>KQ758873.1:512468-527567 GCA_001462505.1 Aurantiochytrium sp. T66 | reverse complement strand
GGGCGGTTATCTAGTAGTATTACTATGACGTCTCCGAGGCCGCCGCCACCGCCCCACGATCCGATGGGCGCACCGCGAGCTGGACGCCTCGGGGAGGGCCCCGCGAGGCAGGCACTGCTGCGACCTCCGACTCGCCGCGAAGCCCGATGACGTGAGCTTCGCGAGGGGGATGAGGGTGAAGAATGAAGAAGAACCGCATCAGGATGATGGTGCCGACGGTTGTGCCAGGCTTTATTTGAGTCATGATGGTGAGCTGTAAACCCGCCATCCGTGTCGGAGGTCCTCTAGCGGCCCGCGGAAGAAAGACACCAAGTCGGCACGGCCGAGATGTCAGTCCAGAGAGGATGCTTCAGGCGCCGACAAAGGACCCCATGAGTTCTTCGAGATTTCATACCGATTTTCATGTTTTGGCACGTAAGGATGATCTTCGTCGATTTCTTGAGATTGTCACGGTCCTGTCGCAAACTCAGCGCTTCTTGGTCTCGAGGTTCTTTGCGCTGCGATAATCCAGCGGTTTCTTAGGAGTTCTGCTGTTGATCAAAGAAGGACCGCAAGAACGATCTCGGCGAATTTTTCTCGTGGCGAAGCCCGGCGAGGTACTCGCGCGCGAGCAGAATCGCGCTGTCTTCCTTGCGCTGCAGCTTGCCGAAGTCGACGACCTGGTTGCAGAGGTCGGCGATGGTGTCGTGCGAGTGCGTAATGACCATGGTCGTCTTGCCTTGCAGAAAGGCTCTGAGGGCCTGGGTGACAACGGAGCGCATGACCGGGTCGAGCGCTCTCATGCACTCGTCCAAGAGCACAAAGAAGAGCCCCCTGCGGCACAGCAGTCTCGCAATCTGCAACCTTTGGGCCTGGCCGCCGCTGACCATGCGCTCCGAGGAGACTACCGTGTCGAGGCCATCGTCGAGGGAGTGGGCCCATGCTTCGAGGCCGATCTGCTCCAGCACCATCCAGATGATGTCGTCGTCCGGCTCGCTCTCGTTGCCGTACCATATGTTCTCGCGGATCGAGCGCGCAAAGAGCATGGAGTCTGGCTCACAAAGCCCGTGCGGGATCGCACGGCGCGCTTGGTGTGGGCATCCAGCGGCACGGTTCCATAGTGCACCGTCCCAGCTTGGCTGCGCACGAGCGAGCATGCAACGCGGAAGAGCGTTGATTTTACCCCGCCGCTCTCGGCCACGATTGCCATGACCGACCCCTGCGGAATGGTGAATGTAACATCACGTAAGGTGGCCTGGCCCGCATCAGGATACTGGAGAGACACGTGCTCAAAGTGAATAGGGCCGGGGTCAACCTCGACGGCGTCAGGGTCATCTTTCGCCGTTCGCTCATGGTCGTTGTCACCTCCTTCGAGCGCCAGAGTGAGAGCCTCAGTGGTGGTTAAGAGCGCCTGCGCGTAGTCGGCTGCTTGCGCGTTGGTCTCCATGAGGTAAAGCAGGTTTTTATGGCATTCGTCGAAGACGAAGAACATGCCCATGAGCGCAAAGAGCGTGCTTGTGGAGGCTGTCGCCGAATCGCTGGCCTCAAGCATGAGATAGGCCAAGACGACAATGGAGGGTACCGTAAGCGTGAGGAGAAGAAGCTCAGGCATCCCAACACAGACCAGGGCGCGGGACATTTTCAGGTCGAGCGTAGCACCGAACTTCTCGCGTTCTGCAATGTCTTGCATTTCCCGCTGCTCCATGTTGTGCATCGCAACAACGTCGGAGCCCCGCAGCACGTCGACAATAGAGTCGTGCACGCTGCTGAGGAGCTCGCTGCGCTGCGAGACGAAAGGCTGCAGCATTCTGTTCTTGAGTCCAATTTGGAGCGCGGGGACCCCCAGAAGCAAGAGGAGCGCGAGCATTGTGGCCTGCCAGAAAAACACAAAGCATACGATGAAGTCACTGCAATGCTTGTCTTGGACGTCAATCGGGCGTACTTGAGGTAGGCCTCAAACTCGAAGAGGAGCGAGATCTGGGACAGCACAAAGGTCGTGCTTTGACTATCTGTCTGGCCCGTCAGAGCCTGCGGGGACGAGAGCATGACTTTGATGAGCTGGGCCCGCCTCGAACGCGCGATTTCTCCGGCCATGCGAATGGGCATGGCTCGCAAGTACGTTGCGACACACGCGAGCGCGACGGCAATCGCGAACGCGAGTGCGAGCACTGTGAAAAGGCCCAGACCGTGACTGTCGAGGAAGATAATCGTCCAAAACTTGGAGAGCGAGCCGCTGAAAACGCCATTGCTCTGCAAGAATCGGTCATCCACTCTGACAAAAATCTTGCGAAGCAAAACTGCCGTGAGCCACTTGGCTGCGATCTGGAGAAGGCTGTACACTACTGCCAAGCCGTAGAGGGTGAAACGCCAACGTTGCATGCGCTCAGACCCGAGATCTTTTTCGAATTCTGCGCCTCGTGGGTTCGCAGAGACTTGCCCGGCCATGCGGAGGTCGTGAGTACCATACTCGAGATCCCCTTCAGGGCTATCATTATTTACTCCGGCGTTATCGAGACTGGACGCCGCTTGCACGACGTGTGAAGACGCTGTGCCGGTCCCAGCACCATGGGCGCCAAGTTTCCTGCCAGAGTAGCCACCGCTGGGCGAGCGTTGATAGCGAGTCATTATTGAGGATTTTAACCGCATCGATTGGAGAACAAGGGCTACCCAAGTTGGCCACTCCGTAAATTAGTAGCCTCGCGTAGCCTGCTGCCTGGGAGAAGGTCGCGCGCTGCGGCTCTGGTCTCGGCGTGAAGTTTTGGCCAAGCTGGAGGCCTTTGCAAAGTCTCCGTACGTGGGTACGTCGTACCCACGATAGGAGTAGGCCTAGGCCTATATGTCGCTGTGTGGGCACGGAGAAGACGAGTTCCTTGAGCTCAAGCATTTCGTTGGCGCGGGTAGGAAGAGTCTCAGAACAAGCTCGTGGCAGGGCTGACGACCTCCGCAAGAAAATCTGTTCTTCAGGCCCCAGGCGCTTCGAAAAATAGTTCGCAAATGTAAACAAGACAGCCTTAGAAATTCTGCTGAGGGCAGTCTAGCTTCCGTACTTGCGGATTCGCGCGAGCTAGGGATGCAGAGGTCGTTCAGGAATATCACAAAATCAAGGTGACGTCGATCTACGCACCCCAGTGTAGAGACACGAGCGCGAATTTTTGCTGACGCAAAATCGGAATACGGTCATCCGGATCTCGAGCGTCGAGAGCGCGTTGCAAGAAGGCATCCTTCTCGGAAAGCGTCTTGCCGAGGCGCTGCTCCCCGCTCGCGGCGCGCTCAACCGTCCCATGGTGCGGCTTGAGACCGGCGTCTGTCTGGCAGACGGCCGCGTGGCGCTCCTGGAAATTCACCGAGTAGTGCTGCTCGACGAGACGCAGAGCTGCAAAGATGCCCTTGCGCTTCGCCGCGCTCACGGGCTTGTTCTCGCCAGTCCTTGCATTTTCGTAGTGCAAGCGCTGCTTCACGCTCTGGTGCGCAAAGAACGTGGTGGGCCTCGGCAAGCCAGAACCGCCGGACTCGCTGTCCGTAGAGTGCAGTCCCGTGTCCCGCTGCTTCAAGCCCGCAGACTTGGAGAGCGGCGCGAGACGCGTGGTTTGCCGCACAGCGAGCTTCGCATCGAGGTTGTCCTCGCCATTGGCGCCCGCCAGCGCTGCGATGGACGGTCTCTGGAGCGGACCACCCTGACGCTGGACAAATGTGGGGATGCAGGTCTTCGTGGCGGCGACCACGGCGTGGGCGCTGCGCCCGTCGCCTGACTTCCGGAATTCCGCGCGATGGGCGGCAACCTGCGCCATTTCCGCAGCGGCGGTCTCGTCGAGAGCCTGAAGCAACCTGCGCGATAGCTTCTTCGTGGACACGAACGAAATTGACGCGAGCGCTAGCGTTGGCGAGGCGTCGGCGATCGACATGAACTCGCCGGGCCCGAGGCGCGATACCTCATTCCAGCAGCGCCGTGCGAGGCAGTACTCGTAGACGCCGACCTCGCCGGAGACGATGAAGTGGCACCATCCTGGCTCGAAAAAAGCATCCGCCTGCGAGAACACAAAGTCCTTCGGGAATTCCGCGTAAGAGATCTCAAAGGCAAAGGGTGCGATCGCGGCAAAGTTGGGCGCAGAGCCACGCGTGCACGACAGCAAATCGATCGCCCGCACGTCGTTGATACGCTGCTGCAGCGCGCTTGGGTCCACGCCGTGCGCGTGAAAGAATTCCGGGTCGATAATCATGACTTCGGTGTCGCAGAGCGCTCGCGCCGTGTAGAGCGCCGTTTGGTACACTGTGCGGTGCGGGTCGAGCAGACAAAGCTCGCCGAGGGCGGTGCCAGCGCCTACAGTGCTCAGCGTCCTGGAAATGACGGGACCCTTGCGACCGAGGCGCTCCCGCATGCTCGTGTGAACCTCCCCGCGGAGAACGAGATGAAGACCCGCAAGTCTGTCGCCCTCATGCCAGAGAGACTGACCGACCTCGAAATGGGCGTATCGCGCATGCGCGAAGAGACGCAGCTCGCTCGCTCTGCCCATGCGGAGCGCGAGCCGAGACACTACCTTGTTGGTCGCAAAGAGACCCCGCAGCACACGAAGGTCCTCCATTGTCCGCATATCGGGCGCAAGTCGCAGAATCTCGCGCACGCGCTTCCCAAGCCGGCTCGTGAGCACTAGGAGGTCGCGGTTATCTCCACTGGCCGCAATTGGGGTCTCGATGCGTCCAGTCGGGGCCGAGGCCGAGGCCGAATCGCCGCCCCCTTGCTTCTTCTTCTTCTTCTTCTTCTTCTTATTCTTCTTCTTGGCCTTCTTCATCATCTTCTTCTTCTTGGCGGCCTGTTTCCGCTGCTCTTGGCGTTGCGCTTCGGCAACAACATCGAGTAGGCCAGATGGCCCCGCCGGGACCTCCTCGCGCAACGCTCTGAGTGCCACCGGTGCAACCTGGGGCTGGCTCAGAAGAGTTGCGGTTTCCATGAAGTCGGCGGGCCTCTCCGGCCCGTCCTTGTAGAACTCGCGCTGGGC
This sequence comes from Aurantiochytrium sp. T66, assembly GCA_001462505.1. Lineage (NCBI taxonomy): Eukaryota > Bigyra > Thraustochytrida > Thraustochytriidae > Aurantiochytrium > Aurantiochytrium sp. T66. The sequence goes on along the minus strand of KQ758873.1, from coordinate 522,594 downwards.
AAGGGCTTCGTATGCAGACTCGAAGGGGACCCGGCGAACTCGCATCTCGTCGCCCTTGGATGTCTGCATCTGCACACCAAAGGCCTCCGAGGCGGACATGTCGATGGTCGTGGCAAACAGCTGGCACGCGGGCTTGCTGAGATCGAAGCAGTGCTGCTCCGAGGCCGCAGACTCTTCGTGATTTGAAGAATGCGCGCTTTCCTCACCAGCGCCGCCCGCAAAGGTCTCAGTTTCTGCAGGCTTGGCATGCTCGATGTGCTCGGCAAGAATGCGTCGCAAGTGAGGAACTTGCTCGTCGAATGCAAGTCGATGCATGTACAGACAGGTAGCGTCGCCTTCTGCGACGACAGTTTCCGCAGCGCGTCGATCTCCCAGAAGCGAAAGCTCGCCAAAATGGCGGCAAAAGTCGTCGATCTTCGGTGATGGCTCCAATTCGGGCGCCTCGGCAGACGGCCCTTCAGATCTGCGGAGCTTTCCCTTGACTAGCAGGAAGAAAGCCTCCTCCCGATCTCCGCAGCGCGAGAGAGTCTCCCCATCGTGAAAAGTTATGGCGTGCATTGCGTGAAGAACCTGCACCTGCTGCATTTCGTTGAGGCCCGCGAGCAAGGGGACCTGGCCCAAGAGACCGGCGTTGCGCGCCTCTCGGCGCAATTCGAGCACCAGCCCGGGGTTCTCGCTGCCGCTGAGGACGAGGTCGAAGTCGTCACCGTCTAGCACTAGACTGACGGCGTCGTCACCAAGCATGCGCACCGTTTCGGGCTGGTCTTCGTCGCCTGAGAGCAGCGCATAGGCTCCGAAGCAGGCCGGCGCCTGGTCCACGCGCACAGGTCTCTCTGCGCCGTGGCGATCGTCGGGGTCGGCTCGGTGGGAGACAAGGGCCTCGCCTTCGCAAAGCACCACGAGCTCGCGGACTTCGTCACCCTGCTCGAGCAAAATGGCATCTTCTTTGTGGATGATGCGCACTTTTGCGGCGCGAGCCAAGCCTTGTCGAATACGGGAGGGCAGTCGTGCCACGAAAGAGATTTGCTCGAGCAGGCTCGCTTTCACGCTCGTGCGCAGCCGCTCATTCTGCATCGCGATCTCCTGCGCGAGGTCATTTTCCCCGCGTGCGTCAGCTGCGTCGGCACTCGTCTCACCCGATTCGTCTTGCGCCCGGGATATCGCGGCCTCGCGCGCCGCCCGCACGAGCCTCGAGACCGTCGACGCACGCGGCACGGGAGACTTTTTCATGGGGCACTCGCTCCCAAGGTCCGCATCGATCGGCGTTGAGCTCCAGCCGAGCGCTGCGAAGTCCTGCAACGTCCCGCGATGTCCTGCGATGTCCTGCGAGGCGCGCTTGGCATGCCATGTGCTCGCAGCTGCGAATCTTTGCACCAAAACGGTGTGCACCCAAAAGGTGTGCGCGATCTCAGACTCGCGTACGGCACAACGCCTCTCTCTTCGTAGCTCCGCTTGCCCGCACCACATGCGTCCGGTCCCGTGCGCCCTCGGGCGGGCTGCTCATCTGGCCTTGCTCACCGCTCGCGTCGCGAGTTGAGTTTCAGAAAGGCGAAGGGTCTAGGCTGTCTGTCAGCGCACAACCGCACTTGCAGGAGCTCGGACACAGACATGGTCATTTCTTTTTCCCTCATTTTTTTTGCTAGGCCTACCTACTAGGCCTACACCACGATCCCAACCGTCATCACCAAGACCGAGGTTGACGCTAGTCCCGCTGCGAGCGCTGCGCAGTGGCTGCGCAGCAAGCGGGCAATCCAGGGCTCTCTTGGCGACCTGAAAGTTGAAGATCAATCAAATCAATCAAGACAGCCTCACATGTACCATGGTACGATAACAGCGAGTGAGGTACGATAATGGAAAGGCCTGCTCGCTGCGCTGACCTTTGCACGCGCCGCATTTATTCATATTCATTCATTCTCACAACATGTCAGGCAGAAGTAAGAAAGACGACTCGGCCGAGCGAGACGAAAACGTGCACAAGCCCTGGCTGATTGACGGTTGACGGCGAATCGGAGGAGGAGGCGCTTTCGCAGGCCGTCTCCCGGGGGCCTGCAGGGGCCTGCTGGCTGCACTACGTGCACTACGGGGGTACCACGTACGTACGTACTACGTACGTAGCTCGTCGTAGGCTACTACTAGCTCTAGAATCTAGATTTGGCGTGGGCCACAGATCAAGTGCAAAGATCATAATGAATGAGAGTCCCGATCGTACACAACCCCACCCCACCCAGGCTTCTTCGTCGCAGAAACCAGCATCAGCCGAGGTCATAGATGCCGCCAGCAGCAGGCGCGAATGATGATTCTCCTGTTCACAGCTGCGCTGCGCCCGGGTGCCTCGGTGCAGTGACGCCCAGATCGATCGATTGATGGCACGAGACTCGAGCCTGATGAGCTGATGAGCGCGCGGTTTTTATTCTTTCCTTTCAAGTTATTCTTTCATTCTTTCTTCTTTGTTCTGTCTCTCTCCACTGGCCCTCTGTCCTCCTTCTCTTTCTTTCCGAGTCTTTTCTTTTCTCTACAATAATCAATCGACCATTGGCGACAAGCAATCAATCAAACTTATCATCAAAGGCTTCTCGAATCAATCAAATCAAATCGAATCAATCAAAAAGAAGGAAAGAAAGTATTTTTTTCATAGCGAGTTCGACAGAATTCAAATCACGGCGCGACCCAGTCCGCGCCCGAGGCCACGCCCGCGCCCGCCGAGCGCCGCCCGCCCGACCGACTGCGCGCGCGCCGCGCTGCGCCAGCCGGGCAGGCGCGAGGATCCGCCCGCGCGCGCCGCCTCTCTCCTCTGCTCCCGTCTCCTGCCGCGCGAGCGCGGCTGTCGAACGAGCGAGCGAGCATCACCCATCCATCCATCCATTCCACGCGAGTCCATTCGCAGCCGGGCCGTCCGCCGACCCCGCCCGCGCGACCGCCGCCCGCGCGGGGCCGCGATATACCGCTGCTCCCGCGCGCCCTGGCCTGACGCTCTAGCGCGCGCGCCCGTCGCTTGCGTATTCGCTCCGACGCCGAGGAGCGTGGTCGTCGTGCACGTGCACCGGCTGCCCCAGAGCCCGCCCCAGCACGAACGCGGCGCGAGCATGGCGGAGCCGCGGGCGCAGCGGCCCGCGGGCGCGCGGCCCAGCAAGGAGGGCCTGCCACCCGGCTGGTACAAGGGCGTGGACCCGACGTACAAGCGGCCGTACTACTTCAACAAGAAGACGCGCCGCAGCACGTGGACGAGGCCGGCCTCCGAGGGCGCGCTGCTGCCCGAGGCCAAGGCCGGCCGCGGCAAGGGCCTCGAGGAGCCCCAGTGCGAACAAAAGACACCGCGCGTAGCCGCTGTAACGCCGACGCCGGCTGTAGACCCGCCCAAGGTCCCGGCGTCCTCGTACGAGGAGAAGCGCGACAAGGCGACCGGGAGGTCCCGTGCCATCTGGATCGAGGTGTACTCGCCTCAGCATAGGCGCACGTACTTCTTCAACCGCCGCACCAAGGAGTCGCGATGGACCAAGCCTCCCGAGCTCCTCGATGCCGACCGCAAGCTCGAAATTGGCGAGCACGCGCATCCGCCCTCCAGCGACAGCGCCGACTTTGACCGCACCTCGAACAGCTCCGGCAGCGCCACAACCGCCACCGCAGAGGTCCCCGCGCTGCGCACGGCCTGGGGAGAGATCGAGGATGCGCGCCGCCAGCTCCAGCGCGAGCGCGAGGAGCACATGATCCGCCTCAAGTCCGAGTGGAAGGTCTTGCAGGCCCAAATCCAGGAGCTCCGCGAGCTCACGCTGCAGTCCAGCTTCGCGCCCGCGGCGCACCCTGCAGACTCGATGGGCTCGCCCCCCGCGCCCGGCACGCTCGAAAGCGATGGCCCTGATAGTCTCCTGAACATTGCGCCCGCGCCCACGGAGGCCGACCTCGGCGCCTCCGGGACCGCCGCCGGCAGCAGCGCTGCCGCGGGCGGGCCCGGCACGCCACCCGCGGAGACCGACGGCCCGATGGGTTTCGTCATGCTCTCGCCAGCTGCTGAGACCGGCGTCGAGAACGCCAACCCGGCCGCTCCCGCATCACAGGATCCTGGGCCCATGGCGAGCAAGGACGCCAGCTTCGCCGACGATCTCAGCCCGGAGAACGATGGCTTCAGCGGCGTGGGTGCAGGCTCGTACACTGCGGGCTTGCTCACCGAGCTCGAGGAGTACGCCGATAGCCTCATGGAGCGGCGTCAGAGCATTCACATGATGCAGGGCCGCGCCCGGAACGGATCTGAGGAGTCCGACTTTGACAAGGACGAGTACATTAGTGAGCTCCTGCGGACCCTCGGCCCAGATGGCGCCGAGGCCGCCGCGCGAGCCCGGCCCGGCGCCGCCGTGCGCGAAAACGGCGCCAACACAGACTCTGTCATCCCCTACGGCAATGAGATGGAAGAGGAGCAGGAAGAGCTCGATGCCCAGCTGCGTGCTGTGCAGGCCGAGGCCGAGGCCGTCGCCAATGCGCACAGACGCGTGCGCGAGCTCGAGGAAGGCTGCTACTACAAGCTCCTCGAGATCGACCCTGAGGCGACGCCGGTGCAACTGAAGAAGGCGTACCACAAGATGATGATGAAGTTCCACCCGGACAAGTTCAAGGGCAATGCCAAGCAACTCGATGAGGCACAGAAAAAGTCGACCCAGATCGGCCAGGCCTGGCAGTGTCTCTCGGACCCCTGGGAGCGCAAGCTTTATGACCGAATGGGTCTGCAGCAGTACCAGGTCCACGCCTCGGTGGTGCAGAGCTTTATTAACTTTATCGTCTCGGGCACCTGGATCCGCAAACATCCACATTCCCGCAAGCGCTACGGCTGGAAGTTCATCGACCGCCAGTTCGTGCACCGCCGCATCCTCTGGCTCAGCACCGAGCACGAGTGGCTTAACATCGCCAAAAAGCGCAACCTCGAGCCCACTGAGACCGAGCTCGAGCAAATCAAGCGCATTAGTGTCGCCAAGGTCACCAACGTGACCAAGGGCATGAGTACGCAGGCTCTCGAGGCGACCGGGAGCCTCCGCCGGGAGCACAAATACCTCAGCATCCACACCGAGGACCGCTCCTACGACCTCGAGGCCCCGGACAACCGCCAGCGCGAGTTTTTGTACTCGCGCCTCACGCTCCTCATTATTCACTTGCAAAAGAACGAGGAGTGGTTCGAGACCTTTCACGCCAAGCAGAAAAAGTCCAAGCCTCGCCGCAAGCGCCAAAAGCACCACAGGAGCATGGGCGCGCCCCCGCCTTCACGGCAGAACTCCGCTCCGTCGCGCCCTCGCGCCACGAGCTCATGATCTCCGCGCGCGCCTCCTTCAACGTATTCTACCCGCATTTGATCCATGCCGTCTCGCCTCCCCCTGCGCGCGCGCGCGCCGCCTCCCCATTGACCTTCCTTCGCGGCTCGGCGCCGTCCTTCCCGGCCGAGACGTCCACATGTTCACATCCACTTCGCAACAGATTTTCCGCCAGTCCCTTGCCCGCCTGCCGAACGTTCTCGTGCATCTCCTTGCCGTCGTCCATGTCGTCGTCGTCCTTGTCGTCGTCGTCCTTGTCGTCGTCGTCCTTGTCCGCGACAGTCCCGCATACGCGCAAACCCTCGGCCTCGGAGCGGGCTCGCGCGCAGCGCCGGCCGGCCGGTCGTCCGCCTGCAGCCCGGCCCGCGCGGCCCCCGGCGGCGGCGGCGGCGGCGGCGGCGCGATGGGCGTGGTCGTGAAGCTCGCGTGCAAGAAGCTCCGGTTCGAGCTCGAGGGCGCGGCGCCCGAGACCTCCGTCGGCGAGCTCAAGCAGCGCGTGCGCGACGAGTGCGACGCGAGGCTCGTCCCGGAGGCGCAGCGCGTGCTCCTCAAGGCCAGGGAGCGCGCGGACGCGACCCCGCTCAGGGAGGTCCTCAGCGCCGCCGACCTCAAGAAGCTCGACGAGGGCGGCGAGGTCGTCGTCAAGGGCATGATCCTGCTCAACGAGAGATTCACGCACGTGCTCGACACGCCCGCCGCTGACGAACTCGACGCGGAGAACGACGAGAGCGAAGATGCAGAGTCCGCTGAAGAAGACGACCAGGCGCTGGAGGCCGCGATCGATCTCGCGTGCCTCGAGGACGGCGCGGTCCTGCTCAACGTCCAGCAGGGCAAGCGCGTCTTCCAAGTGGTCGCGCCGCACGACCAGTGGACAGTGCTAGACGTCAAGCTTAACCTGCAAAGCCGGCTCGGCGTGCCTGTGGCGCAGCAGAGGCTCCTCATCAAGTCCAAGGTCCGCGCCAACGACGCCACGCTCAAAGACTGCGGTGTAAGCGCGTCAGGTCCCGGAAAAGCAATGTAAGTTGACCCACCCCGCGGGGAGCACGGACTCTCTCGTTTTCTTGCGCCGCCCACTCACAACGCAACGTGCCCTCGAGCATATCGCAGGCTGCTGTTCTCAGCCGGCTACCATATTGCCGAGGACGGTGCAGCATATCTTGCCATTGCGGACGAGGAGCTCGGGCGGGCCCAAGACCTCATGCGCAAGCTCAAGAACCAGCTCAGCCATCGCCTGACCGACGCCATGGAGCTCTCGCTCGAGCTCACAGCCGCTATCGACCGTCTCGAGAACGTGCAGCATAATCTTGACCGCCCCGTGCCGCTGCGCGAGAAGGAGCGCAAGATCAAAGTGCTCAAGGGCCTCGCGGAAACCATTGAAAAGTTGCAGAATATCAAGCGCTACGGCGCAAGGACGGAAAAGTAGGTCGATCAGCCCATGCGGACGCGGTGCATTTGAGCGTCGGTCGAAACAGCAGAAACAGGAAGTTCTATTTGTGTATACGCACCACGTACAAGTAGTGCGTAGTGCATACATCTGGCGACTTGGCAGGGTGCCTCCACCCAAACATACGAGTTGTCCCCCCTTCACTCAATCCAGCTTCCGCGAATCGTTGCCAAAGTTGCGATCTACTGGGCGGTGCCCACTGTCGAGGCCGAGCGAGGCGTCGACAAACTTGGCCGCCCGCTGCGCGCCGCGCATCCGCCGAGTTGCCTTTTCACCACAGCGCGGATTGTGGTGTGTGCTCGCATCGTCGGCAACAGACTCCGGTTTGGTCGCAAACAAGTTGCGAATCTTCGTCAGGGCTACTCGCTTGCGACGCTCAAAGTCCGACTCATAACAGACGTCCGGGTCCACTGCGCTCCAGCGCTCTTTTACCGCACGGCGCGTTTGGCCCATGACATTCACGACAATCCAGCCCGCGAAGATCTCGTAACACAAAAAGGCCGTGTCCACGAGGATGTCGCGAATTTCGCCCTTGGTCAGGGCCTGGTTCTGCTCCACAGCATCGCTGGCTCCAAAGAGCAGGTAAAGCAATAGAATACAGCCCAAGAGCTTGATGGTTAGCAGCGTCTCGAAGACGTAGCCTTCCCACGCAAACTCGTAATAGTTTGGAAAGTGGACGAGCGCCCAGAGCGTCAGCAGCACCTCAACGCCAAAAAGGAACATGTAAATGGCCATGTTGAAGTGAGGCTGGTACAGCCCGCTCGAAAGCGCCAGGATCTTAAAAAGGTACAGCACAGACATGACAAAGGTCCTGTCCCAGACGCGCTCAATCGAGGCGAGCTGCTGCTTGTCCTCGTCGCGATACTCGTTCCACTTCGTGTCGTGCGGCCAGCGCACGAACGAAAGCACGACGTGCTGGCCCAGCCCGCAAGAGACCATGGCTGTGGCCAAAGGCTGGTAGTCGCTCGCGTGAAAGACCCGTCCCTGCACAGCATAGCCATCCCCGTCCCCGCTCGGAACGAGCAGATCGCCGCAGCGGATGGGACCATGCACCTTGATGGGCACCTGGCCGAGGAAACCGCAAAGCATTCCATCGCGGCGCTTGGCGCCGGCCGGCACGCCCGCGGCCACAGACGGGGCCGTGCTCACCACCAAAAAGGGCCCGAGGCCAGAAGTGTCCTTGGTGATTTTCTGCTCGGGCGACCTCAGCTGCACAACGTCGCCAGATTCGATGATCTCGCTAGCGTCGAGCTTCTCGAACCACTCGGCATAGTCTGCGGCCTCGGGCGGTGTCACAAGCTGGCCATTGATCCCGCCTTCCACGGTGAGCGTGCCCAAGACACGCAAGTTCCGCACCCAGAGGTCGCCTTGAAAGGTGGCGTCGCCATGCACTTGCAGAGCGCCGTTGACGTGAACGATGTCCTCGGCCGCCCCAGAGTCCTTGCTGTAGACGTACGAGAGCAACCCCGGCTGGCCCTTGCCCTGTGAGACTTCACCAGACTGCATCGAGTCCGTGCCCGGGGAACCTGGGAGGCCGCGGGTGCCACTGCCAGAGCTGGTGGCTCGCTGCACGGCCTGCGCCGACGGGCTTGGACCAGGCGACGCTGTACCGGATGGCGAGGACGACGACGACGACGATGACTGCTTCTCCGGCAGAGTCGGTAGGGAAGTGCGCGCTCGTTTCGAGTCAGGCGCCGCTGGAGCCGACTCGTCGCTCGGCCAAAAGTGCACGAGCGACGGAGAATCCGGGACGACAAAAAGACGGCAGTTGCTCTTCTTCACCTCTGTCTCGGCGTCGGGGCGACTTAGAAGGTTGAACCAGCGTCCCGAGTACCCGTGAGACTCGCTCTGGTTCGAGTTCGCCTTGTACGAGCGCACGCGTCGGCTCATGCGTCGCGCGACCACGCCCTCCGTGAATTGCGACTTAGAAGACCACCAAATCTCGCCGTTCGAGAAGCTCTGATACTTGACGCCAACTAAAAGCTCCGGAGCGCCGAGCAGCTCTTGCCGCTCCGCTTCCGTGAGCACGTTAGGCGTAGTCTGCACGAAGAAGCACGGAACATCGGTGCGAATCGGCGACGCTTGAGGTCGCACCGGGATTCCCGCGGCCAGCTGGCCCTGATGTGCGTCAGAGAGGAGCTCAAAGACACGGTCGAAGGAAAGAGACGCCGAACCCGGCGAAACAGGCAATGTTGGCAACGTTGGCGACGGCGAGTTTGACAACGAGGAAGATGCCGAAGATGACGAGACGGGCGCCAGCACTGACGGCGCTGCGGCAGAAGAGGGCGACGACGCTGTCCTGCTCGGAGACATCTCCTGGGCTGGTCGCTTGATGCGCGGCTTGATTTTGGCCGAATCCGTCGCGGTCTCGCTTGTTGCGGCCGACGTCGATTGTTGTCCGTGTTGTTGAGAGCCCGAGGCCGACGTTGACGAGCTGGAGCTTGATCTGACCTCGGCGTGCTTAGTTTTCGTAGACTTCGACGTACTCTCGGTCGACGACGGAGGGGACGGGGAAGAAGAAGTAGCCGAGACCGGGGCTTTCGTGGCCGAGGCAGAAGCCGCAGAACTAAAGTCGACGTCGATGGGACCATCGTTGTCGTCCATCATCAAGAGGTCATTCAGAACGTCATCGTAGTCGTCCATTAGGTGGCTGTGGGTGAGTTGCTGCTGTGGAATATGTGCGTACGCTGAACGAGATGGTGACGCCTCGTCGGGTCTGCGAGCAGCTTGCGCGGGCGCGTCGGAGTGCTGCTGCTGCTGCAGTCCTATTGGCTGTTGCGGAATTCTATGACCAATTTGCATATCAACCGTAGACACGATGCGTACATGCTGCTGCTCTGGAGCCTGGATGGGGTGCGGAAACAGTCCTGGAGGCGCGTACAGATGATGATTGCCGCCAAGCCCCGCATGCTGCGCGTATCCGCCGGCAGCCCCCGGGCCTGACATCATCTGCTGGGCATTGTGGAGGTGGTGCTGGTGCTGCGGGTGCTGCGGCGAATACCCAGTCTGCGGAGCGTATCCGGGATGCGGTGCCGGCACCGGCTGCTGCGTCCACGCCGACGTAAACTGCGTCGCGGAGATGGCCGCGCGTTCTCGTTTCCCTCGAGCAGTGCGCGCCTGGGTATCCATCGCGCGCAGCGGGCTGGCGTCGCCAATGTTACGCTGCTCTGCTGCTTGTACTGCTGGTGCTACGTGACGACGCCGGTCTCCACGATTCCACCTCCTCGCCGCCGGCGGAGCAAGGCCAGCGCGCGCCGGCGCCGGCAGCCGCGATCGAAGGCGGGGCCAGGGGCAGGCTGCGCGCGGGCTCGTCTCCGCGGGGCCCCTCGCCGCGCGCGCGCGACGAGACTCGGCGATGAAATTCGATGAAATCGGCGGGATCCCGACGAAA
>KQ758873.1:487712-500993 GCA_001462505.1 Aurantiochytrium sp. T66 | reverse complement strand
GGGCGCGGGTGCGGGCGCGCGCGGGCGCGGGGATGCCGGCGCGGGCGCGGGTTAGGACGTCGACGTGGATCTGGGACGCGGATGTGGATGCGGACGAGCGCCACGACGACGACGACGACGACGACGACGACGATGACGGCGACGACGACGACGAAATGTCATCATGCAGATGGACAGATCGCGATCAGACCGGCGGCTTCGCGCGAGGGAACCGAGGACGACGAGGAGCCCGGCGCGCGCGAGCAGGAGCTCGCGCGCGAGCGCGGGGCCCGGCGGCAGCAGCGGAGCGGAGCAGGCTCGGCAGAGCTCGAACTCGAGAGCCTAACGACCCCAAGCAAGCCCAGCCCAGCAGCCAGCCAGCCGGCCAAAGCCCGCGCGCGCGGCAGGAGCAGCGGCGCGGAGACCGGCGCGGAGACCGGCACGACGTTGCGGCTCGCGCAACGCCGCCTCCTGGCAACGGCGGCCGGAAGCATGTCCGTCAGGGAGACCGCCATGAAACTGGTGGACGCCGTGCAGGTGTCGGCGCCCGCCAAGGAGGGCGCGAGCTTCGAGAGCTGCGTGGGCACGCACAACGGACACTTCCACTGCGACGAGGCCTTCGCGTGCGGCATGCTGCAGCTCGTGGGCCAGTTCAAGGGCGTACCCATCGTCCGCACCCGCGACAAGGCCGTCCTGGACCAGTGCAAGATCGTCGTCGACGTCGGCGGCACCTTTGACGCCGACGCGCTCCGCTTCGACCACCACCAGCGCGAGTTCCAGGACGTCTTCTTCAGCGATGAGTTCAAGACGAAACTGAGCAGCGCGGGCCTCGTGTACAAGTACTTTGGCAAGGAGATCATCCGCACCATCGCCGCCGAGGCCAAGACGCCCGTGTCCGACGAGGTCGTCGACGTCCTGTACAAGCGCGTGTACAAGAACTTTGTCGAGCACATTGACGGTATTGACAACGGCATCGACGCCTACACGGGCGAGAAGAACTACTCGGTGAGCACGCACCTCAGCGCCCGCGTCGGCTCGCTCAACCCGGCATGGAACGCACCGCCCGTCGAGGACGAGACCGCGCGGGAGATGGCCCAGTTCAAGGAGGCCATGCGGCTCACGCTCTCCGAGTTTGTCGATAGTGTCGTGGGCCTGCTCACCATCTGGCTTCCCGCCCGCGAAATTGTTGAGCGCGCCATCAAGGACCGCAAGCAGGTCGACCCGAGTGGGGCCGTCATCCGCTTCGAGGAATCTTGCCCCTGGCGCAGCCACCTCTTCAACCTCGAAAGCGAGGGCGCCGACGGCCTGGCCGAGGGTGACCTCAAGTACGTCCTGTATCCTGACTCCAACGGCGCCTGGCGTATCCAGTGCGTCCCGGTCGAAGAAAGCTCCTTCACGAACCGCAAGTCTCTCCCGGAAAAGTTCCGCGGCCTCCGCGACGACGAGCTCAGCAAGGCCTGGGGCATTCCGGACTGCATTTTCGTTCACGCCTCGGGCTTTATCGGCGGCAACAAGACCTACGAAGGCGTCCTCGAAATGGCCAAGCAGTCGCTCAACCAGTCCTGATCAGTCTATATCTCGTTTTTCTTCTTTTCTCTGCATGAGGGAGGCGTCCATGTTCCAATCTGTTTGCGAGCCAATACTTCTGATCTTCTGCTCGAGTCTTAGGATTGCTGAAGCTCCGCGGCGACCTGTTTGAGCGTTTGCTGTGTATGCTCAAGGCTCGCGTCACCGTCACCGTCTGCCTCTTTCCCCTCGACGTCGTCGACCTCCGCCCCGCAGCCCTCGCCCCGATTTTTGCGCAGAGCTGGGGCGCCAGGGACTCGCAATCGATCTCGAAGTCCCGCGACCTCGAGAGGGTGCTGCCCCGCGTGGTTGGCGTGCTCAAGAGATGACTCCTCGACCCCCTTCTCCGACGCCGCGAGCACCAAGCGGTCCACCATGAACGCGTGCTGGTACGCATGCGCATAATGCAGCACGTTATTCCCGCCACGATCGAGATGAGAAAGAGAGGCGCCGCGGCGAACGAGGTCCTCAGCGACCTGGTCTCTGCCCAGCATCACGGCGAGCATGAGCGGCGTGCGCCCCTGGGCGTCCGAAGCGTCCACGGAGACGCCCTTTAGCTCGAGCACGTAACGCACGGTCTGGTCCACAGACTTGATGTTCGCGCGCGAACTTCGCGAGCTGTGGGCCAGGTCGCGACATCTCGGCGTGCTCGAGCCGCCCCGCCGCCGCGCCAAGTTGTCTCCTAGAATGGCGGCGTGGAGGATTGTGTACCTTTGCCGCAAACTTTGCTGGTTAACGTTCCCCGCGAGGCGCTTCCAGAGCTCATTGTAGAGCACCCATTTGCGCATGTGATGGTGGTTGCGGAGTGCGGCGCGTAACTTGTCGATGCGGCCCTCACTTGCGAACTCCCAGGGCGTTTGCAACGCATCTCGGGCCGTCGAGTCCCGACACAAGTCTAGGGGCAGCTTGCCGTGCGCATTGCGTTGCGTCCGGAGCACCTGGACCTCCGCGTCCGCGAACGCCAAGATTTGCGCCAGCTCCAGGTGGCCGTAGAAAGCGGCGAAATGCAGCGCGTTCCACCGTTTAAAGTCGGTCGACGCCAGTCTGCACCCCGACAGGATCAGCTCCAGAACAACGTTCACCTCGCCGTGCTTGGCGGCCGCCAAGAGCGGCGTCAGACCCTTTTCGGTCTGGATTTCGGTATCGGCGCCCGACCGTACGAGCAAGGCGACCATGAGTCGCTTGTTGCGCCCGCGTCGGCGTCGATCTTCGGGCGACGTGGTGCCGCTCGCGGCTACCGCGTGGAGCGCTGTCAACCCGGCATGACTTTTCTGATCGATTCGCGCTCCGTTGCGGAGAAGGACGTCGGCGATTGTGCGGTGCACGGCTTCAGCTTGCTCCGCGGCGAGATGAAGCGCCGTTCTCCCATTGGCGTCGATTAGGTTCACGTCAGCACCGCCGCCTTCCTCGACGAGGAACTTGACGACGCGCAAATCCCCGGCGCGCACAGCCTCGTGCAGAGAGGCCTGGAGCGAGAGCCCAAAGCGCTCATTCACATCTTCGCCGCACTCGGCGAGCGTGCGCAGGCTCAGCATCGTACCCTCAGACTGCTCAGGCCGCGGCCCGTGGGCGCTCCCCTCAGTTGCGGACGCCGTTGTTGGCCTTCGAAGTCCAGCTTGGAGAGCGCGCCGAGTCACGCGGTCCGCGGCCACGTCCATGGGTAGGTCACCGTCGAGATTCTTCACGCGGAGGTCCGCGCCCCAACGCAAAAGGGAGCGTACCGCGGACGCGTTCCCGTGGGCTGCGGCAATATGGAGCGGTGTGCAGCCGGTGCTGTCTCGCGCAGACACCATGAGCGCGCGCTCGCGGTAGAGGCGGTCCTGAAGCTCGATCGAGCTCAGCACTGCAAGTCTCGCAATGTGGTTCCCCTCAAGAAGTACGCCAAGACTACCCCCACGCGACTGCGCAGCGTAATGGAAGGCGGTCCAGCCTTGCGCGTCCGGGCGGCAGGCAATCCGCATGAAGTACTTCTCCGATAGCTGGGCCAGCGTCTCTCGCATGCGCTTGCGGTCTTTCGCGCGAGTCGCAATGGTGCCAGGCGCGCTTGCGCATGAGCCAAGCTCAACGCGCGCGGTCTCGCGCCGGGCTGTCCGCGCATTGCGTTCCAGCTCGCGTCGGCGTAGCTCAACCTTTTGCGTAACCAATGTTCGCAGCACCATGCGGACGGCTTGCATGTTCTCCGCCAGTAGGCTGACTTGCAAAAGATTTCGGTCTGCGGCGTCCCGCCAGGCTGCCATATCTGCCTCGCTCATGCCTTCCAGAGCCCGCGTCGAGCGTCGCAAGTTTGATTCCAGGTCAACATCTACGGTCCTGCTCCTTCGTCGCGTGGTTACTGATAGAGCTGTGTCCCAACCTCCAATCCTGTCCATTCTGTCATCCTCGTCCTCGTCTCCGCAACTGCTCGCGTCGCTTCCACTCTCGCACTTGTTTTCGTCTCCGTCGTAGTCATCATCCTCTTCGAACGTCCTTCCTCGCTCCTCTTCGTACCTCTTTCGTCGACGGCCAACCGCGAGCGTGTGCTCCAGGTCCGGCTCCTCATCAGACTCGTCGCTCGCGTACGCGCGACGTCTGCCCAGACGCGGCATTTTCCTGCGCACCAAGATCAGCGTTTGGCGCCAAATTTGGCCGCACGCGTCTTAACGTTTGCTTCTTTGTCACTGTGCTTTGAACCCCGTCAGACTCTCAAGCTTCTCGCCCTTGCTCCGAGATGACAGCTTGTTATCTTTACGAAGCTTTCCGAGTTCTCAAGCTTCGACCCAGCTCTTCTCCATGCCTGAGGCTTCTCGCTCCAGTTCGCCCGCTCCACAAGGAGCTTGGCTTCTCGCAGAATTCTTCCTTACATCTTCGATCCTGCTCGCCAGCAGCTTCTTCTTGATCTTCTTCACGACGATGGTCCGTCGTAGCAGCGCGTGCAGCAGTGACGGCGCAGTACCCAGACTATCTAGTTCCAGGGGTTCCCAACGGATCGCGCGGGGCACCCGATTTGGCGGTCGTTAGACGGGGCACTAGATTCGGGGCCGGGCGTCGAAGGTCATGGCCGGGGCAACACGGATCATTCCAAACCCCTGCGGCTGCGCGCGGCCGCGGCCGGGATGCGATGGAGACGCCCGGGGCGCGGCGCGGCGAGGCCCGCGGCAGCCCCGGCAGCCGCCGCGAGGCGCGCAGCCTGGCGCCCACGGGACCCACCATGGGGCCCATCTTCATGGGACCCGACGGCGAGACCAACGACGACGACGACGACGACGAGGGGGACCTCGTCGTGGACGTGAAGAACGACGGGAGGAGGCGCGGGGGAAGGCGGCCGGAGACGCCGAGGGAGACGCCACTGGCGACGGTGCTGACGGAATCGGAGGCAGAGGTATCGTCCGTGTCGATCGGGAGCACCATATCTGACAGGCGCGGAGGGGTGCCGCGCGTCGGGGCCCTGCTCACGAGGGTCGGGGAGGCCTTCGAGCTGGAGCTGCTCGAGCAGCACAAGGAGCTCCTGACGCGCACAGATGCGCTCAGGGATGAGGAGCGCGCCCTCACATCGCGCGTCGGCGGACTCCAGATGGAGGCGAGCCGCCTGGAGGCGACCTCGCAGCGCCACAAGCTCGAGACCGCGCAGGCCGCTAATGCGCTGGCAACGCTCCGCGAGGAGGCGCAGCGCGTCACGGAGGCGCAGCGTGCCCTTAGCGAACGCATGGACCGTGTCAAGGAGCAGGAAAACGAGGCCTCGCGGAGGGTCCGCGAGGCCGAGCAGATTCGGGCCCAGCTCGAGGCAGAGCTTGCCAAGGCGCGAACCACCGCCGCGCGCGCAGAGGCGAGGCACCGTGAGTGCGACGAGGCCATGGCCGAAGCGCTGGCAGAGCGCGAGCGTCAGCGGCACGACGCCGCACGGGCCAAAGCCGACCTCGCGCGCATGCGCGCCGACTGGGAGGCGGCCGTGCGCGACGAGCGTCACGATCTTGAGCGCAAGCACAGTCAGGCCGTCGAGGCCAGGCTCGCTGCAGACGCGCGTCTTCGCGCCGCCGAGAGCGCCGAGGCCGGCATTGCCGCCCGCGAGCGCGCACTGCGCGACGCGCGCTCCGTCCAGATCCAGATTCGCGAGGAACAATTCAAGCTCGACGCGAGCCGCGCCGGCCTGAAAACCGAGGCCGACGCGCTCGCCAAGGAGCAGGCCAAATGGCGCCAGGAGCGCGGCTCTCTCGAGGAAGCAGCGCAGGAAATTGCGCGTCTCAAGGCACGTCTCGCACGCGCGCAGACCGATGCCCAGCGCGCCGAGAACCTCGCGGATGGTGAAAGCAAACTTGCCCAGGAGCGCGCGCGGATCGAGGCGCAGACCGCGGCGGCCGAAGCTCAGATTGGCAGGATTCGCCAGCGCGAGGCGGCCGTTGCCGGCCTCGAGGCGGAGCGGGCGCGAATGGTCGAGACCGTGCAGTGCGCTAAGGCAGAGCTGGCCAGCGCAATCGAAGCACGCAGAAAGGCATCCCAAGCCGAGTGCGTCGCGCGAGAAGCCGAGCGAAGGCTCGCTAAAGACGCGGAGCGCCTACGCGTCGATCGCTCGCAGCTCGGCGACCTCAAGGAGCGCGCGCGGAAGCTCAGTACCATGGAGGCGGAATTTGCTGCGGAAAAGGCGCGCCTGGCCGCGGAGCGAGAAGACTTCGTGCGAAAGCAGGCGTCCCTCGACGAGCAAGCCGCTCGCCTCGAGCAGTCCGCGAGGTCGATCGCCGCGCGCGAGAACGACGTTGACGGAGCCGAGCACGCAGTTAAACACGCCCAAGAAAAGCTCGATAGCGAGCGCGCAGATCTCGCGGCCGGGCGGATCGAATTCGACAAGGAGCGCGCCGCTAGACTTGCTGCCCTTGACGAAAAGGAAAAGGCCGCTGCCAAGGCCCTGGAGCGACTGGACCGAGAGCGCGAGGCGCTCCACTCCGATGAAAAGGCAGCCGCCGCGCAGAAGGAAAAAGTCGCCGCCCGTGAGGCAGGGCTTGCGACCCGCGAAGCAAGCGTCGAGGCCCGTGAGCGCGCTGTAGCCTCGGCCCGAGAGATGCTCGCGCGGCGTCAAAACCAGTTTGAAGAAGAGATTGCCGTCTGGCATCGCGAGCAAGCGCTGCTAAAGGAAGAAGCAGAGCATACGCTCGCAGAGCTGGCCCAGGAGCGCGACAAGGCCGCTGCAGCACGGTCTAGCGCTCAAGAGCTCCGCGAAAAGCAAGCTGTTCTTACTGTTGGTCTGGAAGAACGCGCGAACCAAGTCGCGCGAGAAAATGAGAACCTGAAGACGCACCGGGCACGGCTCGAAGCAGCCGAAGAGCAAATTAAGTTGCAGAGCGACGAGCTACAGCGAGACCGCAACGACCTTGACGCCCGCCTCAGACGCTTTCAAGAGCGCGAAGATGCCCTCAAAAGCGCCGAGGCGGATCTCGAGCGCAAGACTCGGGCTGTTGACGACGCGCAGGACAAGCTTCACGCCGAGACCTCTCTTTGGCAGGATGCCGATGGCGCTCTTCAGGACGAGCGCGCGAGCCTGGAGCGCGAGCGCAGGGATCTCGACGCCCGAGCGGAGCAGATCGAGGCCCAGGAGCATGACTTGGAACTGCGGCATCATGAGTGCGATGAGCGCGAACGCGCCATGGTGCACCGCGAGCAGCGCCTGCAGGCCTTGCGCGAGGAGTTAGGCCGCGACCGGTCCACCTTGGACGCTCGTTTGGACGCGGTGCGTCAGGCCGCGGGTGCCGAAAAGAGGCGCGCAGCCGCGCGCATTGCACGCGCGCGGAGACTTGATCTTCGCGTCAGGGAAGAGCTGCGCGCAGCTTCGGATCTTCTCAAGCAGCGTGTGCAGGAGGTTGAGGCGCGGGAAGGCAAACTGACCGAGATGGCCCAAGCCCTGACAGAGCGAACACTTACGATCGAGGCCGAATCACGCGCGCAAGAGGAGGCGCGGCGGTCTCTCGAACGCTGTCAGGCCTCCCTCGAGACCAAGATCTGCGCCCTGCGAAAGCAGATTGCACACGTGCGTCAGCGGGAGCGCAAGGTAGCTAAGCGGTCCGCCGCTGTCGAATTCAAAGCCGAGCGTCTGCGCGAGCGCGACCAGCGGCACGCTATAGAGCGTGCGCAGGAGCAATCCGCGAGCTCGGCACTGGCGAAGCGCCTCGAGTCCTACGGCGAGCGCCTGCAGGAGCGCCTGCAGAGCGTATCTGCGCGCGAAAAGCAGCAGCGCGTACGCGAAAAGCTGGGCCAGAGCGCCCCACCAGGTAGCCTGTACGTCCAGCAGGCTGCGGCGGCCCAAGCGGCGGGCGCGGAAAGGTCCGTCAAGGAGCTTGTCGTCGAGCTGAAGGAAGCCCGGACGCAGCAGGAAAAGGGCTGGCGCCGTGACCTCGAGGACGTCGAGCGTGCGCAGCGGGCCATGGAAAATCGCCTGCTCGACCAGACGCGCGCTCTCGCCGATCGTCAGCGCGCCGAGCTCGAGAGACTGCACCAGAGCATTCTGCAGGTCCAGCGCAAGGACCAGGATCTCGTCTTGCAAAAGATGGAAACCCTGGTCAGCGAAGGAAATCGACGCGGAGAGGCGGCCGCTGGGACGGGGGCCGCCGATCAAAGTCCGCGCGGAAGGCCCGGTGGTGACGGAAAGTCCGCGGCGTTTGCTGCCAAGGCCGAGGCTGCCAAAGTGGAATCGGAACGCCAGCGCATGCTCGAGGAGCTGACGGCGGAGCGCGAGGTGCTGCAAGCGAGACAGCAGTGGGAGCGTGAAGCCCTTGACGTGGAACGCAAAGAGCTCGAAAGGCGCATCCGCCATGAATGGGAGTCTATTCGCAAGGCAAGGACTGTCGCGATCCAGCGCGACGAGGTGCTTGTCTCGCAAATCCAGGAGGAGCCCTCTCGCGCTGGCAGGGCCGCTGCTGAGGACCACGGCGGCGTCGACGACAGTGCGCTTGAGAACCAAGACGGGAATGCCCCCTTCGACGTCGAGGCGCTCGTGAGCGATGCCGTGCAGGAGCTTATCAACGAGAAAACACGGCTCGAAGCCGAGCTCGCCGAGCGCGCCTCGCAGCAGGCCGAAGACCACGCCAAGAGTGAGCAGGAGCGGCGAAGAATTGAGGAAGAACTAGCCCGGCACCGGAAGCAGATTGAGGAGGAGCACGCCCGTCTCGAGGCCAAATGGGCGGCCTTTCATGAGGCGAATCCGGCGTCTGGCCAGGCTGCGGGCGCCAAGCCGGCAGGTACTTCCGCGTCGTCTTTGTCGCCGAGAGCTTTGGGGGCGCGAGGAGCCAAGTCGACTTCACTCACGCCGCGCGCGGCTGGGCAGACCGCATTTTCGCCCTCGCAAAGCCGGGCCGGCGCCTCGTCTGTGGCCGACCCCGGTCCCAAGGAAGGTGGCCTCATCTCTGAGTCTGCCGGTGGCTCGCCAGCATCACAACGAGGCGGCGCGCACGCGTCAATTTCCCGGGTGGCGACGTTGGATAATCCGGAGGAGAACCGCATGCATTCTTCTGCGCATAATTCCTCCGGTAAGGCAGAGCCCGCTGCTTCACCCGTGGGGTCTCCAGCTCGGACGCAAGGCCCGGGCCCCCCTCTGCGAGAGCTGCAGTCGCGGACTCCTTTGCTGGTCGCTCGCGCGCGTTCAGAGCGCGAAAGGCTGGCCAAGGCGATCATGGAAAAGGAGGCTCTTGCCTCGCGCGCCCTGGCCGACAGCATGAATCTGGACGCCGCGGCGCAAGACAGAGATGGCGTCATGCTAGTGAGCGAACTCATGGACGAGAGCCGGCCGCCCGATGCGCCCTTGGGCGAACTCAGAGACGGCGGTGCTCTCGAACAATTTGGTGTGCCAAGCCGAGTCCATTCTGACAAGGACGACGAGGTTGAGGACGAGGCGGACGACGATGATGGCGCTGATGGTGACGAGGAAGAGAGCGAGGAGCGCTCGGAGCTCTCGCGAGTGCGGCAGTCACAGGTTACGCATCTGGACACGCTTGACTCGCAAATCCGGACGATTCTTCTCGCCGCGGAGGCGAGCATGCATCGTCTTAAGCGACTGAATCGCTTGCTCGCAGACACGAAGTCCGAACACCTGACGGAGCCGCTGAGCGAAGACATGTGCGCGGTGGCTGCCTTTGCGGTGGAAGTTCAGACGCGCGTCTTCAAGCAGCGGGAGGACCTTCTTGCCGACGAAGAGCTGGTTCTGCCGACGGGTCAGATCGACGCCCTGCGCGAGGAGACTTTAAAGGCGCAGAAACGGCAAGCCGCTGTGGAGGAGCGCTTCCAAGACCTCATCCAGCAAGCGGACCGTCTCGTTCACCTGCAGCACCAACGAGAGCTTTTGTACACAAACAACCAGCACCGCGACCCGAAGCACGAAGAGCGGTACGTCTTGCACTACGGCGCTGGCGGCGGCCGCCTTGACGAGTCGTCGAGCACCACGTCCGGGGTCCTTTCAGATGGCGATGAGGACCCCTCGTCGTACCACGAAAAGCTTCAGAACTGCCTGCAGCTGCTGAAGCAGTCGTTGGAGACGCGGGAGCAGCTGCTCAAGGAGGAGGACGCGGACGAGGTCAACACCGCCGCTGCCGCCGCTGCTCTTTATGTACAGCACCCGAGGCGCAGCGAGATTGACGACGCGGCGTCGAGCGGCGACTCCAGAGACGATTTCGACGACGAAGGCAGCGATGAAGACGACTTCGATGTTGAAGATGGCGCTGCCGGAGGCGTGGACGAGGACGGCGACGACGACGTTGACGACGACCAAGGCCAGTGGTCCGGCTCCTCTGCTGGCGCGGCGTCCGTGGAGACGCCGCCTCGGCGCGGCCCGGTTGCGTTCACGCCGTTTGGTCGCGACGAAGTTGCCCTGAACAGGTCGCCCGCGTCGGGAGGGACGCTGGGGTCGAGCTTCATCGGCGATGATGCCGTCGGCGACGACGACGTTCACGACGGCGAGCCCCGATCGGGCGCCGCAGAGATGCAGGAGTTCCGCAGGGAGTACATCGAGGAGGGGGACGGCGGAGCAGAACGGCGCGGCGAAGAACGGCGGCTCAACCTCCGGCTGCAGCAACTCAGCCTCGAACTCGCGCTGCGCGGCGACGGCGGCGAGGAGGACGCCTCCGTGGTGGCGCGGCTGCAGGCCGAGGTGAGCCGCGTCCGCGAGCTGCTCGGTCAGGGCCCGTGAGGGCGCGAGCGGGCGGTGGGGCGGGCATGAGCGGGTCGGCCATGGACACGATGGCGGGACCGACCCCCGCTCTCGAGGCGCGGGCGTGCGCGGCGTACCTGAGGTACGACTCGACGGTGGAGCTCGTGCACCGCATCGCGAGCGAGCTCGACGGCGCGCGAGGCGTGCGAGTGCGGACGCGGGAAGTTGGACGGTCGTCGGAGGACAGACCGTTGCTCGTGGTGACCATGGATACGACGTGGGACCCCAACGACCCCGTCAGTGGGGGACGCGATAGTGGCGAGGATGACCTCGCGCGCGGGCCGCTCGATCCGCTCGAGATTCTCGTAGTGGGCGGGATGCACGCGCGCGAGTGGATCTCGTCGGCATCGGTGCTCTGTCTCATGGTGAGGCACTTTGAGCGGCTCGCGGCGCTCTTGACGGTGCCGCAGCAGCAGCAAGACGCGCGGCGGGGCCTAAGGCTGACGTTCTTCCCAAACCTGAACCCAGACGGGTACGCGTACACGCGCACGACACAACGGTCTTGGCGTCGCACGCGGACACCGCTGCCGGGCGCGAACAAGAACGCTGGAATCGACCTGAATCGCAATTTTGGAGTCGCGAATAGGACGTGGGGCTTTGGGCGGCCCGACGCCTCCTCCTCGGAGTTGTACCAGGGCGCATTCCCCTTTGAGGCAGTCGAGGCGCAGGCGCTTCGGGATGTGGTCTTGGCCGGAACGCCCGCGCGCCGCGTTGTTCTGGACGTGCACTGCTGCGCGAAGGTGGTGTTTCCCGTGTACAGGGCGTCAGAGGCGCGCGTTGAGGAGGCCACAAGGCTTGCCGAGGCCTCACAGGGCGTTTTGCGCTACCGCGCGCGAAGCGACGTGATTGACGCCAAGAATACCGGAATTGCCGTGGACTGGATGGAAGAGTTCGCGGGCGTCCGTGCCGCTTTCATGCTCGAGGTTCCGGGCAAGGCGCAGCCCGTGAACTTTCATGATCTCTTTCGCGTGCCTTCGACCTCAATCTCTCCCACGAGCGACATGCTCGAGCGCATTCTCACGAAAGCTGTGGACATGTACGCCGGCAAGTCTGCAGAAGAATTCGCGTCATCCGACGGCACAGAAACTGAGGAGGACCCAGAGCAAGAATTGCGAATTGAGACGTATTTGCTCCAGAAGGAGGCCGACCTCGCAACCGCGGACCTGGCTTTGGCGCCGGGGGGCGTTGATCTAACAACGGGTCTCGGCAGCGACGAGGAGATCATAATCGACGCATTCAGCCGCATTGAACAAGAGAACCCTGCCGAGCCGCTCCAGACTGTGGCCGTTCTTTTAATTTTAACAGCGGGCACGCTCTCACTATGTGTGATCTTGTGCCGGCGCTCCTATCGGATGCTTCGTCAATGGCGCCTCGCAGAGGCGCGACGGAGACTGTAAGGACCTTTGCATTTGGAACGAATCGGCAATTGAACTAGATTCTGTAATATCATACACGAGCTACTGTAGACGAGAAACGCATGCTTTCCTCCTCGGCCCCGCGTGATGCCAAATGTGCGTAAGATGCAATTGATCTTTCGCTGAGCGGGCGCTGCTGGCCTCGGCCACCAGACAGACGCGAACGTGACGCGAACTTTTTTTAGCAGCAGCCTTAACGGCCGCAGGGCCGCAGGCCTGAGGGGCCCGCAAGGTCTCAAGCCTAGTCACCGCCGGACCTCGTCGCAGTTCCAGACCCCAAAAAGCGATCTCAGTGTGATTCCTGGTGGTCGTCAACCTCGAGGGCCGCAAAGGCTTCCTGGGCCTTTGCGACGAGGTGGTCGCGCATGACGCGGTGAAGGGCGATGCAAGCCTCGAAGCAGCGCTTGGAGGTCTCGCCCGCTAGTGAATACGAGGTGGACCCGTTGATGATGATGTCGGCTACGGTCTCGGAGGCCGGCAGGAGCGCCATGGTCATGGCGCTCGAGCAGGCGGCGCGCTGGGCTGTGGACGGATTAACGATAAATGAGGGCGCGGCCGCGCCAGCCGAGTCTACGACACCGACATGGGCGCAGGCTACGAGATCCTTGATTTCCACGCCGCTGTCCGCAATAGCGAGCGACGCGCACGAGGGGATGACGGCCTGGGCGGCGCCGTCATCAGAGAGCACGAGGGCGTCGATCTCAAGCACTGACTTGGGAAACCGATCGAGGCGGACGCTGCCCTTGATTGCGCGCGTCAGGGCGCCGGCAAGGAGCTGCTCGCGCTTGATGCGCCGCGACTGCGCGCCCTGCGCGTTTCCGGCGACCTCGCCGTACAGCGCAAAGGGCGCCAGCCGGACCCTGCAGTCGAGCGCGCCTTCGTCTCCGAAGTCCGACGACCGCTTGATCGCGCGCGGGCCTCGCACCGAGCACACCACGCGAGTCCCGTTGATCTGCAGGAACGCCGACCCCGCGGCGCCGCCGACGACGCCCGTGTCCACGCGGGCCTCGGCGGCCTTCCCGGCGCCCTCCTCGAGGTCGTCGTGCCGCGGGTGGTCCTCGCGGCCCGCGGCCCCGCGCGCGTCGGTGGGGCCGATCCTCGCGCCGCGCTTCTTCTTCTTCTTCGCCGCCGCC
Organism: Aurantiochytrium sp. T66; assembly: GCA_001462505.1. Classification (NCBI taxonomy): domain Eukaryota; class Bigyra; order Thraustochytrida; family Thraustochytriidae; genus Aurantiochytrium; species Aurantiochytrium sp. T66. The sequence continues at coordinate 487,740 of KQ758873.1, read as the reverse complement.
GCCCCGGCCTCCGTCTCCGCCGCGCCGC
>KQ758873.1:472210-487702 GCA_001462505.1 Aurantiochytrium sp. T66 | reverse complement strand
GGCGGCGGCGGATGGGGACGATGAGGATGCCGGGCACGGGCAGGAGCTGCGCGAGGTCCTGGACCCGGACGTTGGCGCTCCACCTCGCCGCGACCGCCGCGCTCGCGAGCTGGCGCGGGCCCGCGGACCTCGCGATGGGCAGCGAGATCGCACGCGTGGACGCCGCGGATCAGTGCGGAGCCAGCGGCGCGGAATTTGCGCTGGAAGAGGCGACGGCCGCCGCCGCCGCCGCCGTTGTCGTGGAGGAGGACGAGAGGGACGCCGAGGTCTACGACGCAGAGGTCCACCTCCACAATGTGCAGCATGTACCGCGGCGCGGGTCGGTGGCGTATGCGCTGCTGCAGTGGATCCCGAGCGCGGCAATCCGAGCCCAACTTGTGGCGCTTCTCTCGTTTCCACGCAGCGTGCTCGTGGCGCTCAATGCCGAGGAGGACCCGGGACTCGTGCTCGAGGCGCTAGAGTGGCAACGCTATGCGGCGCTGGCCGACGGCATCAACGTGACGGGCGCACTGTGGACTGAGTCGACCAGCGTGCTTGGACCTCAGGGGCTCAGCAACACTGCTTCGGTGGCCGTCATCGAGGCGCGATGGCTCGCCAGCCAGCGCTTAAGGGGCGGGAGCGGCGGCGCCCCTGCCCCTGCGAGAGTTGCTGGCCTTATGGGCCAGGATCTGGTAAATGGAGGCAAGTCTGCGCAGCACCAGCATATGCGCGCCATGCAGGCCGTGCCAGGCGTCCGTGCGCTGCGCTGGGTCGTCAACGGGCCCGCGGAGCGCCTCGACGTTGCGGGCCTCGCAGATGCGGCGCTCCTCGTGTCCAAGGCCGGGCTGCCCCTTGAGGTGGCCGTGGGGTCTGCTGATTTGCGCGAGGTTGCCGACATCGCAGAAGCGGCGTCCTCGACGGTGATCATCGTGACGCAGGCCGGGGAGCCGCAGCACTGTGGCCGGCCTCTGGAGAACTGCACGCGCTACATGAACGGGCTGCGCGCGCTGGCGCGGCAGCCCAATATTTACCTCAAGTTCAGCCGGCTGGGCGCCTACTCGACGGGGCTCGGCTACAGCGGCCGCGCGCCTGCCACGGCCGAAGCCTTGGTGCGCGACTGGCGTCTCGTCTTCCGCGCGGCCCTCATTTGGTTTGGTCCCGAGAGGCTCCTCTTCGGGTCCGGATTTCCTCTCGACGGCGGGGCGGTCCCCCTGCACGTTTTCTGGCAAGCTGCCAAAACACTCGTGCTCGAGGAGGTGCATGAGGACAAGCGTCGAGCCGTTCTCTCGGGCAATGCGCAGCGACTCTATGGGGATGCCACCCAGGCTCAGGATCATCAACTTTAGCCAAATCCGGCATCACGCAACTTGAGCGCCTCCTGCACCTCGTGATGCGCAAGCGCCGTGGCTTTTGCAGTCTCGGAGAACTCCGACCTTGGCCGTCACCGTGGCCCGGATCAGGATCGCCACTGGATCATCATCAACTTTGGCCTCTGGACGGAGACCCGTGCAGCACGCAATCAGGGTCCAATCTGGGCGCGTGCACCGTGACGCATGATGGGTCAGCAGACTCAGCACCAGTGTGGCAGCACCAGTGTGGCAAAGATCCGGAACTCCTTCGGCACATCATTTGTAAATCGTGCAGAACCCCTCCTCACGCCGCCGTTTTCAGTTGTGTCCTGGCAAGCTCACCGGCAGAGTCGAGTCGCCGTGACATGAAAAGCTGAGAGCCAGACAAGGTTCTCCACATCGAAAAGGTCCCAAAAGCACACGCCCCGGCCCGGGCGGCCGTCCCGGTTGGTGCCGGATCGATGATCGTTTGTCGATGGTTCCTCAGCCATTCGCAGAATGCGCGCCAGAGCCTGGCGCGACGACCACGGCGATCCCAACGACACTATCAGAGCCACGCCAGCCGACCATGGATGGCTCGCCTGAGTCAACCAGAGCACAACAAAGAGGGCGAACGATCCGCAAACGGTCCCCGATCTATCGGGTTCTGCTCCACAGCTGGCTTGGCTGACTGTGGGGGCTGTGGGGCGAGGGAATAGCCAGCATGACGCCAGCTGCATCATCATCAAGAAGCCCACGGACTCCCACGTGCTGCGCGTGCAGGAGCTGCAGAACGCCTGGGGGAACCCGGGGAGGCGGCCGCAACGCCGCCCGTTGTTCTCGCTCTCCCGGCACTCTCCCGCTCGGAGGCCGGGTCGCGGCGCGGTGGCCGCAAACCCGCAACCTCCGAGATCAAATCCGAAAGCAGCTCGACCTCGAGCAAGCAACCAACCCGAGACAAAGCAAGGCGAGACTCCGAAGCTCGGGGCAAACGGCACGGCGAACCAAAGGCACGCAAGGAGGCATTCACAATGGGGGACAATGAGGTTAACTTGAGCGTTATGCAGGCACACCCTGGTCTGGCGACCGGGATGCTCAACATCTTCCGCACGGGCAACCCGATGCTCGACATGATGGTGGCCATGATGCTGCCGCTCCTGGTGCAGGCCCTCATCGGGTGGTACCAGCGCTCGCTGCGCATCCGCCTTCGGAAGATGTGGGACTACTTCTTCGGAGAGAAGGCGGCCTTCGAGCGCCTCATCATCTTCGAGGAGACCACCGGGTACGGGCGCAATTCGCACGCGGACACGCGCAACAACATCTTGCAAAAGGCCATCTCCATGTACATTGGCAAGCTCAAGGATGAGATCGAGTACGCGCGCGCAAGTACGAGCCTCATGGCCGTCCGCGAGGCGTACACGATGAACCGCGACATCTGGGAGGCCCAGTACGGGTCCACCGTGGAACAGCTCGCTGCGTACCAGCTGGTCAACCTCCCGAACATGAACGACTGGGCCACCTTGGAGGACGGCCTCACGTTCCGCATGTCCATCAACGTCGAGCAGGAGGACAGCAACGGCAACTCAATCTCGCGCAAGACCAAAATGACCACCTACACCTTTCGCTCCACGCGCAAGGACGGTTCCGAGCACATTGAGGCCTTCCTGTGCCGCGCCTTTGACTGGTACAAGGAGCAAATCCGGGCCAGCACTGATGACAAGACCAAGTATCTCTACGTGCTCAACAACAAAAAGGGCAAGGACGACGATGACAAGAGCAACGACGACTCGCTTCCGGCCCTTCCTGCTCGTCGCTACGCGCTCAGCGGCCGCAAGACCTTTGAGTCTATCTTCTTCCCGCAAAAGGACTCGCTCCTCCGGGTTCTTGATAACTTCATGCACAAGCGCGGCAAGTACGAGATCAAGGGATACCCGCACAAGCTCGGCATCCTCATGCACGGCCCGCCCGGCACTGGCAAAACCTCGGTGACCAAGGCGCTGGCGCAGTACACGGGCCGCCACATTGTCTCCATCAACCTCGGCGCCATCCGCACGAACGAGGACCTCCAGCGCGCCATGATTGACTGCCGCTACGCGGTCCCGGGCGAGGACATGCCGGTGAGCTTGCAGTACAAGGACGTCATCTTCCTGCTCGAGGATGTCGACGCCGCCACCAAGATCGTCCACCGTCGCGCCGGCAAGGCGCGCCAGCGGGCGGCCCAGGCGGCGGCTGAGACCGAGACACTCTCCAGCGAGGGGTCCTCCTCGCTCGACTCCCCGGAAGGCGGCGCTGCTCTCGAGCCCCAGAGCGACGACGATGACGACTCGCTCGGCTTTGGTGATCTCGGCGGCGTCGACGGCGACGACGCGAGCCAGAATGGTGGCGTCGGCAACGGGGGCGCCGCCGACGTGCTCGGTGCCATCTTTGCGAGCCTGGCCACGCCCATGGGCGGCGACAAGAAGGAGCAGGGCCCGTTGACGCGGTCTTCGTGGGCCTCGCAGACCGACAAGCTCTCATTGGCGGGCCTGCTCGAGGTCATGGATGGCATCCTCGACACCGAGGGCCGCATCGTCGTCATGACCACCAACCATCCGGAGCGCCTCGATGAGGCCCTCATCCGCCCGGGCCGCATCGACAAGATCTTCAACCTTACCCATGTGCGCGCCGACGCCGCCTGCGACATGACCAAGCTCTACTTTGGCGCCGTTTCCAAGCCCTCGCGCAACCGTCTCAAGACGCTCTTTGCCGACGAGAATGTCCAGCTCACCCCGGCCATGATCGAGAGCATCGCGGCCGAGGCCGACACCGAGGAGGAGTTCGTCGGCCACCTCGAGCGCGCCGCCGAGGCCCTTCTCGCTCGGGGCTGAGCGCTGACAAAGCCTTTCTCCTGTATTGATCAATAACGCAAGTCCTCTGATCTTGACTTTGATGACCCCGGGAACTTGAAGCTGACATCCGTCGGCGTCATTTGTAAATGGAGGCAGACGTCCGTTGGAGTCATTTGTTCGAAAACGTAAATGTGGGACACGACGACGACGATGATGATGGTCGTCGCGTCCCACAGAGAAGACGAGAAGCTTTGGGTAGATCTAATGACAAGACGAGTTGGCGTTCGCGAAGGCATACCGTCAGGTCTGGACTAGCCTAATAGAATCAAAGATGGGGAAACTACAATAAAAGACGTGCTAGGCCTAGGACAGAGGTGCTGCGGAAACTTGGAAAACAGCAGAATCCGCGGCGGTAACCTTGATGGCGGGGCTGGTCATGTTCACGCCGCGATCGGATTTACCGTCGTGACCTTCTCCTCGCCAAAGTCATGGCCAAAAGATCGCTGGAGCCAGTCGCGGCCGTCCAGCCTCCAGTACCAGAAGAAGATGCCGACGTGGATGCCGATGAAGAAGAGGAGACCGACGACGCCGCCGGCCAGACCGCCACCGCCCATCGTCATACCAATGCTCACGCCCAGGAAGAAGCCCGGATACACGAGGAAGAGCATGAAGATGTAAAAGATGGAGCGCGGCGAGATCACCGAGGCGGCGGGCCGCAGCGATGGGGACGGCGCGGATCTTGGGGATAGGGTAGAACATGACCACGCCAAAGACATTGAAAAAGACGTGGCACATGGCGAGCTGGAAACCATTGGCGCTATCGCTCACGAGTGAGGCGAGCACGCCGGTAAGGGTCGTACCAATGTTGGCGCCGAGGGTGAGCGGGAGCATGCCGTCGAGCGTGAGCGTGCCCATGGCCACGAGCGGGGTCAGCGTCGAGGTAGTGATGGAGGACGACTGCACGAACATGGTCACACCGCAGCCGACGACGATGGCGAGGTAGCCGTTCATGTTGAGAGCCTTCTGGAGGACGTCCTCGGCCGCGCCGCGGACGGCCATGCCGAGGAGCTTGACCATTGCAAGAAGGGAGACGACGAGCATGAGGAGAGCGAGGACCAGCGTGATCCAGCCGGCAGGGGCTTGCAGCCCGGCATCGTAAAAGACACCACCCTTGTTCAGCTTGTAGCCCTCAAAATGGCTGATGGCGCCCTCGAGAGCCGAGGCGTTGACGGAGATCCCGGCGGTCGGCGTCGGGCGAATGCAATAGTTGAACCTGGCCCTGGCCTTCGGGTCTGCATCCACAGCACCACACCACCCCGCCACGGCGTACGGGGAATCGGCGCAACGCTGCTGCCGGAACGCGTGATCGCCACACGTGCTGGTCTCCGCGTCGTAGTTCGTGGTGCAGAGAAAAGACTCGCAGAGGTCTATGGACGGCCTGCCGTACGCAAAGTCGCTGATGACATTACTGTCGACGGAGATGATGCGCTTCGAGATCTTTGCAGTGATCTTCTTGAGCGGACCTTCCCAGTCCTCACATCCGCTCGAAGAGGTGGCTTCGTCGCAGGCTTCGAAAGACTTGGCCATGGCCTCGGTCATGAGGAAGAGGATGCCACCGTTGCCACTGTTGATGGCCGACGAGATGGCCTCCACGGGAAGCCAGAAGCACACGTTCATGTAGTTGAACATGTCGTGCACAGTTGCACCAGCGAAACCGCGGCGGTATTGCTCCTTGTCGCCGACGAAGCCGAGCGACACGATGGTGTTGGTCACCGAGGTGCCGATGTTAGCGCCAAAAACCATGGGAATGCCGGTGGACACCTCGAGGACGCCAGCACCGGCGGCTGCGACAATGATCGAGGTAGTGGTGGAAGACGACTGCACGAGAACGGTGGCCATGATACCAACCATGAGGCCAGCAATAGGGTTGGACACGGCGCTAAAGAGAGAACCGGCAGAGTCACCGGCAATGACCTTGAAGCCATCGCCGAGAAGGGCCAAGCCGACGAGGAACCAGTACAGAAAGAAAAGCACACCGGCGAAGAGGGCAAAGCCCTTGGCGACGCCCACCGGGGTGAACATGATGGCTTCTATCTCTATGCCTGCTTGCTTTGCGTGTTGCGGAAAGGGAGTTTGAGGTTTGGGATTTGGCGATCCGGGTTTTCGGCGTGCAAAGCTGCAGCAACTATGCGTCTTGAGCTATCGATTCCCTTGCGCAGATTAAACTCGGATCAAGGAAAGCGGATCTGGGCGGCAAAATCACCATCCATGACTTTCTCGGAGCCAGGAGGTACCGATGGACAAGATTCGGAGCGAGAGACACCTCGAATACGTTCCTCGCACCATTTAAAAGCAGCGTCCACTCAAAAGTCGTCGATGTTCGTGGGTAAAACTATAGAACTCATTCCCACCACACGCATCATATCTAGCCTAGTCTGCGAGAGCAGCCAGCTAGGCTAAGCTCTCTTTTCCGATTTCTGACCTAACCGGAAGATTCGATCGCGTACGACAATCTGGCGGACCACGCAGCTCCGGAAAGTGAACTGCCCGCGGAAGTCTGAACCTTATCACAAGCGATGTCAACAGCAGCGTCACAGCATTGCGACAGCAGCGCTCCTTTCCAAGCCAGCCAAGGTCAGCAAATCGTTGCCCTGGCCCCGCACACAACCCGCTGATGCGCTCGAAAAGATTCGTTCGCCTTGCCATCCATCGTGCAAGCGCAGCTAAAAGCGTTGTCCTTTATATCGCTGTTGGCAAGATTGTCGTCGGCCGCCGCACATGGCTCGGGTTGCCAAAGGCTTCCCGCCGTCCAAAAACAATCGGCCCGCATGCTTCACTCTCTGCGAAAAGTGAACGACAGCCGTTGCACACCCCACGGAGCTGAGCTGAGCTGCGCTCGCAGGTGGTTCACGGCCCTTGGGAATCGGGTGGCGGAAGCGGCGCTCGAGGCCGATGCCAATTTGTGACAGCTAGCTAGGCATGTCCTGGGACCGCTGCGCGCGCACGTGCAGACCGAATCTAGGCTAGCCAGGCTCATGTAAGCGAAGCAGTCAGTCAATTGTGGACCGTGTGAAGCAGCAAATTTGCGAGGTCTTGCAAGGCATTCTTGGACGACTAACATCAAATCCTGATATCGCCTTTGGGGGGCCTTGGGACGAGCAGCTCTGAACGAACTCAGACTGGCAAGCAACGAGGTGACCCGCCGGCCTCCAAGCGGAACGAATTGCTGCGCTATTCAGAAGCAGCCTAGCTCGTCCTTTGCGGCCTGGCCAAATGCGGACTAGGCAGGCTGTGAGGGCGATGAACAGCGCGACGCGAGTCCTATGTCTCCTAGATTGAAGGGTACACAAGGAGCCGCTTTTCGCCTGCACCTCTATCAACCTCTTCATCTCGCGCGTTGCGCCCAAGCTCGCGATAAACGGCACTCCATCTTCGCGAGAAGAGCCCTTGAAGACGATGCGCCATGAATTTCAGACAACCTCGGGCCCAAGGCCCTACTACAACACTTTGATCCTGGGCTGTCGGCACGGCCCAGGTACGATACGCTACGTAATCGCCGGCCGCAATAACTTGAAGTATGGTCTTGTAGTACGCTCGTCAAGCCGACGCTCAAAGCTCGAGCCCGTCAGCATTCTGCCTTCAATTCTCACCACGCCGTGCACGGTGGTGATCTCGTCCGACTCTCGTCCCGGGATTGTCAGAGCCTTCCCGCCCGCCAGCGAGCACGACGCCAGCATGTTGGCGTCATTTTCTACTCGCCGGAGACTCGGTCCGGTCTGGACTCTGCAGCCTGCACGTGGCGGCGGGCCGGGCGGGCACGTGAGCTACGCAAAGCCGATTACGGCGGCCCCGGCCGCCGGTTGCGGGTGCATCTTGCGGATACTCTTGTGCACTCGGCCGCGGGTCCGGATGCACGCGCATGCACTCCGGCCGAGATTGACCTATCGGGAACGTAATGGGTCGTACGTAGGCAAGTTCCAAAGTGCCCCAAGAAGTGAAACGCGCGTGCGGCCCGCTTGCAAGTGTGGCTAGCCTCACGGCAACCGGGCTCACGGCAACTGGTCTCATCATGTCGCTTCGTACGTACCACGTAGTACCGGTACGTGGTACGTACGTGTTCAGCATCAAGGCCGCGAGCAATCCTGAAACGTACGCGGTGGGCGAGCATCTGGCAAGAAGGTCCGAGCCGCCATGTTCTGGAGAACCCTCGCGATCGTGGGCCTGCTTGCGGCCTGTAGCAGTCAACTCTTGCCCGAGGCCCGTGCAGCGCCCAGTTGCGGATGCACCCCTGGTTCGTGTACAAGTCCGGCCAACGTGCCGGCCGGAACGACGAGCCTGGACTGTACTGGTCTTACGGCGTCCACGAGCTTTCCGAACGCGGCGAGCTATAGCGACACGCTTGGCGACATCTCTATCGAGGAAAGCGCAGGCATTCCAGCCGATTTATTTTCGGCCAATCCCAAGGTGCGAACGCTCTCGATCAACTTCAACCAGGTGGTCTCTATCCCGGAGTCAATCTCGAGCCTGACCGAGCTTGAATTCCTCTTCATTGATCATAACGCGCAGCTCGAATCGCTGCCCGACGGATTGACCGATCTGCGCAAACTCACCACTATCTTTGTCAACTTCAATGGTGTGACGTCTCTACCGGAGGGCATCGGGGCGCTCGCGAACCTCGAATTTGCCTCCCTTTCCTACAACGCGCTCACGAGTATTCCGTCAAGCATTGAGACACCACTGCGCAATGGTCTGTAAGTTGTTTTCACCATCATTCCTGAGACAAGACTTACTGACGCGCGTATTTGGCATCCAGGGACTTGGACCTTTCATACAACAAACTGACATCCCTCCCGGACGTTTTCGGTATCGATGACGGGAGCGACGGCGGCGTGGAGCTTGACCTGTCAGGCAACCTTCTCACGGAGCTGCCCGAGAGTATCGGGATGCGGACAACGCTAGAATGGCTGTGAGTTCTTGGTAAATTGGGCCACTACAACATCTCCTTATGCACAGAAACTGACGAGAGATTGTTGCGAACAACCGTGCTGAAGGGCGTTTTACGACAACCAAATCACGAGCCTTCCGTGGAGCTTCACAAATCTCCGCAACGTCAGCACCTTTGGGGCCACCGGAAACCCGCTATGCGGCCCGCAACCTGATCTTTCCTTCATCTACTATGACAACAGTGGCTTACTTTATCTGCCCGAGGAAATTCCCAACGAGTGTCCCAACGAGCCCTCGACGCCCTCGACGCCCTCGACGCCCAGCGCCGCGGCCACGATTGGCTTCTCCATGATGTCGGTCCTCGCATCGCTGCTCCTCGCCAGCTCGTAGGCGGCCAAGCTCAGTCAAAAGTTCCAAAGGATTCTCGTATCTTGTTCCCGCGTGCCATTTTCGTCCAGGCCCACGGAGTGTCCCGCAAAGTTGGCGTCCCTGACTCAGCGAGCGAATATCTCGTTCGCAGGCCTAATGGATGATCTGGTCCTTCGACTTCACCACTAGCACTGTGAGTACGCTGCGCTCATCCGGCCGACGGCGAACCCGTCCGTGATGCCTTCCTGCTTTAGCTCGCGAGGCTGGTTGGATTTGGCGGGGCCCCGGCCGGCCCGCTTGCTCGCTCAGAGCGGGCCATCCCCTGCTTCTAAAAATGTTCAATGCAGAAGCAAACGTCTGAACGCAGCTTCATTCGCTGCCGCCGGTGTCCCACCCGGCTCGTACGTTTCCCGATCGCTGTGCGAGTTGTTGGTTTGTGAAGATCGGCCGCATCATCAAGACAAGATGCGTTGCCGTGGTGAATTTTACTTGCAGCTCAACACCTCGTCGCCACACTCGCGGTGATGATCCTGCGGTCCAGGACTGCCTGGAGCTAACGAGAGCGAGACGGTCGACTCTGACATCATAAGGAGCCAAGCTACGCAATCAAAAGCAAAGCCCGGCCGCTGGTATGCGTTTTCGACCACGCGCAGGGCACGCGCGTTCTTTGAGTTTTGTACTCCGGCCGAGATTGACCTCTGTCCGCTAGTCCTGAGTAACGGAGTCGAACTCCCACAAGAACTGAAACGCAAGTCGCGCGTGCGGCCCACTTGCAACAAATTTGGCCTCTGACCTTACGGGCCGATGAGAATCCTTGCTTCGTACGTACGTACATACGGGTAGTATGTATTCTTGCTCAAGCCCAGCCGCGAGCAGTCCTGGAACTGCGCGACGGCGAGCATCTTTACGAGTTCACCATGCTGTTTCCCCGGAGCATCCTCGCCATTGCGGGCCTCCTTGCGGTCTGCAGCAGCCAATTCGGGCGCGAGGTTCGCGCAACGACCAGCTGCAAGTGCGCCCCCACTTCGTGTACAAGTCCGGTCGACGTGCCGGCCGGAACAACGAGGCTGGACTGTACTAATCTTACGGCGTCCACGAGCTTTCCGAACGCGGCAAGCTATCGCGATACGCTTGACGCCATTTACGTCAAGAGAAGCGCAGCGATTCCAGCCGAGCTTTTACGGCGCATCCCAGGGTGCGGGCGCTCTGGATCAACTCCAATCTGGTGTCCTCCATCCCCGAGTCGATTTCGAGTCTGAATGAGCTTGTACTCCTCTCGATTGATTTCAACAAAGAACTCGAGTCGCTGCCCGACGGCCTGGCCAAACTGCATAACCTAACCACTCTCATGGTCACGTTTAACGACAAACTGACGTCTCTACCGGAGAGCATCGGGATGCTCTCGAATGTCGAGTTTGCCACGTTCGCCCAGAACGAGCTCACGAGCATTCCGGCAAGCATTGAGGCACCACTGCGCTATGGTTTGTAAGTTGCGCCTGCAGGCATCGAGAAACGACTTGCTAATGCGCCTCGCGCGACCACACAGGGACTTGGACCTTTCTTACAACATGCTGACATCCCTCCCGGACGTTTTCGGTATCGATGACGGGAGCGAGGGCGGCGTGGAGCTTGATCTGTCGGGCAACTTTCTCACGGAGCTGCCCGAGAGTATCGGGATGAGGACAACGCTCGAATCGCTGTGAGTTTTGCTGCGTCTTATGGGCGTTTAAGCTTGGCCGCGTACTGACAGAGATTTTTTGCTATGAGTTCGGCCAGTGAGTTCTACGACAACCAAATTACGAGCATTCCGGAGAGCTTTACGAATCTTCGCCGCCTTATCACCCTCGGCGCCACCGGAAATCCTCTGTGCGGCCCGCAGCCTGACTTTTCCTACATCAGCGGCATACTGCGGCTGCCTTCTCATATCCCCAGTACGTGCGCCGACGGGCCCTCGACGCCTAATGCCGCGGCCACTCTTAGCATTTCCTTGACGTCGATCCTCGGGTCGCTGCTTTTCGCCAGCTCGTAGGACGGGCAACGAAAGTCAAACTTTTCAATCAGGCATCTTCGCTTTCTGGAGGCGCGCATCTCGCGTTCTCCGCGGTCCGCGGGCTTCGGCGTCGCCCAAGCATGATTGATAATCGCCTTGTCCAAAGGTTCACGCCCAACGATTCTCGCGAACCTCCTCGAACTCTTGAACTGTTCTCGCAATTCATGTTCTCGCAATTCGCTTGCAGTCGTCCGGCCTCTGGTCGCTCGCGGCGTCGTCGGAGATCGCGGCGCGCGGGACGTTCGATCGATGCTGCGAGAAGTTGCTAAAGGTCGATCGGGTTGATTGAGGAGGCGGAATCAATGGCTCGTCTGGTGGAGTTGTGCGTTTGCCCGTGGCGAGAGCGAGCTCGTTGCCGTACTAGTACGTGCGTACGTATCGCGGACGCCACGATGACACGCGCGACGCTCAAGAAACGAGGCGGATATTCTTGGTCCGAAACTGCGGAGGGAGGGACGATTCTGGGCAAAGATCTCCGGCCTTCGAATCTTTCCGTCAATCAACGGCCGCGCAGAGCAGACCGCCAGCCACGCCAGCCAGCAGCCGGCCTGAGGGAGAGAAGCGCGGCGGGCGGGATGGCGCGCGGCGCGCTGCTGGCGGCGAGCCTGGTGTTCCACGCGTGCTACTTCTTCAGCGTCTTCGACATCTACTTCAGGTCGCCCATCGACCCGGAGCTCGCGGCCGTCGCCGTGCGCGGGCCGGCGCCCGCGCGGCGGCTCGTGCTCTTCGTCGCGGACGGCCTGCGCGCAGACACCTGCTTCAGGTTCGCAGGCCGCGACGTACGCTACCACGACGCCGACGGCGCGCGCGGCGAGAGCGACGCGCGCGAGGCCAGGTACGAGGCCGACGCCGTCACCTGGCCCGCCGCCAGGACGTCATTCTTGCGCGAGGTCGTCGAAACGCGCGGCCGATGGGGCATCTCGCACACGCGCGTGCCCACCGAGTCGCGGCCCGGCCACGTCGCCGTCATCGCGGGCTTCTACGAGGACGTGAGCGCCGTCACGCGCGGGTGGCAGGACAACCCCGTGGACTTCGACCACGTCTTCAATCAGAGCCGGCGCACATGGCTCTGGGGGAGCCCCGACATCACGCGCATGTTTGCCAAGCGCCACGACCACGTCACCGACTGGTACTACTCCGCGGACGAGGAGGACTTTGCCGCCAAGGACCTCAGCATGCTGGACACCTGGGTCTTCAACAAGGCCAGCGACTTTTTGCGCGAGACAAAGTCCAACGCCACCCTGCGGGCCATGGTCCACGAGGACCGCGTCGTCTTCTTCCTCCATCTTCTGGGCCTCGACTCGAACGGACACGCCCACCGCCCGCACGCGCCCGAGTACTACCAAAACATGGCTTCGGTCGACAAGGGCGTCCGCGGCATTCACGCTCTCTTTGAGGAGTACTTTGCAGACAACGCCACCGCCTACGTCTTCACCTCGGACCACGGCATGGGCAACCAGGGCGCTCACGGAGACGGCCACCCCACGAACACGCGGACGCCGATCGTGGCCTGGGGGTCCGGGATCCGCCCGCCCGCGCGCCTGGCATCGCCGCAGACCGACCCGCGCGCAGGCATCAATACCGGCTTCACCGCCGACCAAGAGGCCTCCTTCTCGTACCAGTGGGGTCTCGGCCACCTCGAGCGGAACGACGTCGAGCAGGCCGACCTCGCCCCACTGCTCGCTTCGCTCATTGGGGTCCCCGTGCCCGTCAACTCTGTCGGTAGGCTCCCGGCCGCCTTCCTCGAGCCCGGCCAGAGCACCGCCGAGGCGCTCGCTCGCAATGCCCGCCAGCTCCTCGCCCAGGTAGAGTACAAGGAGGCTGCAAGACTCGCGCGACACATTCGCTTTCGGCCGTACGGTCCGAGCGAGCAAGCCCGCCTCGCGCTCACCACGGTCGACGCTCTCATTCGCGACAACAAGATTGCCGAGGCCGAGGCCGCCTGCCGGGAATCGATGCGGGTCTCTATCGAGGCCTTGCGCTACTACCAGGTCTACGACCGCCCATACTTGGCGAGCGTCATTGTCGCGGGCTACTTGGGCTGGATCCTTCTCTTGGCCGCGGAGCTCACCATTCCGGCCGAGAGCGATCTGGGCCGCGCGGACCCGCGCTGGACCCCGGCGTCCGTGATTGCAAGCTTGGTCTTTCTCGTGCTCTTGGCGACGCAGATCATCGAGGACAGCCCGGTCATGTACCACGTCTACCTCGTCTTCCCCGGGGTGTTTTGGACCGCCGTTTTGCGTCGCGAGGCCGTCTGGGCGCACTGGTGGGCCAAGCTCCGCTCGCACCCCCGCGACGCCCTCATGCTCTTGGTGTACGTGGCGGGGACCCAGATCATCGTCTTTGGGTACACGTACCGGCACGTGTACGTCGTGCTCTTCCTCGCGCTGGCTTGCTGGCCGTGCACCGTACCAGCGCTGTGGGATCCGGAGGTCATTCGCTACGAATCGCACACGGGCCAGCTCAAGGCGCAGTCGGGCCGCAAATTGCGCGTCTCCTGGGCACTGAGCTGCGCTCTCTTGGGCGCCTGCACGCTCATTCCGCTTGATCTCAACGACGAGCCCGTCCTGCTCTTTGCGGGCGGCCTGCTCATGGTCGGGCTCATGAGCAAGCTCTTCAGCGGGGATCTCGACGGATTCACACTGCAGCGCAAAGCGCAGCTCGGTCTCATCGCGCTCAGCACAGCGCTGTCGCTCACGACGGACATGAGTCTGCGGGCCAAGACAGGCCTCCCTCGTATCAACCAGGTGCTCACTTTTCTATCGTTCTTGGCGGGCCCGGTGCTGGTTCGCTTTTCCTCCAAGACCCCTTACAAGCGCTACCTCTCCGTGTTCGCAGGTCTCGCGGTGCCCTATTGCCTGCTCAGCGTCAACTTTGAGGTTCTCTTTTACGTGGCGCTTGGATTCACGCTCATGCAGTGGCTCGTGTTAGAACGGGCCATGTTTTACGCGCACAAAACCGGCCCAGCTGCAATTGCGCACAAAGAAGAGGGCGGGGAGGCTGCGGTGTCTGTGGACGACGTGCGCAGCGCCTTCATGTTCCTCTGCTTTGTGCACATTGCCTTCTTCGGGACAGGCAATATCGCCTCCATGAGCTCCTTCCAGATCAGCTCCTCGTTCAGGTTCACGACTGTGTTTTCCCCGTTTTTCATGGGCAGCCTGCTCGTCATCAAGCTCCTAGTGCCCTATACGCTGGTGACCTCGCTCGTGGCCATAATTTCCGCGGAGCGGCGCTCTGCGGGCGTCTCTGCGGTCTCCCCGCATCGCCTTTTCTTCCTTGTGCTCACGCTCAGCGATCTGCTCGCGGTGCATCTCTTCTTCTGGGTCCGCGACGAGGGTTCCTGGCTCGAGATTGGCAATTCCATCTCGCAGTACGGCTTCGTCAACTGCCAGCTCATCTTCATCCCGCTGCTCTTCATGCTGGCCTCTGTCTTCCTCCAGGGCGTCTCCATGGACCTGCCCTCCGCAGCGAAGTCCAGCTGATTGATGTCCGTAATCCTACAAAACCCGCAAGACGACGACGACGGACAAGTCGAGCCCATCGATGATGTTCTGCGAACTCTGCCTGCGTCCGCGCGCCGTGCCTCCATGATATCATCGCCTCAACTTGCGAGCGGCAATCTTCGCCGCTGGTTGCAATCTCCGTCTGCCTGCAGGCAGGCCCTGGTACTGGGCTCGACTCCGAGTAGACGTCGTCGAGCGCGTCGACGGTCTTGGCGCCCGCGGCGGCGATCTTTAGACGCCCTTTGCTCACAGTGGCGGCGGGCCCTTGCAAGTGGGTTATACGCGCATTCCGCACTTGCAGGGCCGCCTCGGAGCCTCTCCGCTCTGCGGCGGCCCGGCACAGGCGCGCAAACCGGACTCCGCCCGCCCGCCTGCCCAACGCGCGCCCGCCCGTCGCGCGCCGCAGCCCCGCGCCCCCCGCGCGCCCTCGCCGCCCGCGCCCGCGCCCCGAAGGCCCCGCGCGCCGCGGCCGCGCATCGAGCGGGCCGGCG
>KQ758873.1:438553-450026 GCA_001462505.1 Aurantiochytrium sp. T66 | reverse complement strand
GGCGGCGGCCCCGGCGGCGGCCCCGGCGGCGGCGGCCCCGGCGACGCGCGCCAGCGCAACGCGACGGCGCTGAGGCTGGCGCTCCTGATCTGGGCGCTCATCATCGTGCTGCAGGGGGAGAACGCCGCCGAGGAGAGGCGCACCGGCGCGCAGAACAAGCTACGGGGAGAAACGCACGGTGTCAAGGGCGCGGCCAACGCCAGCAGCATAGACGACGTCGGCCCCACGGAGAAGAAGCGTCCTACCGGCGGCGAGGAACGCGGACCCTTCACCTTGCTCGAAGATATCCTTGCGGAGCGGGTGTCGGTGCTCGAGTCATTCGTCGGGGATCTGCATGACCCGCCCAGCCCGTTTCCCAGAAATCTCTCGGGCACGCTGCACGGAACCTGGACCCTCGACGAGGAGCGCGAATCCAGCGGCATGTTTGCAGATACCAGCTGGCACGCCAGCATGCGCGCGATTTCGGCTGTCGAGGAAAACGACGATTTTAAGCCGGAAGCCGACGGGGCTGCTCTTCCCTTTCGGGCCGCCACGGGCGACGTCGAGCTGAGGCTCGATTTCCTCAAAACTTGGGTCCCGGGCTTGCAATACGCATCCGGAACCCTTGCGCTGGTCGATGGCCAAATCAGGTCCAGCCGCGACATTTACACGTACGTGGCTGGATTTTACCTCGAAAAGCGAGGAGCTCTCATGCTCTACGTTGCCTCGCCGGAATACAAG
This sequence comes from Aurantiochytrium sp. T66, assembly GCA_001462505.1. Taxonomy (NCBI): domain Eukaryota; class Bigyra; order Thraustochytrida; family Thraustochytriidae; genus Aurantiochytrium; species Aurantiochytrium sp. T66. The sequence goes on along the minus strand of KQ758873.1, from coordinate 449,306 downwards.
AGCCCGCACGTGGGCATCGATTTCCTTATTCGCGACGCCGTTGAGGGACAGCAGACACGCTCAAGCACGCGAAATAACTTGATCAAAGCGCTCGCCCCCGCCGATGGCTCTGGCGAAAACAGCAGCCGTGGCGGTGGCGGCGGCGACAAGGGTGCTGATGGCGAGACCGGCAAAAAGTCCGATAAAGAGGGCAGCATCGATGCGCTCACGCTTGCGAACGAGCGTCAAGAAGATGGGACCGACGTTCTTGAGCATGTCAAGAGTGATAGCGAGCATAGCGACGATAACGCAGCAGAGAATTGGAGCGGCGGTAAAAATACCGACGACGTTTCGGCCTCATCCCGTACCGAAACAGTCGCGGATGAAGGCAGCACAAGCCAAAACGAGCATTCTTCGCCGGACGCAAGAGATGCTCTGGTGGCGAGCAGCGAGGACCGGGCGTCAGGAGCGGACACCCCCACTGAAGACACCCCCACTGAGGGGTCTCTCGCCGCCGATGGCGCTGCAAATAGCTCGACGCAGGACCCGCTCTTGCACATGATTGGGCTGCTCGACGAGGGCATGCGCAACAAGGAATGGTGGCGGCTCTGGGACACGGAGCTGGGGCTGTCCAAGAGCCAGATCAAACGCAAGGCACGCGCAAATTTGCTTCACGGCGCAATGCCGCAGTGCTTCTTTGCTCTGAACATTCAGGTGGGCGCAAAGGGCCTGGCTCGCGGTGAAGCTAATCTCGACGCTGTGGTTGGGAACGAGCCTGGTTCCCTCCGGGCCGCAGGCCGCACTCCGGCGTCGCGACTGCGGCGAACCTCGTTCCACGGAAGCGCAGAAAGCTGGAACTGTCAGTCCGTGCTCGAGCTGGAGCTCGAGACCCTCGGGGACGATATCGGCGAGCTGCTCTCCAAGGCGAACGACTTTTTCTCGTTGGATTTGCCGCTGACTGTGATTGCCGGCGGCGCGGTCCTGGTCCAGCGCCTGCACACGAGCTCGCCGCCGCGCGCAGCGACGGTCTCGCTCTTAGCGATAGGAGGCCTGGCCATCCTCGACGGCTGCCTTGCGCTGGCTTACCTGAGCAGCGGGCTCTTGGTGGAGAAGCTCGGCGCCTCGGCGGTCTTTGTGGCGCTGGCCAAGCTGCTGCTCGTGTCGCCACTGGAGATGCACTACATGATGTTGGTGTGGCGGGGTCGCCACCCGCAGACGGCCTGGGACACCTGGGCCGAAATGCAGCGCCTGCAAACGATGCTTCAGCGGCGCTTCTTTGCGGCGCTCCTCTTCACGGTGGCGCTCGCCTTCATGCTGGCAGACTTTCATCGCACGCTTTGGTTCGTGGCGCTCTCGTTCTGGGTGCCGCAGATTGTCTGCAACATCACGACGAACTCTGCGACCCAGATCAGCCCCTTCTTTGTGCTCGGGATCTCGCTGCCGCATCTCTTTGTACCGCTGTACATATACGCCTGTCCGAGGAATTTCGTCGCATTGCTGCTGACGAGCCCGAGCATTGGCCAGAGCCCGGTTTACGCCGCCTTTCTCGCCTCTTGGGTGTTTCTGCAAATGGCGGCGCTCCTCGTGCAGCGCTACTGGTCCCCGCACGCTTTTGTCCCGGCGCGCTTTCTGCCGCCCAAGTACGATTACAACCGCAAAATACCGGAGCGCCTCCGCGACACGCAGTGTGCCATTTGTCTATTACCCGTTACTGGCGTTGACGAGGAGCACATGATCACTCCTTGCAACCACTTATTTCATCGCGACTGCCTGCGCGTCTGGATCAACGAAAAGCTCGAGTGCCCCACCTGCCGCGCCGTCTTGCCTCCCGTGCAGTAGGCTAATACGTATCCTATGAACAAATCACGACAGATTTCCTTATTCATTGCTGCAGCACATTCAACGACTTCGACTCGAAATGCGGACCCAGAGCGGCTATAAAGTTCGCGCTCGCGAAAGAGATGCGACTTCGATGATGCGCGCCACGCTAACGCGACATTATGTCGCGACCTTGTGTGGATCGGTCACGGGGCCCGCGCGGGCCTATCCTGCGCGAGGTGCACTTCGCTCCAGACACGCGAAAAGACTTCTGGCGCGGTGGGCCGTACCCAGGGTACTACGTACCGGCATAAAGCACTCACGGCCGATGCGATTGGGCCAACCCCGCAACCCGGGAAAGCCGGAGCTGGCCCCTCAAATCGAAGAAGAATGCAGCCTGCTCGCCTTCTCTGTCCGTGCCAGGGACCGCGAACGAAGGGCGGCCGCGGGCCCGGGCGCGAGGAGGTTGACGAGCTTGATGCGAAGCCTTGATGATTGAGCTCGTGGCACGCGGGCGGGGACAGTCGGAGTAGGCTATTTGGAAGCGGCCTATGCACTGTCTTCATTCTTCACTTTGGTACTACGTGTCTACTAGCTAGCTAGCCTTACCATGTACGTCGTGCAACTTCGGGGCAAGGCACGTAGTGGTAGTGGTACGTACGTACCTTCATTCGCGCGTGAGCGTACCCACGGAGTTTGCGCATGAGCATGCGCAGGAGACAGGGCAGCTTGCAGCCGACCTGCAGCCTGCGGGCGAGCCTGGCTGCACAAGTTCAAGTTGTCCGTGCCACCGAAGTGTAATCAAAGTGTCTCATGAGTCTGGCAACCAACTACGTACTTTGTGGGGCGGTTCTGGGCTGCAAGAAGATCTCCTTCTTCTTCTGGCTGAATTATTGAATGTTCATCGACCAACCCACTGGAAAACAGCCGTTTTTCAGACGACTCGAGACTCGACTCGAGACTCGACTCGAGACTCGACTCGAGACTCGAGAGACGCTCAGTGACGTCTCGCCGGAGCACCGCAGCCTCGTCAGCAAGTCGTCAGCCCGGCTTTCGCCAGCTTCATGATCGGCGCTCGTCTTCTCTCTCACAATCAAGACTTGAGGTCGCTTGGAGTCTTGTCCCGGATTGTCCCGCGTTGTTCGTACTGGGCCCTAACAGTAAGTCCGTACGTACGTCCGTCCGTACGTAGTACGATGAGAGCATTGAGCAGCCCGGTCGCGTGGCACGACGGCGGCCAGACCTGCATAAACGCGGCGGCCGGTCGGGTTCTTGCGGCTAAGCCGAATCAAGAAGAGACGCGGTTATTCGTGGACCAGTCGGGACCACTTCGTTCGTTGCCGTTGCCTCGACTCTGATCAGGCTCGACTCGGGCGTGATGGTCGCTGGGACGCTCGACCGGTCCGCATTCCGTTCAGGGCATTCAGAGAGAGCCGCGGAGACGCGGATCATCGGGGTCTTCTTGCTTTGCTTCTTGGGCTTGCTCTGTCCACGGCGTCGCGCTTCGAGGGCGGGATCGTGGCGTGGCCAAAGCCCAAAGTCACGGCCCCCGAAGAACTCGCTCGGCCCTGCAGGCAGGACGATCGATCCCCAGATCCTCGAGCTCGAGCGTGGCGAAGATGGAGCTCGGATCCGCGACGGAGCACGAGGTCGTCGCCCGCATCGCGTGGGCGAGCGCGGCCTCGACGCCGGAGGCCCTCAAGCTCCCCACGAGGGCGGAGAAGCTCATCGGCGCCACCGCAGCGGCGGCGTGGGACGAGGTCCTAAGCCGCGTCTGCGAACTTGCACGGGCTTCTGGGCCACGTCCCGCATCCGGGCAGAGGGCGGCGCAGCTTCTCTGCACGGAATTCCGCCCGCAAGGCTTCGCGGCCGCGTGGAAGCAGAACGGCCAGCTCAAGCTCGTCTGGCGGGAAGGCGGCGTGCCGGTCCCGAGCAACGAGATCCAGGGCGTGGTGATGCGCACGGAGACGCAGCACGCGAGACTCAGCCGCACCAGGGTGACCACCTCGCGGTTCGGGGTCAGCTGCACGCTCGTGTGCAGGCCCGGCTTGATCCGCCTCCCGCGACAAACTTCGTGGGACAACCCGGGCAGCGCGCTCGCGCAGCGCGTCAGCGCTCAGGAGTGGAACTCGGTTCTGGCTACGCTCGCGGTCTTTGCCGAGAACATGGACCGCAAATCAAGTGGGGGCAAGCGCCAAGCGTCCAAGATCGCGCAGACCAAGCTCAGGCAGCTCCTGCCGCAGGCCCGGGTGCATGTGGGGTACTCGTCGGTCAAACGCTACGAGGTTGTGCTCATCTTCGACAACAAAATCCGATCAGCAAATGCCCAGACCGCAGTCGCCGTCGCGCATGCTCTGGCCCCTGACAGCGAGATGCTCTGCGCCGTCGAGAGCCGGGGAGAGATTCCACAAGCCGTTCCGGTCGCGGCAGTTCTCCAGCGATAGCGTCGGGCCGCCGCAGTGGGCCTTCACGGGGCGAAGGGGTCGCCGTATTAGCGCCTCTTGCGGAGCGTTACCGGCCAAGTCAACTTTGGCCGCAGGCCCGGCAGAGACTTAAAAGAGATTGAACATTACATGCAAGAACACGATGCATTGCCTTGTTGCCTTTCTTGTGAGAGCGTCAGCAGCACGAAGACGAAGTCGAAGACGTTGGGTCCGTGCCCTGCCCTTCATCGTCGTCGGCAACGAGGACGATCTTGCCCCGGCCTGCAGAAGCGTCCGCAGCCATTGCGTGATGGGCTCCGTTCTGGGCCCCGGCGTCGGCGCCCGCAGCGCCGTTCGCCTGGTCCGTTTGCGCGAGGATCTTGCGTGTGAGGTCGACAAAGCACTCCTCGAGCCCCTTGTTAAGTTTGGCGGAAACGTAAAAGTGCTTGGCTCCCACGGACGCGGCGTACTGCGTCGCCTCGGCCCCGTCGACGCTCCGGTCGCGCGCGAGGTCGAGTTTGTTTCCAGCGATGGCGATCGCGATCCCATCGCCGACCACCTTGCGCAGCTCGCGCACCCAGCTCTTGACCTTGGCGAAGGATTCGACGTCGGTAATATCATACACGAGCAGCGCGGCGTCGGCATCGCGGTAGTAGATGGGGCCGAGCGCGTGGAATCGCTCCTGGCCTGCGGTGTCCCAGATCGAGAGCTGCACGGGCCTGCCGTCGACGGTCACGCGGCGGTCCATGTACGAGGCGTTGAGCGTCGGCGGCTGCCGCCCGTCGAACTCGTTTCTGCAGAACCTCAGCAGGATCGAAGTCTTCCCCACGCGGCCCTCGCCCAGGAGCACGAACTTGTACTTGCGCCGCCGCGAGGCCCCGCCGCGCGCCGCCGGCCCCCGCGCGCCCTCAAGGCTCATGGCGGCGGAAATGGATGGACGGATGCCGTGTCGAAGCTGTGCTGTTCACGTACCTTGGCAACCCGTGATTGGGATCTGCTGAGCTGCGAAATTCGCTCGGGCCGAAAAGCAAGCGAGAAAAGATCAATCAATAAGATCAAAGATGGCTATCCCTTCAATGTCGCTCCTGTTCAGCCAGCTAGTAGTACCTACGTAGCCTGCTTACAAATGTCCGCGCGCCCTTTTCTTCTTCTGCTTTCCATTCATCCATTCATTCTTTCGATTGAGATTCTTTCTTTCTGGCTGCGATTCCAGTCTAGCGGCTTCCAAAATGGACGCGCCAGACTGCCGTTCTTGCGCCCTCGAGTCACGCGCCCTTCGCAGAGGGAGCTCCCTCTCGCGGGCCTCAGCTTCCCCGGAAAAAGGGGGGCGCGTGCAGCTTGATTGAGAGGGCCGGGACCTCGCGGAGATCCCAGAGGCGCACGACGCAGTGGGGCCTCTGCGGCCCTCGACTGAGCCCCGCAGTATGACTCCGGCCTGTCCCGGAGTCATTCTCGTAAGAGAATCTCTCTGCCTCGTGCCCACTGCGCGTTGCTGGCGTGCCGCCATCTTGCGGCTTTCTTTCTTTCTCTTTTTTCTAAAAAGTCGCCCCCTCGGCCGGCGCTGCCGTCGGCTGACTGACGATCCATGATGACCCGCCCGCCGCGCGAGCGAGCGACCGACTGACCGGGCGACCGACCGGGCAAGCGCACGAGCTCGCGGCGAGCGAAGCACGGTCCGCCGATGCGGGCTGCCGGGCTGCCGGGCTGCCGAGCTGCCGCTCGCTCGCACGGGCCAAAACACACGACAATTTGCGCGAGAAGTCGCCTTTCCAGTTGCCCTTGCCTGGCTGGATTTTGAGAAAGCGCGCGGAAGCGCCATGTTTTTTGAAACTAAAAATAAATTAAAAAGAAGGTTTTTAAAATTTTTCAAAAATTAAAATATCTTTAGAGTAAAATAATTGGTGCGCTTTCGATCGCGGCTTGCTGAGAGTTGAGCAGCCCACTGGCACTGGCCCTGCGCCCGACGGGTCGACCGTGCCGCGCTCGCTCGCTCGCTGGCACTCGCAGTCTTTGCAGAGAGTCGCATCACATTTTCGATCGATCAAGCTAAGCTCAGCTGGCCGGCCGTAAGTCGATGGAGTGCGGCGGCGGCGCCGTGTGACTCGCGCGCCGTCAAGTTCGAGCAACTTGACTTGCTGACGATCAAGTCCATCCGCGACGTACAGAGGAGTGCTGGCGCCGTGACAGTGCGATGCCAGGGTCGCGGCTGCCGTGCTGCTGCTGGGATGCGTGCCGCTTCGCTTCCAGGGCCAGCGCACGCAGTCGAGCAGCCGCGCCTGGCCTGACTGATCTAATCTCTAATCTAATAATATTCTCTTGGAGGAACAAGTGCGTAGAGGAGTCGAGAGAGAAAAGGATTGTGTCGCGTCGCTCGCTCTGCGAACGCTCGCGGCGCTCTTTTCGCTTGCTTCACAGTCAAGTTGCTTGCTTGACGCTGCACGTCCGCTGCACTGGCTACTGACCGCCGACGACTCGACGACCCCCCCTTGGCACCTCGAGGGCGCCCAGATTGTTGAAGGCACCACCAGTGGATGGTTGCTCGTAGGCTAGCGGTGGCTGGCCAGTCAGCCTTGGAGCAGACTCAGCAGAGCTGAGAGCCTGAGCACGCACGGCGTCGCACGCAAGGTAGCCACGCACGCACGCACGCACGCACGCACGCACGCACGCAAGACCCGCCAGCGTGAGTCCGGCTGCCATGCCATCCCGCAGTTTTCTTGGCGATGCGCATGCGAGCATGCCGTCGCTGAGCGCCTCGGACCTGGGCTTGGAGCGAGCAAAAACAGCATTCCGGCCAGGGCCGAGGTCAGTCAGTGCATGCGTGCGTGCGTGCATGCACGGAGAGAGTACGGTGCAGTGGCAGGCAGGCAGGCAGGCAGGCAGGCAGGCCGTACAACTGTCTGAAGCAGCCTCGTAGCCATCGAGCTGCCCCAGCCTGCAGGGAAAATCCAAAGAAAAGGAAGGAAAGAACCCCGAAGTAGAGGCTCACACAATCGGCCAATCCAAAATCCAAAGAAAACCTTGGCTTTGAAATTCCTTGGTTGCTGCGTTTGTCTCCGCCGGAAGTCGGGCGGGTCATGACGCGATTGAAAATAAAATAAAAATAAATAAAATAAAATAAATGAAAATGGAGAGAATTTGCGGTGTTGGCGGCGCGGAAGAGCTGGCAAGCAAGCGCCTCGCGGCGGAAGACGACTGCGAGACCCCCGTCTCGACTCTGCAGGCTCCACGCGAACTATTCTCTCCACATCGATTGCTGACAAAGTTGCTTACCGGCGACGGCCACTCCCGATGGCGATGTGACCCACATTGGGGAGCGGCAAGCGCAACTTGCACGTCGCTGCGCGGCGCGGAGCGGTGCTGCAGAGGCTTCCGATGGGGGGACCGTGCCTCTTCGTCGTGAGACTCAATCAAAGTCAATCTTGTGTATGATGATTGGGACAACGCAAATTGGACAGGGCAGGCAGGCGTGACGACGATCCGGCAGCCTGCGGCAGCGGGAGTGCGGGCCGGGCCGTGCGGCGACGAAGGTCTCCGAAGTCCGGTCGTTGCGTCCAGCAAGACGAGACCAGACAACGCTTCCACGAAGGGGAAGGCGAACGAGCAAGCGAGCCTCCAGCTCTTCGTCGCGTGCAGCTGTGGCCGCCAGGCCGCCCTCTTGGCACAAGCCATGGCATCTTGAGAGGGGGGAAATGGATTGATTTTGTGCAGCTGGCCTGGCAGAGGATTCTGACTGTACCCGGTACCCTGGCCAGACCCGGGGAGACGGGGAGAGGCAGAGAAAAAAAAATGGACAGGAATCACGGCACGATCGTCACGATCGTGGCCGCGTGGCGCGGCACTGGCGCCGCATTCTGCGCATCACGCTCGGCGTGGACTGACTGACTGACAGGCCGTGCTGCTTGCACGCTCCAGCGCGAGGGAGGGAAGGGCGAAAGAGCGAAAACTGCGGTGCTGTGCTCTCATTTCCCACGGCCGGTGGGACGCCGGCGCTTGCGCAGCACTGTGGCTCCTTCCTTCTCAAACCGAATGGAGGACGCCAAGTGATCTGAAGCCAGCTTTGACCCGCTCCTCCTGCGAGCACGAACCCCATGGTTTGCTGTAGCTTGCAGGCTGCAACTTAGGCCTGTGCATCGGGAGTCGGGACACGAGTCACGACCCAGAACCCACCGACGCGGTGCGGCGTCAAGAAACTCCGAGCTCCCAGTCCAGGAGATCGAAGTGCATCCTTGGTCGACCAGTCACGACTCTCAGGTGGTAGGTAGTCGCGTGTCGTCACGTCAGCCGTGGCAGCGGTGGCTCGACGGAGTCTTCGTTGCCACGGCGTTTTTGAGATTCAGCAGTCGGCCACGGCGCTTCGGGACACCATCTCCATTCGTTGAAGCCACATGTACAGCCTGGGTGGATGAGGCTCTCACGCATTGGGCCTAGTTCGTGGCGCTCGCGCTTGTGCACCTTGAAATGGATAATAAACTGTCGACGGCTCCGGCGCCTCCCACTGTTGATTGTATGGGAGATAGGCCTTGGCGCTTCTTGCGGAGTCAACTTCGTGCGTAGGCCTACTACGTTTCGTTGCTACTGCTCGCAATGCAATGGTTGGTGGTCGACTGGTGTGTTGGTGTGATAAATCGAGGACGTACGGGTACTACGTATACTACACAGTAGGCCTAGGTAGGCCTACTGGCACGGGTCACGCCTACGGGTCACCATGCGGCCCGTGCCCACTCGCTTCCGAGCCCAAGGCCCCGACCTCGGAATTGTGGAGCGTCAGCACGAGCTCTGCGAATTGGCAGGGACGTCAGGGACGCTGCCCCTGGAAGCGCCCGCAGGGCTCGCTCAACAGGCCCGCGTCGCAACCTCGGCGTCCATCATCTTCATGTTCTGGCTGGCTTTGTCACTTGACAGCGCAACTTGACAGGAAGTGCGTGCGCACTTTGGTTCGCGGAGGATCTCGCAGCGGCGAGAATCCGTCGTCGCAATCTAGGTCGCTAGACTGTGGCAGCCTGGCTGGTTGGCCAGCGGACGTCGGCCAGCGGGTGGTGTTACGTACGTGGCTCGTTTGCGCCAGTACTACTGATGCTGGACGGATGGTGTCGCTTCGACGCACGCCATCACGGTGGGCGCTTGATAAGGGTCCGTGCTCTCTATGCAATCGAGTATACCCGCAAAAGAAGAAAAGAAGCATTGGCTGGACCGCGAGGTTCGCGACGCAAATTTTAGAATCAGCCGGTCGAGGTCCAGCACAGGCATGCACTGCGACGGCTCGGACATCCCAATCGTCGGAAATAGTTCTTTCTTCGTTTTTCTTGTGAAAGTGACAGCTGCGCCGATTCCAATGGCGGTCGTCAAGTGCTGGCACTTTTGCGATAATACTGGCTGCGTTTTCGACGATTGCGGCGTCCTGCAAAAAATCAAAACATCTGCCGCTCAGAGTTTTTGCCCTGGTCTTCAGGCTGGAAATCAATACTGATCAGGCGAATGATTGGCAGGCAGGGCGGAAACTCGGAGAGGTACTTCGCCTATCATTTTGTTGAAACCCGCTTCGAGGCTTTTGCGAGGAGACGATGAAGTCTTTCCGGCCCACGATTCGCTAGCCAGAGTTTTGAATTCGAGGTGGCAGAGGCAATTTTGATTTTTACAGTGGCCGAAAGTCCCCGCAAAATTTCACCCAAGATGATCCTCGGCCTACGTCTACGTCTCTCTCTAAAATAGACCTCCCGGTATTGTTGCGCTTAGCCAAATCTTCAAGGGATGTGGCTTGAACAGGGCTTGCTTTACTTGAGCGTGCCAAACAACCCAGCACAGTTCCAGAGGTCCTTGCAGCCATTCGATGTCCACCAGAGTACGTCGCCTAGTACGTACTACGTAGTACGTACTTATGTAGTCCTTCTAATGATGATCTCAATCAACCGGCACTGTCATCACCGTCGGTGACCCAGGCATCATAGAAACACAGCATCATCATCATGATCATAAACTCGTCCCATGTTCTTGTGTTCGTTCTCAATTTTGTCCGGTGTCGCGGACAATTCCTCATCAGCGTGTCGGGAATCCCAAAGTTTTCCCAAAAGAAAACTCGCTGCGGTCGGTCTTGATATTCACCTCCTCGAGGCCGGGACCGCCCCGCTTGCGGCGAATTTCCCTCCGCGTCGCGGCCATGTCGCCTCCGCGCTCCTCGCCGACCGGCCTCGTCCGTCTCGACTCCAAGTCTTGTCGCTCAGGTCGGTCCGAGGCCCGGGGACCGATGCGTTCCGTCCCCCCGGGCCGGTCCTCCCTGGTCGACCCGCCTTACGCTCGGCGGTCGCGCACGCTTGAGGGCCGCCTCTGTTAAGGCGGGCGGGGCGGGCGGCCTGGGCGGGCCGGCGGCGATTGCCGACTGAGCGGAGGGCGGGACCGCAAGTGGGTAAAGGAGGGCCCGCAAGTGGGTAAAGGAGGGCCCGCAAGTGGCGCAAACGGCCGGCAAGTGGCGCAAAGGAACAGAGAGAGAGGGAGAAGGAAGCCGCCGAGGAAAGCTCGTGACGGACGACAGACAGACG
>KQ758873.1:428346-438543 GCA_001462505.1 Aurantiochytrium sp. T66 | reverse complement strand
CTTCAACGTCGTCGCCGTCGATCTCCAGGGCCATGGGCGGGCGCGCGCGGCGGCGGCGTCGGCGGGCGGCGCGGCTTCGAGGACTGAGTGTGATGATGAGACTCTCGGAGTGATCATCGAGCGAAGCGGATATTGATTCAAATGAATTTTGAATTCGGAAAATGGGTTGCGCACGCCGCGCACGCGCACGCCGCGCACTTGCAACGTTGAGACTCGAAAAGGGCTGCGGCCTTGCTCGAGCGGCCTGCCCTGATGAGCTTTTGCGCTTTGGTAGGGCGTGGTCGTCTTCCTCTCGTCGGCGCGCCGAGGTCCTCAATTTATGTCGCCTCCCAAGATGCCGGCGCGTCTTGATATCATCATTCCATGCATTCCATTCTGGCCGTAATGGATACAACAACACAACATCCGCTCGCACCTGAAAGTCTTGCTCGCGAAGCCCCTTCCTCGACGCAAACTTCAATGGTGCCAAGACGCGGGCAGCTTCGCCAGCCTTAGCGAAGAAGCGCGCGGCCTAGGCCCTTTGGGACCTTGAGCAAGCGCATGACGTGCCGTCCATCCCATCGTCCTCAGACCTCGTTTCCGCGCGCTTGCCTCGCTCCGCTTGCCGCCCGCGCGGCGCCGCCTCGCTGCAGGTCCCGGCCCGCTCCGCCTGCGCCGCGAGCAGACGGCAACCGCGCGCCGCCGGGAGCGAGTGGCCCGGTGGTTGGAGACGGATAAGATAAGATGAGCGGCGTCCACGGCGCGCCGCCCGAGGGCCTGACGTGCAAGGCGACCTGGGAGGACATTAGCGAGGAGGAGGGAAACTACTGCGAGTACCTGAGCATGCCGTCGGGCCAGTGGCTGCCCTCCCACTTCAGCGCCGAGACCGTGCGCCACCTGCTCAAGACGCAGTTCCCCAAGTACCTCGCCGACGTCGAGAAGGCCGCCAAGGACTGCGCCGCCGCCGTGCGCAGGATCGTCGCCAAGGGCCCGCCCTTGTACCTCTCCGACCCGAATGCTCTCCCGCTCCCCGAGGGCGACACGCACATTGAAAAGGTCTGGTTCGCCGCCGACGACGAGGAGGTCAGCGCCAAGCTCGACGGCGCACTCGAGGGCGAGGAGCGCGAAAACCTCTGGGCCTCGCAGCGCGAGACGCTGGCCATGATGGAGGCCGCCGAGGCCGGCCCGGAGTGACCTTTCAAATGGCTTGCGATCAAGAAGGGCTCTCTCTTGGCTTCCTGACGTGCATCCCCACGTCGCGCAAGCCCGTGCCCGGCAGCAAAATAGACGGAGTAGTAGTAGTATCTACGAGCATGATTTTTTTCGTGGGCATCTTGTAATCACTTCGTTCGAATGCAGCGCGTCCCCGCGTCTGACAGTTCGATTCTCGCGTGCACAAAAGGTGCGCGAGATCTGCACGACGTTATCGCCATCGGTAGTGGCGGAACCGGCCAGAAGGACCGTTTGTTCGCTTGCTTACAAACTTTCTTCTCGCCTCGTGTCAACTTGCGCGGAGGACGAGCGGCGCCGACCTGGACAGGCGCCAGCGCGGCTTCGGGCTCACCACCTACGATTGGCTAACCATCAAAATCTTGCAGCACACCAGCAAACATTTGCTTGCTTGCTTGCCTGCTTGCCTGCCTGCGTGTCTGCCTAGTACTTGATCCGTGCAGCGCACAGGCGAGGAGCAATCTACCTTTGCGGCTGGTGCTGGAAAGCGACCAGCGAGACCTCGCACGCCGCCCAAGCATCGGAAAAGCCGACGGGGCGAGACGGACGGGCAGCTTTCATGCAAGGCCAGCCAAGCCAGAAGACGCCCGTTGCCCCTCACAGCGGGCGGCTTGGCAGTCGTGTTGTTTCGAGTCGAATCGGAGGGCCCCGCGGACCGGCTAGAAGCGGAGACCGAGCAGCCTGAGCATCTTCTTCGGGTCCTTGAGCGCCTGCTCAATGTACTTGTTGTGCAACAGGTAGCGGTTGAGGAAGGGACTGTCGATGGCCTGGAGCGTGGACGAGAGCCATGGCGTGACGAGGATGGTGAATCCGAGTCTTGGCGGGCCCGAGGCGAGCGTGAGCGCGTAGGCGATGGCGAACTTGCCGTACGAGGAGTGCGCGGCCTCGAGCAGGCTCTCCTTGCGCTCGACGTCAATGACCGAGTCGGGCGCGTAGTCGAGCAGGAAGTCGACGTCGGCCATGTCAGACTGGAGCACGAAGAAGAGCCCGAAGAGGACGACGGCCCAGACTGTCGTGTGGAAGACGACGACGAGGGGTCCGTACTTTTGCACGAGGACCTGGTAGCGCCCGGGTTTCTTCCCGCGCTTCTTCTTGTCGTACTCCTCGGTGGTCTTGTGGATCGTGGTCTCCTTGCTCTCGGTCGCCAACGTCCTCCTCGCCAAGATTCGGACGGGCGCGTATTCCCGGGCCGAGGCTCCGGGCAGCGTCCTCGCGGGCGGCCGGATCCAGGCCGGCGGCGCGAGCGGGTGCCGCGCCAGCGTGGACGCGGAGCTGCGGCCGGCGCAGAGCGCCTGCTGCCACGGGCTCGCCCACGCGGCCGCCCTCGCGGGGCCGGCGGCGGGCCACGCGGACCGCATCAGAGAGGCCGCCGAGGCGGTCATGACCAGCGACCGCGATGACGCCGCCGCCGCCGCCGGGATCCGCGCGGCAGAGGCGGGCCGCAGCCGCGCAGCCGCGCCGAGGGCGCGCAGCATCGCGCACGAGCGGCTGGAGGAGGGGCGGGCGCGCAGCGGGGTCGAGCTCGCGGAGCGGTGGACTCGGGCGAAATAGGGAAAGAAGCGAATTTGCGCCCCGGCGTATCTCGAGGACTTCGTGAAGGACGACGACGACGACGAGCTAGAGCTCGCCCGCGAGGAGAACGCCCCGGTCTTCCCCAGCTCGACGCTCGCCAGGCCAGAGCCGCGGGCGAGGATTGCGTGCGCAGAATAGATAGATAGATACAGTCGGCCAAAACTCCGCGCCGGGCGCGAAGACCAGACCAGAGTCCTGACCGTCAGGAGCGGCCGGCCGGCCTCCCGGCCGATCCGGGTCGCTCGCGAGCGCTAGTGTTCCTGGCGGCGGCCTCGGTGACGGCGGCGACGGTGACGAGGCTCTGGCGCTCCGTGTTTGACGCCGGCGCCTCAATGAATCGGCGTTCCTGTGAAAAGAAGAACGGGGCGGGGAGAACGCCGCGGCGAGGAAGAACGCGCACGCCGCGGCGCGGGCCCCGGTTTGAATCCCTGATGAGGGTTTGAACTTTGAACGAGTGCGTCAGACCTCGGGTCACGGGCAGAGCCCCGCGCGCGCGCGGCCGCGGGAGGCCGAGGAGACCCTGGCGCAGGAGAGCGAGCACAGCGCGGCAGCAGCGCGACGCAACTCAACTCGAGAAGCGGCAGAGCTGAAGGCGGCCCACAAATTTTGAGGATCCTTGGGGAAGAGATGGGCGAGTTGGAGATGAACTGCGACGGCGCGTCGAGGCGGGGGTGGAGAATACGAGCAGTCGGGGAATGGCGCGGACGAGAAGAAGAGGATCAGAAATGAGACTTCGCAGGAAAGGAGGCAAGACTACCGGTCTTGAAGGATGACGCTTGTGTCTGCGTGGAGACTTCAGGAGAAAATGTGTGCGCAATGCCCCAAAGCCATGTCCCAAAGTCCCTTTGATGTCGACGTCCCGATCTCTGAAAACCCAAGCGACTCGTATGGGCTTGAGACGGGACACGTTGGGCCACGATAGTCGCCGCTGCTCAAGACTTGATGAGATTCCCGAGCCAAACCAGGGTCGCGTCGCCGAGGCAGGCATGCGCGCGTGCGAAGTCGTGTTCGCATCTTCAAGACTAGTCGGGCTGCCAGAGTGATAGATAACCTTGCCAAAACCCAGCGGCAAGATTTATTGTGCGCTGTCAAGCCAGTGCATTCGCCAACCTCTTGCTGGAAATCTCTTGCCGCCCCGTGCGCGTCAGCTACTGTAATCCGCCTTCACGTGCGAGCTTGCAACTCATCACTCAGTCTCGTGCGTCTCGTCGTCTCGTGATAGTTCATGCATTCCAGGTTGCGCAGATTGGGGTTGCGCAGCCCCAACCCCGCAAGTTTAAGGCCGGTCGCCTCCCGAAGTCCGCAATTCCCTCGGACGCGAAGCAGGCTCGCGGCGCACGGAGGCGGCGTTTATAGCGCGGAAACAGGGCACGCGTTAAGGCGGCGTGCTCCGCGGGGCGCGAGAGCGAGGTCTCCTGGAGCTCCAAACGAACGACGACGCCCGCCGACGAGACGCGCCCCGACCCAGCCCCGCGGCTTCGTGCCGCGCGAAGAAGGCCCCCCGCCGCACGCGAGCCCCTCCGCGGCCCCTCCGCGGCCCCCGGCGCGGGCGCAGGCCCCGAAGTCGCCGCCGCGAGGACGTACGAGCGCGGCGCCGAGACCGTGTACCAGTACCAGGAGCTGCTTGCGCGCGTTGACGCGAGCACGGCGCCGGGGATCGCGACGGAGAGCGGCGAGCTGGCCAGAGAGCCCGACGCCAGTCTGGCACCGGGCGCGAGGCGCAGATCGAGGCAGCTGGGTCGCTGAGAGGCGGGAAAGTACAGACCATCATGGCGGGCGACGGGGACGACCTCGACGACCTCCTGGCGAGCGCGCTCGACGAGGTAGAGCTCGACGACAAAGAGGAGACGGGAGACGCGCCCACCCAGGGACTCTCGTCGGCGGCGCGCACGGCGGCCCAGGAGTCCGCGACGGCCGCGAAAAAATCAGAAAAGGAAGCCAAGGAGGCAGCCGCCGCGGGCGCGGGAGCCGGCCTGGGCAACTTTGACAACTTCGAGGCGAGCGCGGCCGAGCTGCTCAAGGAGCTCAATGACCCAGAGTTCAGCAAGACGCTCGAGGAAACGCTCAAGGCCATGGGCCAAGGCGGCGAGGGCGGCGCCGAGGGCTCGGAGGAGGACATTACCAAGATGCTGCAGCAGATGGCCGCCTCAGCAGGCGGTCTCGACGGCCTCGACGCCGGGAACGCCGAGCAGATGGGCGACGACATCATGAAGGAGATGATGGCCCAGTTTGAAAAGATGGGTAACAAGGAGGATTTTGAGAGCGTCATTGCCAACATGATGAACGAGATGCTGAGCAAGGAGGTCATGTACGGCCCGCTCAAGATGGTCTGCGACAAGTTTCCCGAATGGCTCGCCGATCACGAGGACAAGCTTGAGCCTGCCGAGTACGAGCGCTACGGCAAGCAGTATGAATCATATCAGCGCATCATTGCCGTCTACGAGACCGAGCCGGACAACAAGGCCAAAATCAGCGAGCTCTTCACCGAGGTCCAAGAGTACGGACAACCTCCTGTCGAGATTGTCAAGGAGCTCTCGCCCGGCCTCGAAATGGATGAGAATGGCGTTCCCAAGCTGCCCGCGCTCGGCGGACCCGCCGGAGGCATGCCGCCCGGCATGCCGCCCGGCATGGACGCCAGCGACTGCGCGCAGCAGTGAGCGAGTAAGTATATGAATGACCGACTGAATGAGCCTGCCGCGCCCCCCATGCGGTCGCAGTGAATCATGTTTTCAACTCTTTGTGATGCGTGCCCTGGGATGAGTGCGGTGCGGCGTTCGGGTGCGCGCGGCTCTTCCATGCTCATCAGCGAGTGACTTTCGCCTTCTCGCTAGACTTGGTAGCGAGCTTGTGCATCGCGGAAGCTCTTGCGGGACGTTCTTGCAAAAGGTGCCGGCTCACAAGGACAAGAGCCGCGTCATCGTCATGGTCATCAGCACCGAGCGATTGTCGCCTGTGTCGACGAGAGATCCCTTGGCAACAACAACGCTTGCTAGCAAAGCTGCTTGCGCGCATTGTACTGCTTGCGCAACACCAGAATCGTCTTCATGCGCTTGCGCGGCGAGTGGCCGTCATCGAGCAGCATAACCTCGTCGTCGGACGCCTTTCCAGGGTCCGATCGATCGAGCAGAAGCGGCAGCAGAGCGGGAGCAGCGAGAGGCAGCGGACGCGATGGCGGCCCTGCAGCGCTTCCGCGCCGAGACCGGGCGCGAGCCCAGCCCGCGAGACGTGGTGCTCATGGCGGGCGAGATGGCCAAGATGAGCGCCGCCGACGCCGCCGCCACGAGCTTCGTGCTCGCCGAGGTCGTGGCCGGCGCGAGCGAGGTCCCGGGAGCGGAGGTGCTGAGAGACGCAGACGGACTCCGACGGGCTCTGCTCGAGCAGGTGCTCCCGCGCTGCGAGGACGACAAGCTCGCGTGCACGGGCAGCGGCGAGGCCGCGAGGCTCGAGCTCAAGAGCGCGGCCTTGGCCGAGGCGCACGAGGCGCTCCGAAAAGGAGACCAGCAGCGAGAAGCTGCGCGGGACGTCCTCGACGATGAGGCTGCGCTGCGCGATGTCGCCTTCCAGCGGGGCGTGAGCAACCTCAAGCGGGTCAAGCGCACGGGATGGGTCCTCAGAGACGTCCCGGATCCGGAAAGCGTCTCGGACCACAGCTTTGGCGTGGCGCTTGCCGCCCTCCTGGTCGATGACGACGCCATTGACACGGCCAAGGCGGTGCAGATGGGTCTTCTCCACGATGTAGCCGAGGCCATCGTGGGCGACATCGCGCCGGGCCAGGGCGTAGCGGACTCCGAAAAGCACGCCTTGGAGCAGGCGGCCATGCGCGAGCTCCTCGAGAAGCGCCTCGGGGGCGGGGCTCGCGCCGAGCGGATCGGGGCGCTCTGGCAAGAGTACGAGGCACGAGAGACCGCCGAGGCGCGTCTCGTTAAGGACCTCGATCGCTGGGAGATGATTCTTACGGCCGACGGCTACGAGAGGGACGCAGCGCCGGAGAAGCAGGCCTTCTTGAATGAGTTCTACGAAGGCGTTCGCGGCAAGATCAAGCATCCACGGGTCCAGGCCTGGCAGGCCGCGCTCGAGAAGGAGCGCGAGGACCGCCTCGCGCAATCTTCCTCGCCCTCAAGTTAGCTATTGCCTTGCAGGCAAGCATTTCCTGTAGCTTGCACGCCGTCTGGCCGCCGAGCTTTCATAGAAGGTGTCTTCATTGAGCGGGTGAGCGCCGTTCAGGCTAGTAAGTGCTCCTGCGAGACTGCTGCGTGACGCTCCGGGCGCCTGCAACGAGGCTGTCTGCGAGATGCGATCCGCAGGGCCGACAGAGATGGGCCTCATCTTTTTTTTATTCGCCACGCCGCCGCAATTGGTCAAAGGCCAGCTACGAACGTTCGTACGGACGCAGTAGAACGCACCAGCTTGCCGCCCTCAGGCTCCGCTCCGCGATCGTCTCTCAAGCAGGCGCTCCGGTGTTCCCGGCGCGCCTTTTCGGGCGGCGTGGGTGATGGACCGAGGTCCCCGCGTCGTGGTCAACGCAGTCAGCCCTCACGATCAACGATAAAGCCGAACCGCGCCGGGAGCGGCACGCGTGCGTTCGAGACGCCCGCCTCGTGCCGCCCGCCGACACCGTGGTGCCGCTGCCCTTCGGAGCGTACTTGGGCGCTGTCCCTCAGGGTCCGACGCACGGCAAGCGGACAGTCTGCCCGCTCTCCTAGTCCCTACCTACGCTAAACCCTAGAACCCTTACGGGCCAAATTGCCATACCCTGTGCCGCCGGCGAGAACTCTGTGCGGCTTTTGGCTGCCCGGCTGCACGCCCGACGGGCTGGCCATCCGCGCGGGATCCGCTACGCGCCGCTCGCGCGGGGCGCGCCGGAGGTCGCGGAGGCCGCCGCCAACCAAACGTCTTCTGCGCCATCGAGATCGCCGCCGCCCGCCGCATTCTGCGCCATCCATCCCGACGACGCGAGCCGCCTCGGTCCGGCGGCGGCGCCGCCAGGCAGCCAGCGAGCGCGGCCGGGAGGCAGGCAGGCAGGCCGTCGCGGGCGCTCGACCGCCCCCGGGCACGAGGCGGGCGAGGCGGCCAAGGCGGCGAGCAAGGCGTTCTCTAGAGAACGGGGCGCAAGGCAAGCAGACCTCGACCTTGACCACATCCCGACCGAGGAGGCGCGCCTCCAGAGCAAGAACTCCGCCGCGCGGACGCCGACGACGGGGGCGAGGTCGTCGCGAGGAAGAGGAGAACTTGCTCGAGGACGCCGACATCATGGGCTGCGCGCAGTCTAAGCGGTCCGGACGAGCCTCCGTGGAAGGGTCGCCAGATTTCCAGCTCGAGAGCATCGGGAGCGGGAACCAGGGCGCGGCGCCGTCGTCGAAAAAGGCCAAGCAAAAGGCCAAGCTCAAGGAGCAGCAGCAGCAGCAGGACCAGGATGCCCAAAGGGCCGAAGGGCATGATTCCCCCGTGAGCCCGGCTGGGTCCAGTGGGGATGGGGCGGGGACTATGGGACAGCACGCTGGGGAAGACCCAAGTGCTGCCAATAGCAAGCCCTCTCGACGGTCCGCCTCGCAGGATGCGGACCACAGCGGCGGCGCACGCCTGAGCAGACAAAGCAGCTCCGGAACTAAGAGCGGCGCCAAGGCCAGCAGCAACAGCAGCAGCGGCGGCGGCGGCGGCGACGGCGGCGACGGCAGCGGCGGCAGCGGGAATAACAGCAGCAACAACAATAGCGGCGGCGCCGCCGCCGCCGGCGGCAATTCCAGGCACCGACCCACGTCCACAGCCGGACAAGCAGCGAAGTCTTCGTCGTCCGGGCAAGACGCCACGGCCGTGGCAGCGGCCGGCGCGGAAGCGAAGGGCGAGGGCGGCGAGGCTGCGAACAGAATGGCCCGCAAGTCTAGCCCTGCAGGCGCCGCGCCGGGCGACAACGCCAAGGGCGCCAACATCTCGCGGCGCGCATCCGCGGAGGCTGGGAATGCCGGCAACCTCCGCGCGCACCCGTCGTCGTCCTCGTCGTCGGCCAACACCTCGACGGCGGCCGCTGACAGCGACGAGTTTTACGGCCTCGATATCAACTACAACGACATTGAGCTTCGCGAGAGCATCGGCAGCGGCACGTACGGCCAGGTCTTCAAGTGTAGGTACAAGGGCAAGCAGCTGGCCCTCAAGAAGATCTTCGTTCCAGAAGGCGCCATGGAGCGCGCCGAGATGCTCGAGGACTTTGCAAAGGAGCTCGGGATCCTCTCTGTGCTGCGCCACGAGCGCATCGTCCAATTCAAGGGCGCGGTCCGCAAGCACCCCACCTACGCGCTCATGTTCGAGCTCTGCGAGGGCTGCGTCGGCACGCTCCTCCGCATGGTTCGCCGTCGCAAGGTCAGCGTGACCTGGAGCATTTGCATCACCATCGCCAAGGACTGCGCGGAGGCCGTCTCGTATCTGCACTCTCTGCGCCCGCGCATCCTGCACCGCGACCTCAAGTCCGAGAACCTCTTGCTCACCTCGCGCTTCCGCTGCAAGCTCACCGACTTTGGGCTCTCGCGCGTCTACGAGGGCCGCCGCCGCACCATGACCGTCTGCGGGACGCCCTGCTGGGTCGCGCCCGAGATTTTCCGCGGCGAGGCCTATAACGAGAAGATCGACGTCTACTCCTTCGGCGTCGTGCTCTGGGAACTCTTTACGGGG
Organism: Aurantiochytrium sp. T66; assembly: GCA_001462505.1. Taxonomy (NCBI): domain Eukaryota; class Bigyra; order Thraustochytrida; family Thraustochytriidae; genus Aurantiochytrium; species Aurantiochytrium sp. T66. Next base: position 429,099 of record KQ758873.1, on the reverse strand, counting down.
CGCAAGCCCTACACCGAGTACGAGAGCGTCGAGCTGCCGTACCGCGTGGGCAAGAAGGGCCTCCGCCCGCCGCTGCTCAAGCACGTCCCGCCCTCCATCAACCGCCTCATGCGCGATTGCTGGCACGAGTCCCCCGGGATGCGGCCCACATTCCCGGAGATCGAGAAGCGCATCGGCATGATCGAGAGCGAGCTCAACGACGCCGGCTGCCTCAACACGCCGGCGCACCAGACGAAGGTCTCCTGGAACCAGCAGGTCGCCCACGCGCGCCAGAGCTCCGAGGCCGCAGCCGTGCCCGGCGCAACGCGGCGGTCCCACACCTCCACCGTCGCGTAAACTTTTTGGAGACGCTGCGCGCGATCTCCGTGCGAAGCCACTATCCCGAGTCGTTGCTTTTGCCATAAAGGGGCCCAGGGCCTGCTCTGTTTTCCTCGCCGCGACCTTGATCGATCAAAAACCGAAAAGGTCAAGCGGCCGTCTTGGTTGCCGGGCAAATGCCGTCGTCGTCAGGACCGATTTTTGGCCGCATCGAAAGCCCACTAGGCCTAGTTGAAGAAAGAGAAGCATATTCGATACGTAACCGGGTAGTCTCGCACACGAATCGCCCCGAGGCCGCTTTTCGGGCATGACTCGGAGTCCTGTGCAATTCAGGATCAAAAAAGATACGAACGCATCTGCGCAGTGCCAAAGCCGAATATTTATGAGTGCAGCATTGTTCGCCCGGCCTGCTGAGACCAGGTCCCCGGGGGGGTT
>KQ758873.1:406885-417737 GCA_001462505.1 Aurantiochytrium sp. T66 | reverse complement strand
AGCGTCTGCTTCAGCGACCGGTAGGTTGCGGTAGAACGCCATGTCTACTCGGCCACCGAGGACGTCCACCTGCTCACCGCGAATGGCCACCTTGTTCTCCGCGAATTCCGAAATATAGTCCTGCACAATACTGCCACGATACATCGGTCCGAGAACCTGGCGGTCGAAACTCCGCAGCCCCGTGGCCTCCTCGTAGTAGAAGCTGTAGTCCTCATCCGTGGGGAACTGACTTTGATGACACGTCTCTTCCCTGACGGCCTCGGGGCACTCGTTCGCAGCAATGTCGTCCTCAAAATCGGCCCACGGGGTGATGTTGTGCGGAACGAGATGGGTGCGCAAGCTAGCAATTCCTCCGCGCTGCTTCTTTTGCGTGTTTGTCGTGGTTTGGTCACGAAAATCGAGCTGCTTGACGCCTTGGTAAAGCGCGGTCTCGAAGATGGGCGCTCCCATGGCAGTCCAGATCGGGATATTCGCGGGCATCCTACGGACCTTCCCGTCCAGCGGCGGCCCCGTCCTCTTCTCCCCCCTCGTGTCCTGGCCTTTCGTGGCGGTCGTCGAGGTCTTGCGCGAGATCAACAATCAACAACAACAATCAACAATAACAATTTTTTAAAAATAAAATGGACTATAAAACGCGTAAAGTGGCCCAATCGTCTTTTCTTTTTCTTTTCTTTTTTGCGGTCGCGGCGTCGCCAAACCCTTTCCTGGCGCTCGGGCCGCGCGCGCGACTGCGGCGCGGGCGTCTCGGCGCGGAGAAGTAACCCGCGGAGATGTTCGCGGACCTGGCAGACTCCGACTCCGAGGCGGATTCGGGGTCCGAAGCGAGCGCCTCGCCGCGGGAAAAGGCGCAAGGGCCGGCCGGCGAAGCCCAGAACCGGGTCGAGGAGGACAGCAGCGTCAACCATGAGGACGACGAGGACGACGAGGACGACGAGGATAGCGTCAATGAAGATGAAGATGAAGATGGCGAGGAGAATGGGGACGAAGACGAGCAAGAATTGCAAAGCTTCCGCGCGCTAGAGGGCAAGGTGTCCAAGACGGGATTCACGGTGACCGGGGGTCTCGTGCAGGCCGTTTGCGCCTCGTTCGGGGCCGCCAGCGTGGATGAATGCACGCCGACAGAGGTGCAGCGCGCATGCTGGAAAGTGATGTTTGACACCGAGTCGTGGGCGCGCGATGTCATTGCCATCGCCCAGACCGGGTCCGGCAAAACCCTCGCCTTCCTCGTGCCCCTGCTCGCCGATCTCGCGGGAAACGAAGCCGAGGCCGACACGAGCCAGAGTCTCGCCACACCTGCGGCCGTGGTGCTCTCGCCTACGCGCGAGCTCGCGAGACAGACGCTGGAAGCGGCGGAGGCGATCCTGGGCCACCCGAGCGTCGGGATCGCGGTCAGGGTCTTCGGCGCGATCGGCGGCAGCGGGTTTGCGCAGTCTCGCGCCGACTTGTTGCAGACCCTGCCGCGGCTCGTGATTGCCACGCCCGGTCGACTTTCTTCCTTTGCGTCCGAGGACGCCGCCGCGGATGACGAAAGGTGCATCTCGCTCGCGCGCGTGGAAAATTTAGTCCTCGACGAAGCCGACCGCATGTTGGACATGGGGTTCCTCGAGGACGTTTCCGCAATCCGCCGGCTCATGCCTGAGAATACGCGTGTCGTCCTGACGAGCGCAACTTGGGATGCAGATTCGGCGATCCAAAAAGAAGCCGCCAAGCTCTGCAGACCCGGGCAGGAGCCCATCCTGATTGGCGTCAGCGACCGTGGCGGCCTCCAGGCTGCACGCACCGTGACGCAGGTGATCGAAGTCCTCAAGCACAAGGGCGCGCCGCGCTTCAAGCGCTTGGTCCAAGTCCTGAGCACCGTGCTGGACGACGAAAGCGATCCCGACGCGCTTGCGATCGTCTTCGTACTCTTTAAGCAGGAATCGAAGAAGGTCGCGCAGGACCTCCGCGAGGAGGGTATCGCCGCCGTCGCGCTGAACGGCGACATGAGCCAGACAGCCCGCGTCGAGGCGCTCGACGAATACAAGCGCGGCGACGCCCGCGTGCTGGTAGCCACCGATGTGGCGGCGCGCGGCCTCGACGTGCCGTCGGTCTCGCTGGTCGTCAACTATTCGCTGGGCATGACTATTGAGGAATACGTGCACCGCATCGGGCGCTGCGGACGGGCGGGCCGGTACGGGCGCGCCGTGACCTTCTTCCTGCGGCCCGACGACCGTAAGCTCGGACCGGAACTTGTCAAGGTTCTTGAGGACAGCCAGCAGCAGGTGCCCGTGGACCTCCGCATTCTCGCCGACAAAGAATCCAAGCGGCGGGAGCGCAAGGCGGCCGAGCCGTCCGGCCCTCGTGCCGGGAGCACCGCGACGCCCCGGACCTCTGTCATTGACCAGGACGAAGCCGACCGCCTCGAGCAGCAGCGCGCAAATCGCGAGAAGCAGCTCCGGGTGCAGCATCAGCGCAACGCCCAGGCGGGCAAGCGCGGCGGCAAGGGTCGACGTGGGCGACGCTGAAGACGCGTGCTCTTTTCTTGGCGCGCTCCGACCGATCGAGGAGCCCACGAAAATGTACCCCACGTCGACGGCACTAGGTCTAGCGGGCGATGATCATCGCAGGGGAAGAACAGATTTCTGATATGATATGTAGTGCTAAATATGGAGGGAGCCCGGCGCGCGCAGCGTCGAAGAGACTCGTTGGGGAGAGCCCGCAGCTCCCACAGCGCGCGTCTGGCGGTTCGGGACGACCCCGGGCGCAAGACGGCGCTTTACGCGGCGGGCTCCCGAGCGAGCTGGCGCGCGGTCTAGGCGCGTGCGCGGGCTCAGAGTTTGGATACAGTGTCGCGCGACGCCGCGCTGGGAGAGGCCAGGTTCATGCGGCGCACGGACTCGAGCTGGTGGTTCCAGTCCTGCACGACGGGCAGCATGCGCGCGGCGTCGCACGAGTGCGCGTGGCTCGCGCCGTTGACCCGGATGGTCGTGAGCGGAGAGCGAATGTGGCTCAGATCGTTCATGAGGCGCTTGCGCTGGTCCTCCGGCCCGTTCGTAGCGCGCGCGCTGTCAACGGGGAAGATGGCCAGCACCGGGGCCTCGATGTCGGCGAGAAGGTCCTGAAAGACGGCGGTCGGCGTCTCAAGGACAGGCTTGCGCACCCGAAAGAGACGCGTGTCCACGTTGAGCGTCCAGACCGAGCCGTCATCGTTGGCCTGGGCCACGCGCGCGGCAATGGCCTCGGCGGTGGCGCTCGACTTGGGGAAGTTCGGGTCCGTGCCGAGGCGGGTCACGAGGCCTTCGCGGCGGGCAAAGCGTGGCGCGGCCCGCGGCTCGTCCTGGCGCTCCATGAACGAGTGGTAAACCTCGCCGGGGCCCCATGCCTCGGGCATGGTGAGCTCCTGCGGGTCGAAGGCCACGACGCTGGAGGCCCTGGAGCCCATCCCGCCGGCCGCGTAGAGCGCGACGGTGGCGCCAAACCCGTGGCCCCAAAGCGCGATGGAGTCGTCCTCCCACCCGAGGGCCTCGGTGACGCGCAGCAGGAGCATCGCCGTCTCCGAGACGCCAAAGCCCCAGTCAAAGGGGGCGTTGTTGGACGCGCCGACGCCCGGCGGGTCGATCGCGACGACGCAGAGGTTGCCGCTAGGCGCCGCGGCCACGGCGCGCTGGGCGAGCTCCTGAAAGCTGCCGCTCGAGTCCCAGGTGTCGGGCCAGGCCAGCACGCGGTTCATGCTGGCCGCATTGCCCCAGCGCTGCGCGCCAAGGCGGAGGCCGTCGACCTCGAGCTCGATGCTCTCGGCCACGGCCAGGGTCTCGCCCGACGTGCCCTCGTCCCGGCTCAGCGAAGACTCGGCCAGAGCCTTGGAGTCCGCATCGTCGGTGCTTGGCGCGAGCATGTGCTGGACGCTCGAGGACACCCAGAGGTCGCCGGCGTCGCCCCGCAGGTCCGCTGGCGGCTCGGTGTTGACGGGCAGCTTGAGGCGGTCCTCGAGCCAGGGCAGCACCGCGGCCGCGACCTCGTCAGGGACGTCCCCATGCAGATGGTGATGCGCGTCCTCAATGATGACGGGCGTAAAGTCCTTCATCATGCTGACGCGGGTGCGCACGTCAGTGACGTAGGGCAGGAAGGAAGACGCCGGGACCTCGGACCAGTTCCAGGTCTTGGAGAAGGCTTCAGCGGCCTCCTCCGCGCTCTCGTACTTGACCATCTCGGACATGCTGGTTTTGGATCCGTAGAGATTGATTACTGGCATGCGCAGAGCGCGAAGAAAGGCCAGGTTGCTGCGCTCGTCGATGAAGCGCGACTGGTTCTGGCCGTAGGTGCGCACGTCGTGGCGAAAGGTGAAGCCGTCTTCGTGGGGCACAACGTGGCGCAGCACGATGGCCTGGCCGACCTCGCGGGACTTGGGGAAGGCCGGGTTGCCCACGTTGTGCTGAATGGCCTCTTCCATATCCTTGAAGCGCTTGGGAACGCGGGCGCGGTTCTTGCGGTCCATCTCTATGCTCTCTGCGAAGCGGCCCCAAAGAGGTCCCGTGTCCTTGCGGTTGGTGATGTAGGTGCCGGCCATACCGAGCGAGCTCTCGAAGAGGATGACGGCGCGAACGCGGTGCGGGAAGCTGCCGGCCGTGAAGGCGGAGATGTTGGACCCGCGCGAGTGGCTCATGAGGATGATGGGGTCCGCCCCCCACCCGAGCTTGTCGGCCAGAAGCATGATGTAGTGTGCCTCGTCGAAGTCGTGGTACCACACGCAGTTCGAGTGGTGCGAGGAGCGGCCGCAGCCGGGCGGGTCAAAGGCCACAACGGTGAAGCCCTTTTCCGCAAAGTACGGCGCCAGCGGCTCGAGGCTTCCCGAGTTATCGAGCCATCCGGGCCACGACAGGATGCGGCGGTCCGGCGCAGCTTCCGCGATGCTCGCCACGCCCTCGGGAAGCCATGCCTGGTACGCGAGCGTGAACTCGGGCGCCAGCTCGACGGTGCCGTCCGTCAGGTGCTGCATACTTGCTTGCCGTGTGCCGGTCTAGACTCGAACAGACCCAGTTTCCCGAGACCGGCGCCGAGCCCGTGAACCGGCCGTCAAAGTCCGTGCGGGGTCTATCGACACGGCTGCACGCTTGTGCTCGAAGGGGATTTGCGCGCGGGGTTCGCCGCGAGCCTTGGCCAAGCCGAGGCTTCCGCTCCTGCTGCAGTGGAGTCCAGCTTTTGGGTGCTTTCGGCAGGTCAAGCCGCCCTTGAGGTGAGATGATGCGGCTTTGGTCCTTGCGAATCGCGAGCTGGCGGACGGACCCCGGAGTTCTGGCGACCGACCGACCCTCGTTCGGGTGACGCATCGCAACGACTTTGCGCAAGTTGTCGAATGCACGCACGTAGTAATCAAGACCCGGGATGAAATGAAATGCACCCCGATCGACGCCGACCGATGTAATCCGCTTGCTTGCTTCTTCTTGATTGATTCATCAAGGCCAAGTCAGTCAGGCATCAATCAACCAAGACAGACGCCGAAAGACAACGCGCAGACAGCCCGCCGCAGCAGCAGCCGTGGCCATAGCGGTACGTACGGACCGAAGCCTCGGCTTCGCGGCCGAAAGTCGCATCGCTCGCGGCGTCATGCGTGGCACACTCATTCCGCCACCGCGGACTTCGGCGCCCCTTTGCGCCCAACTATTTTCCCCGATATCGTGCACGATATCGCGTGTCGTTATCGTGCACGGTATCCAATCGGCGTGAACTGTCAGACTTGAATCCCAATCTTCGTTCCGTTTCGCGTTCGACGCGCGAGACCCCGCCGCCGCACGACCGCCCGGGCCGGCGGCCGAGCCCCGCCGCGCGCTGCCGCCCTACCGCCCCCAGCGGCGCTCTCGGCCTGCCTGCGCCGCGGGAACCATGATGATGGGCGCTGGGACCACAACGGCCTGGGAGCTCCGGGAGGATCTGCAGGCGCGGCCCGCGCGTCTCTTGTCCGAGGGGGAGGCCGCCAGGACGTGCGGCGTCGAGGAGGCCGCGCAGAGCCACGTGAACAGCGTCATTGATAAACTCCATGGCCTATTTGACGCCAATGCGGACATGCCGCAGGAGGATTTCTTTCTCGCCATCCTCGGCGCGGAGACGAGGTCGCTGCTCTTCCAGTCCATCAAGCGCAGTCAGAGGCTTGATAAGAAGGCCGCCCGACGCGTACAGGAGTGGGAGCTCTTTGCACTCCTTGCGCAGCTGCTTTATATCACTGGCTGCAGCAGGTATTCTGAGACCGAGGCCTTGAGGACCCTGCGCCTGGAGTTGGATGCATCCCATGAGCCCCTCAGCGAGGCCTTCCTGAACCAAGACCGCTTTGACAGCCTCTTGCGACATTTTGGCAGCTTCCATTGGCTTTTGGCACCCGCAGAAGCACCTGCAGCAGCATCATCGACAATGCCAGATCTGGGGTCCGAACAGGACCGCTTCTCTTGGGATGATCTGGAGCGCTCGGCGCTCGCGCAATCCTTAGCTCTCTGCGCAGACAGACACCTGCGCATCACTTTCGAAAGCTATCCCCGAGGGATAGGTTCCGCCGCGCTATCAACGATGAGTGTCAAGACGGGACGCCTTGCGGTCGATGCGACCCTTGACGTCAAGCTCTTCCGCACTTCGTTCCGTCCGAGTCGCGACCTGGCCGACGTAGTTGCCGACCTTTCGCACCGCGTCAGAGACGATGCGCGCGGCGAGACCGCTGGGCCCGAGATATGTTTGCACCAGACATGGCCCTCGTATGCGCTGCACGAGATGTGCGCGCAGCTCGGTCTCCCGCTCACCATCGCTCACACGGAGGGCGGGCCTTTCTACACCCGGCCAGAATACGAGGAGCGTTGGCTGGGTCTGACGGGTTCCGATCTTGCTAACTTCGACGAGCGGTTCATTATTGATAGCAGGGCGACCTCGCCAGTGGGTGGGCAGATCTTCGTTGCGCGGAGATGTCTCGCCACGCGCGACACCAGTTCCTCGGCCATTGTACACGCCTTTGCTGTATGCAAGCGCCATGTCGTGAAACGTTTCGCCTGCATACTTCCTGAAGACCTCGCAGACAAGCTGGCCGACACCTTTGTATTCAGTACGCGCCGCGAGGCCCCGTCTGCAGACCTGGTCGCGACCTGGCTATATTACCCAGAAGACGGTGCAGGCACCTTTGAGACTGCGCTCACCTCGCTCTGGGCGGCCCGGGCCGCCGCCGAGGACGCTGCGGAACTTGGCGACTTTGTGTCAGAGGAAAACAATGAGTATTCGTTCGCTCCGAACCTTTCAACTGGCAGCGCCGGCAGCGCCGACAGCGCCGCGGATCTACACGAGGAAATGTTGGCAGGGGGGTCTGCGATCCAGCTCTGTACGCGCACGCCAGGGAGCACGAATGCCTCAAACGCGGCCTCGGAGGATCACCTTCACTCCAGAGAAGCTACAGAAGAAGTGGACGAGGCAGAAGCGGAGGACGCTGATCTGGGAGAAGGTATGTACCTCATTCGGGCGGTGGAAACACCCATGAGGTCTCTGGTTGAAACGATTCTGTCAGGCAACGTGACTCCTCTCACCGCCAGTCAAGGGTGCGTGGCGTGGCGCGTACTTTCGACCCTGCTCCTCACCGAGTCGACGGCCCATCTCTTCGCCGAGGCGAGCGCGCGTTGCCGGCGGCTTCTGCACTCGGCAGCCAAGGTGCAAGACTTGCAGATCCCCTCGGACCAGGCTACGGGTAGACAGCTCTGTAGGATCTGGCTCTCCATGGAACGGGGCATCATTTCGTTGGGAACGCCTGGGTCTCCGGAGAGGCTGCAGATTGCGCATCAGTTACGCTCGAGGGCGAGCGTGGACGCCATTTTTGATGTCGGCCTCGTGCGCCGGCAGACACGACCGGGCCTTGGGGCGAGTCCCGACGCCTTTGTCATTGTCCGGCCGCCGCTCTCGCCTTCCCGCCAATCGCGCCTTGCGGCCCCTCTGAAAATTGCGGTCCATGGTCGCCAGAGCGGCGATGTAGCGGGCGCCCAGTCGGTGGCGCAGAAGCACGGCTTCTACTTTGCGTGCGATGCTGGATCTGAAAGGTGGTTCGAGGTCGTCCCGACTGCCTTTCGCAGCCAGCTGATTCACCAGGCGAGCGTCTTTGGCGCTTCGCACGGAGTCTTTTGCGTGTCAATCGCGACGGCTATAGAATACGTGGTTCTTGTGAGATTTCCTAGCGGAGTGCGACAAGCCTGGCTGGCAGCCTTGGAGCAGGCAGAAGGCAGCTTTGTCGCTTGGGCGTACAGTGACGGCATTGGCGCCGCGAATGTCGCTGCAATTCCGCACGTGTACGAGGACGAGGGCCGGCGTATGCTTGCAAGTCGTCTGCCTATGTGGAACGCCTTCCACGCGCGTCGGGTTGCGCACGGCGTTCTAACCCCTGTAATGAGGACTCGGACACTTGTGGAGTTCTATTACGACGCCTCCAGGCCGCTGCACCCAAGGACCGAGCGATTTGCGCCTCATGCGCTCGAGCTTGGGCCGGAACAGCAAGATGCTCTCGGCCTCGTCACGGACGTGGTCGAGAACACCTTTACTCTTTGGGGCTTATGGAAAGCCTCGAGGGCAGCTTCCGCGGAGGAGAGGGACCGCGGGATCGCTCACTGCCTCGGGGCCACGGTGCCAGACAGCGAGTTCGGCGTTTTTGTCCGGTCACTTGTTATGGGTTTGCTCTCCCGCGCGAGAAAACTCAGGTGCTCCCATGACGATCCCGCGGCGCGACACTTGCCTGCGCTATCTGGCGAGCAGAGGGCGTCTTCGACGTCGCCGCTGCCTCCTAAGGCTTCGACGACCGCGACCGGGCGGTGGCAGCTGTCCCCTGAGGAGCACGAGACGTTGCGCCTCAAGAAGCGGCAGCGCAACATTCTCAAGCTGGTGAACACCACCAATTGCAAGCGCCTGCGGCTCGCGCAGAACGTCCATCACCAGGAGACTTTGCCCAACCCGCGGTACTGCGTGCTTTGCGGCAAGAATACACGTCTCTTTTGCAGGTTCTGCAACGCGGCTCTCCACGGGCAACGGCGGTCTTCCGTAGGTCAAAAGGTCACCTGCTGGGCGCGTTGGCACACCGAGGACACGCTGGAGCAGCCGACACCGAGCGACTAGGAGCGACAAGAAGCGCGAAATGCTTTGACAAGATGTCTATTTCTGTGTTTACTTCCTGCCCCTTCTCAGCTAGCAGTACTGAGTTGGCTGAGCTGGCTCGCCTGCCTCGAAAAACTCGCTTGAGGCTGCTCCTGGCCAGTCCGCCTCGAAGGACTCGAAAGGTTCGATGATTGGCTTGCTTGTCTTGGTACATTACTCGAGGCATGAGTCGCATGTCTGGACTTGCCCGAAGATTGAGTGGTGCGTCTCGAAAGCTGGCTTGCCTGTTTTGATGACGCGCTCGAGACTTGGCTCGCCCTCCTGGAAGGAGTCGTTTGGCTCGTCTGCCTTGAATGGTTTGACGGACTCACGTGGCTCGTCCGGCTATTGAACGAGTCTTGGCTCGCAAGCGCTCGAAAGGCTGGCGAGAGCGACGTGCGAGCAATGGACGAAGTTTGCGACGCCTGGCTGGCGTCAACGTCCTGGGCGTGAACGCCGCGGTCGGTGCGGATGCCTACGCCCTCGTGATCCGCAGCCGCCTCCTCTTCTTCATCTTCCTCCTCCACCGAGGCCGAGCGGGTCGGCGGCAGGCTCTCGAGAACGTCCTGGGGCTCGTTGGGAGGGACCATGGTGTGCGCCGTGAGCTCGCAAAAGGCGGCGCGGAGCCAACGTGCGGCCTTGCAGCGATTGGCGCGCAGAGCCGGATCCTCGTCGACGACGCTCTCGTAAATGTCCAAGAGGGCCTCCTGGAGGGCCAAGAGCGCTTCTCCGATCGTCTTCGCCGTGGCGTGGTAGGCTTGCATGACCTCGTCGAGCTGTGCGCGCACGTACTCGGCCAGGACCTTGGCGGCGCGCGTGGGGCCTTCGTTGGGTCGGGGGCCGAGTCGTCTTGCGACGACGGCCTCGAGCGCAAATCTCTCGCGCGCGAGAGGCGCCAGTTTTGCGAGAGCGCCCTCGGCCTCGACGAGCTTTTTGCACGCACGAGGAAAGGACTGCATGCCGACCATGTCAGAGCACTGGGTCGCGCCCTGGGTCCTGGCCTCGAGCCTGCTAAGTTCGTCGAGAATGACCTGGGACGAGCAGCGCTGCGGCGCAACCGTCGCGGCGAGGCTGGCGTCTCGGCGGCGCTGGTCGGGGTCCGCGACGGCGAGCATGAGCTCGCGGCAGCGCATAAATTCGCGCTCGAGGCGGCTGTCTGGGACAGCGCCCGGATCCCGCGCTATGCGCTGCAGCTCTTGGCCCAAACGCATCCACTCGCTCTCGAGGTCCGCGGAAAAGAGCTCGATATTTCGGCACGACTGCAGCCAGCGCACCTCGTTATCGGTCCGTGCGGAGATGTCGGCCGGAAAAAGCTTCAAACCGCGCCGCAGCGCGGTGCTAGTGACCTCGACAAAACCGCAGAGTCCGCAGGCCGCCATCGTTTGGTTTGGATCGATGGGAACGAGCGCCCGCCGGCAACAGGAGCATGGTGCGACTGTGAGCTTGCAACGTGGGCACTTTAGCTCTACGCGCAGCGTTTCGGTGCGCAATGCAGGGACGAGCATGGCGTGCGCGGCCGCCTCGCTCTCCTGGTCGCTCCACGAGATTTCTGAGACCAAGAGGTCGGCCATGCCCCACGTAGACGAAGGCGACTCGCTTGCAAGATCCGATTCGAGGCGTTTTGGTCTCTGTTTCTTGTAGCTGTCGGCGGCGGTCTTGCGTCTCTTTGCGGCCGGAGACCTCGAGCTTGCGGGCGAGTCCAGCGAGTCCAGCGAGCACGGGGTCTTCCCCGCGCCCC
>KQ758873.1:395454-406875 GCA_001462505.1 Aurantiochytrium sp. T66 | reverse complement strand
CATCCTGCGCTGGCCCGTGCAGTTCGCAGCGCTGGACCCCTGCCGGGAAGGATGATGGACGTGGACCGCGTGGACGCGCTGGGCCAGGGCCACCTGCTGGAGAACGTGGAGGGCGAGGAACGCGAGGCGCTGCTGGAGCAGATGACGCAGCTGGACCAGCAGTACCCGGGAGGCCTGGAGGCGTACGTGGATAACGCGCAGACGCTTCTGGCGGCGTCCAAGGCGGGGGAGAACCCGTATGATGGATATGTGCCCAAGGTCCCGCAGGGCGAGCGCCTGCAGACGGCCACCTCGCAGTTCGACGAGTGCGAGGAGCTCGGCATGCAGAATGTGGGCAAGACCGGCTTCGTGCTGGTGGCGGGCGGCCTCGGAGAACGCCTTGGCTACAACGGCATCAAGGTGGCGCTGCCGCACGAGATCATCACCGGCAAGTGCTTCCTGGAGTCGTACTGCGCGTCGATCCTGGCACTGCAGGAGCGCGCGCGCAGCATGAGCGGAGACGCGAGCCTCGAGATCCCGCTCGCCATCATGACGAGCGGAGACACGCACGAGAAGACTGTAGAGCTGCTGCACAAGCACAGCAACTTTGGCATGTCCTCGGGCCAGATCACGCTCATGAAGCAGGAGAAGGTGCCCGCTATCGTGGACAACGAGGGCCACTTTGCGCAAGACGATGACGGCCTCGTGGCCACCAAGCCGCATGGCCATGGCGACGTGCACTCGCTCCTGCACAGCACCGGTGTCCTCGACCACTGGCACGAGACCGGCATCGAGTGGATTGTGTTTTTCCAAGACACCAACGGCATCGTCTTTCGCGCGCTGCCGTCCGCCATCGGCGTGTCGGCCATGCACGACTTTGACGTGAACAGCCTGACGGTGCCGCGGCGGCCTGGCGAGGCCGTGGGCGGCATCTGCCAGCTCGACCACGAGGAGTCCGGCAAGAGTCTGACCATCAACGTCGAGTACAACCAGCTCGACCCGCTCCTGCGCGCAACCACGAGCCCGGACGGCGACGTCGCGGACGAGACCGGGTATTCGCCGTACCCGGGCAACATCAACGTCCTCGTCTTTAAGTGCGAGAGCTACCACCGCGTCCTCAACGAGACCGGCGGCGCGATCCCCGAGTTTGTGAACCCCAAGTACGCCGACAAGGAGAAGACCAAGTTCAAAAAGCCCACTCGCCTCGAGTGCATGATGCAGGACTACCCGAAGCTGCTCGTGGACGACCCGAACTCCCAGGTGGGCTTTACGCAGATGGAGCGCTCGATCTGCTTTTCTGCCGTCAAGAACAACCCGATCGACGCCCTTGACAAGCTCAAGAGCTCGGGCGTGGCCGAGTCGGCGTCCTCGGGCGAGTCCGACGTGTACGCCGTTGGCCGCCTGCTGTTGGCCATGGCCGGCGTGCAGATCAAGACGGCGGACTTTGCGAGCACCTCCTTTCTCGGTATCCCATTCCCGCTCGGCGCCAAGGTTGTTCTTTGCCCTGCCTTTGGCACGACCATCAAGGAGATCCGCGAGCGCTTCGTGTCGCCGGAGAACGTCAAGATCTCCGAGCGCTCCTCGCTCGTGCTCGACGGCGACATCTTCATCGAGAACCTTGACCTCGACGGCGATCTGCGCGTCATCGCCGCCCCGGGGGCCAAGATTCACATCAAGAACCTCACCGTCCGCAACGAGGGCGTCACTTTTGTGGAGGTGGACTCGGACGACATGTCCGTCGACGAGATCTACCGCATCCGCGGCTACGTCAAGGAGGAGTCCGAGACCATGGTCATCCAGCAGTCTGAGCCCGGCGAGACGGTCATTGACCGCAAGTGAGCGTGCGGAGAGAGCCCTCTGTGCAACGTCAGCGACAATGCAGCACGCGTTCCCTATTTTCTCGGCGGGAAATGGCGCTTATCTCTCCGCGTCCGTAGCGACCCGGGCTTTGCGCGAACTGAATGAGGCACACTTTCGTTGCCGCGGCGAGCCTCCGGGGGCTGCGCAAGCACGGCGCCATTCATACGCAAAGTGGTCAACCAGAGCCGTAACAAAGAACAGTCCATGCATCTGCGTACAACGTAAACGCCCTCTTGATTGACGGATGTACGCTTTGCTGGCATCAACGAAGCGTCTAGAAGCTTCTTCTTCTTTAGCTCATGGCAGCTATTGTGGTGGTGTATATGTGTAACGAAATGTGAGACTCGCAGTCAGGTGCGTCCGCGGGCGCGCACGAGAACCGGTCGCGTGCCCTGTGTCCGAGCACCTCCGGTCGTCGCGACAAGTCTCCTTTGCGCTGCTTCAGCTGGCATCAGAGGTCTCGATCGGGCTAGTCCGTTCGCAGATGTCTCATCCGGGCCCGCAATACCTACTTGTTCGCCACGCAGGAGAGCGACGAAACATCTGCATGCTCACGGGTTCATGAATGCATCTGCGCGACTGGGCCGGTCGGCTTATTGAGCCTTCTTCTCCTCGACGGGCTTGTGGGAGGCGCGGAAGGTGCCGTACAACTTGTCAAAGAGCATTATGTACTGGCCGTAGTTGCAGGTGGGGATGCAGTGATGCAGGTCGTGCGCTTTGGTATCGAAAAAGTGCGGGATCTCGATGTCCATGCGCGTGTGGTTCAGGGATGCCATGATGCCGCCGATGAGAACAAAGGCCGGGATTGAGAGCACGTGCGGCGTCATGACCTGCGAGACCAGAGCCACGGCGGCCAGGTGGAGGTACTCGCCAAGCACGAACTCGATCGGGTGCGTGTTGGAGGCGTCCGTGTTGCCGCGCGAGGGCGCCGCCTCTGCGAGAGCGCGAATATTGTTGGCAAGCGTAGCGAATCAGAGTCCGCGCGTCAGAATAAACACGGCGTTTGGGGAAAGAACGATGGCGCGTGCCAGCAAAGCAAACTTACGTCGGTGGTGATGCTTGTGCACCCAGGGGTAAACGGCGCGGACGTGCAAAAAGGCGTGAAAGGGCACGTAAAAGAGGTCGTACACGATGTAGTAGGCGACGACGGCGCCCAGCGTGCTGAGAAGGCCGATGTCCTCCTTCTCCCAGCTGATCTTGCCGGACGCGAAGGCGTACCAGAACGTGTGATAGGTCATGATTGGCACGCTGATCCTGTTAAAGTACACAAAGGCCCAGTCTTTCCAGCCGAGCACCTCGAGGCTCTTGCCCTGGTACGGGATCCTCTTGGTCGTGGCGCGGTCGAAGGCCTCGAGCACCACGAAGAGGAGCTCCTGGCCGATGACGACGACGGCCCAGTACCCAGCCAGCTGGGCCCATGTCCATCGCGACCAGTCGGCCTCGATCTCCCAGCCGCCCAGCTGCAGCGTCGTCGACGCCGGCGCGGTCGCGTTCATCCTCTCCTCGCTGCCGGGCTCTGGCGCTGCTGCGCCGGGCGAGTCCTCGGGGTCGGCGTAGTTGTGTTGTGAGACTGCCGCGCCTCGGAGCTTGCCTTCTTTCTGTAGTATGATGACACCCTCTTCAACAACTAGCATTTGCAGGAGCCCGGACGCTGCGAGGGACGGCTCGCTCCTCCTGGACAGAGCAGAGCAGAGGTCGGAGCTCGGGCCTGGCTGGCCCAGTCTTGATGGCAACCAAGTCTACGTCGAAAGTACGTACTTCGTACGTAAGCCACGTACTAGGCCTAGGCCTACGCACGCGTATCGCCGAGCCCAAGTTGGTGGAGCACGACATCAATCAAATCAACAAGGCCCAACCCAGACCGAGGATGCCGACTCGCCCGTGTCCGAGTCGGAGGTGTTGATGATGATCAATGTAGTCGTCGCAAACACTGCTCGGCAGCGTCATCATTGGTCCATAGAGTAGTTAGTTACAATGGGAAGTAGACTTTAAAGTTTGGTTGACTTGTGTGGGCCCCTTGCAAGTGAAGTTTATGGCGGTCACACCGCCGCACTTGACCGCAAGGCCCAAGGTCGTCCCGGCGCGTCATGTTGTATGTGACTCATTACGTAGTCCTTGCTCGTCCTTGCTCGCGACGGTCTCGGACTCCGCGCGGGAAATTCGCAAAAACCCGCCCGCATTTTACGGAGATTGGTCCGTCACACAATCCACGAAAGATCGATCATCACGCGGTGCTCGGCCTTCTTCGACCAATCAGCCAAGGCTTCTGCGTCTTCTGCGTCGTCTCTTTGCCATGGTTGCCAATGAGATTGTTTGAGAGAAGGCGCGGCCTATCCGTTACGCCAAAATGCGTTGCGCAGTGCTCGCGACCATCCTGGAGTCGCAAGTCGCGCGGCGCGTGCACGCGGCAGTCGCGGCGATCGGGCGACGCGGGCGGCGCAGGTCCCGCGCAGCGCGAGCCGGCGCCGCCGGCCAGACCCGCGCGCGAGCGAGCAGTCCGCGGGCCCGCGCGCCCGAGACCGAGATGGAGCCCGGCGCGAGGCGGAGGAGCCGCGAGCGCGCGGCGGCGCGCTGGCGAGGGAAGCCGAAGGCGAGGCAACCCATGCACCTGCCGACGCAGCTGCGCCAGGTGGTGACGGCGGCCGGCGCGAGCATCCACCCCTCATGCAAGACGCTCGAAGAGGTCGTCCTTATGCGCAAGTGCGAGACCGCGAACTCGCCGGGACCTGGATCGCGCAGAACTCGGCAGATCTTGCCGCCCATGGAGGCCGAGTTCGCGGAGCGGATTGCCGACCACCCGCGCTGGGAAGCGACGTCGCTCAAGGTGCTCCGAGGCAGAAGAGAGCTCCCGCGGAGCGTGCCCGTCGTGGGCGGCTACGGCGATGGCGAGGATCGTGCACGACGCGAGGAGAGCGCCGCCCCGGCCAGAATCAGCCGCTCCTTGTCTGCGTGCACCGTGGCAACCGCGAACACCGCACGCGCACCGAATTCTGCGTCCCTCGACGATCTCCGAGACCAGTTGCACAATGTCCTGGCGCGCATTAACGATCTTGAGGCGCAGCAAATGTCGCGCGCGCGCGCGCAGACGCATGTTCGAGCCATCTCAAACCAGTCGCAGGAGCCAAGAGTCCCCGGGTCCCCGCACAGGGGGGAAGCAGGTCCGTGGAGCGGAGCGGCAGCCGCGGCGCTCCCAGCTACGGCAGAGTCTGGCAGCGAGGAAAAAGAGGAGATGATCATGGTCATGGACGGGATCCAAGACACCATCCATCGGCTCGAACGCGCCCTCAGCACGACCGAACATGAGGCCATCTTGCGCCAGGAGCAGATTCAGGCCGCAGCCACGCGGCTCGCTGCCGCGGCGCGCGGGCATCTTCAGCGGCAGAGGTTCACGCGCGCACTGCAGGCGCTGCGGCGGTGGCGGAGCCGCCAGGGCGCCGCGCTTGTGCGGGACGAGGTCAATGAGCTCATGAGGCGCAGGAAGAAAATCGTCAACCGCCTGCACGAGATCGAGGTCCGGCGCCGGGAACAGACCAAGGAGGCCGTCCTGAACGCCTGGCACGTGCAGGTGGTCTCGACGCGCAGCGAGCGGGCCAAAATTATCGACGCCGCGGCGAGCTTGCGGCACTCGCTCGAGCTCAATCTGCTCCGCATGTGCATGCACTCCTGGCTAGCACTCGCTGTCGGCGATCGTTCGCGCAAAGCTGTAGAGGCCGCCTACAAAGAGCGGTACGCCACGGCGGTGGCGCGCATGGAGGCCGCAGACGCTACGCGGGCCATCAAGCACACAGAGGTGGTCAAGTTTCTCAGCGAGGAGGCCAGCGAACACATCATAAAGCGCCGGGCCTTTCACACCAAGCGTATCTGCTTCAAAGCCTGGGCAGAGGACTTTTTGTTCGATCTCACGCAGCTGAAGAAACGTGCAGATCGCTTCTTCTTACTCACCAGGTTCCCGCGATTTTTCGGCGCCTGGCAGGAATTTGTGCGCCTCCGCCAAAGCGAGGCCAAGGTTGCCTACGTCTGGGATCCGGCACGCTTCGACGCCGACCACAACGAGCGTGTCATCAAGAATTTCTCGCGTCGCCGTCTCCTGCGCAAGTACGGGCGGGCTTGGCGCATGGTGGCGCGCCAGAACCGCGAGATTCGCGAGCGGCAGCGCGCCGTCCTCAAGCGCGAGGTCGCGGCGGTGTTTGCAGCGTGGCGTACGCGGGCGCGCTTCCAGCTAGAGGTCAAACGCATCTGCGTGGACGAGTGGCGCGACCTGGGCTACCGGCGGCGGCAGCTCCCTTTCCGCGCATGGTACGTCTACACCAAGCGTGCGCGCAAAGTTCGCGAGGCGCAAGCGGTGCTCTTGTCGGCCTTTAAGCGCCGCAAGAAGCGCCTGCTCCAGGCGCGCTTCTTCCGCGTTTGGAAGCACAAGGCCATCTACGGCAAAATCGGCGGCCTTCACACGCGCGGGGATCTCTTCAAGGCCCTCGACACGCAGAAGAAGATGCTGCTCGCCATGGAGGTGAACAGCGACCAGCAAAAGGAGGCCATTTCCGAGCTCGAGGGCGCGCTGCAGGCCGAGAAAAACCGCGCCGAAGGTCTCCAGCTCTGTCTGGCCGAGCGCAAGGAGGAGCTCATCCAGAGCAAGTTTGCCCAGCAGCAGCTCGAGGAAGAGGTGGTCCGTCTCCAGGCCCTCTTCGACGCCATGAGTCTCATTCACCCCGGTACGGCTAAGCGGCTTCTGGAAATGCGGGCCTCCGAGGACGACGGACACGGCGTGAGCGCCGTGGCGCGCCGCGCTGGCGAAAAGGCCAAGATGATGGGCGCCGGCGGCACCAACCCCTCCTCGAACCCGACCGCTGCGGGTCAGAACAACGCGGGCTTCCTGGGGACGACGTCTGCGGGCGGCTCGTCTTCATTTGGGGCCCCGCGCGGAGGGCCGTGCAAGAAGTGCGGCTTTGACCCCTTGCAAATGTGCGCGGAGCCTCTTTCGGCCCGCGCGCGGGTCGAATCGCGGCAGCGGCAGATCCCTGGCGAGATCTCCATTCCAGATCCCGAAGAGCAAGACGCTGACGGCGCGACCCCGAACGACCCTGCGACGCCGTCCGGCGGGGAAGACGACGCTCAGGTTGACGGCGACCCCAAGAGCAAGGGTCTTTCGAATCACGGCATGATCGACGACGATGACGACTACGAGGCGCCGCCCTCCCCGCTGCCGCGACCGACACTCGAGGCCGCTGCCGTGACGTGGGTGACCTCCCAGGACGCTGAGATCATCTTGCGCACGCAGTGGGCGCAGACCAAGCTAAAGCAACTTGCGAACAAAAGGCACCAAGCGGCTGAGCAAGGCGGGCCGGATGCTGGCGAAATCGAGATCGAGGTCCGCAATCTACAGTCCATCCTCGGGTTTGTGCTTTCCGGTAATCTGCACGACATTGACCTTTTCCAACCGGACGAGAACGTCTTGCGCAGCGCGCAGCGTCAGCAATCCGCCAATTTGGCAAGCACAACATCCGAGATGGTTGGCAACCTGCGCAAGGCTCGGATTCACACTCTCTCGAACTGGAATGACTTTCTCCAGGGGCTCAGCAAACAGTTCCCACTCCTGCACTCCGCCAATGACAACCCGCGTCTCGCCGTGCAGCGCCGCATCGTCGCCGGCAAGACCAAGACGCAAAAGGCGCAGCTTAGCATCCAGCCCAAGGGCGTCAATTTGTACGCTGCGGCCTCGCAGTGACGGCAGGTCTTGCTCGTCCCGCTGGGTCGCGCGTGACGCTCTTTCTGAAGCTTTAGCGGGTCTGGTCGCGAAGCGAAGCTGGCGCGGCCGGTGTTGTAGTATAACCTGCTATAATCTATCGCGTTTGAGCGGGTCCATGTGTTCGAGCGATAAACTAACCTTGTGCCAACCACGCACAGCTTTTGCTTGCCAATTCTACGACGTCACCGTGCTTGCCATCGTCGCCCTGCGCTCTCTCCAGGTCCTCCGGATCCGGCAGCTTGCTCGACGAGCTCCGGGTCGCGGACCTCGGAATGTGTTCAAACATTGGGCCAAGTTTTGAACCATCTCGCGGCTGGGATGGGATTCAAATCATGGGTTCAAACCATGGGAGCAAACCGGAATCCCAGATACCGCGCGCCGCAGACCTCCGCGCGCCGCCGCAGGCAAGGCAGCCGACCCGCGCACGCAGCGCAGCGCAGCGTAGCGCAGCGTAGCGCAGCGTAGCGCAGCGTTGCGCAGCCCGCGCCAACGAGACGAGCGAGAATGGCCGCCCAGGCGGAGAGGAACGAGGCCCTGGTCGCGGGAGACGAGGAGAACTGCAGCCGCGCCGCGAACAGGATTGGTACGTTTGAAGACGCGCGCGCGCGCGCGCGTGGCGATCGCTGGGCTGACACGGCGACGCTTGCGAAGACGAGCTGCAGAACCACGGCATCAATGCCGCCGATCTGTCCAAGCTCAAGGCCGCCGGGATCTGCACGGTGGAGGGGTTTCAAATGGCCACCAAGAAGGACGTGCTCAACATCCGCGGCATCACGGACGCACGGTACGCGAACCTCGTGCAAGCCGCGAGCGCCGTGTCGTACCGCGCCAGCGGGCGCTTCCAGTCGGCGACCGAGGTGCAGAGCAGCCAGGCGCGCCGATTCCACATTTCGACCGGGTCCAAGGAACTCGACGCCATCCTCGGCGGCGGCGTGGAGTCGAGCAGCACGACGGAGATCTACGGCGAGTTTAGGACGGGCAAGTCGCAGCTCATGATGACGCTCGCCGTGATCGCGCAGCTGGGGCCCAACGCGGGCAAGGTCGTCTACGTGGACACCGAAGGTGCGTCGCGAGGCGATGCGATTTGAAATCCGCCCCAAGGCGCCGAAAGAAAATCTCGCCTTGACTCAGGCCTTGCGCGCGGGCCTTGCGCGGCCGGCGCCGTCCTCTGCAAAGGACTTGACAGACAGCTGACTTGACTGACTGGACTTGGATCCCACGCGACACGCTCCGTTCGTATTGTCCGCAGGCGCTTTTCGGCCAGACCGGCTCGAGCCCATTTGCAAGAGGTTCGATGTCGACTTCGAGACGGTTCTCGACAACATCCTGTACGCACGCATCTTCACTACGGACCAGCAGGAGGAGGTGCCTATCCACATCGAGGCCAAGATTGACGAGGACGACACGGCGTTCTCGCTGCTCATCATCGACTCGCTCATGAACCTCTGGCGCACCGACTACTCGGGCCGCGGCGAGCTCTCCGAGCGCCAGCAGCGCGTCGGGCGCCACCTGAATCTGCTGAAGAAGCTCGCGGAGCGCCACAACCTTGCGGTCGTGTATTCGAACCAGTACGTTGGGCCGCCGCCGACATCAACTTGAGGAGGGAACCGTCGGCCGCCGCGAATGAGGAAAGTGACGGAGACTGACGAGCGGGCGCTGCCTGCTTCCCTGTCGCGTGCGCAGAGTCATGTCGGACCCGGCGGGCGGCATGACGTACGTCTCGGACCCGAAGAAACACGTGGGCGGCCACGTCGTCGCCCACGCGTCCAACACGCGTCTCATGTTCCGCAAGGGCCGCGACAACGAGCGCGTGGCCAAGCTCGTCGACTCGCCTAACATGCCCGAGGCCGAGGCGCGCTTCCTCATCACCGAGGGCGGCCTCGCCGACTCCGAGTAGCTCGTCGGCCTCCGAAGCAACGGCGGGCGGGACGAACGGGACCCGGGCGGGGCGTTTAAGGTGGATGCGTAAGGAGGCGGCGCGGCTGCAGCTGGCGCCGCTTCCGTGCGCCGTGCGGCCCGAAGGGAGGAGAAGGAGAGGAGAGGAGAGGAGGAGACGACGACGAGACCGCGATCGACGGCGCGAGCACGAGCGCAGCAGCAGCAGCAGCAGCAGCAGCGGCGCGCGAGCGAGGAGCCGCGAGACCCGCGAGCAGGAGCGCCCGCCAAGATGCTGGCGCGGAGCAGCCAGCTGGCCGCGCGAGGCACGCGCCTGGCGACGCAGAGCGCTGCCGCGCGCGGAGGCGTCGCGTACTCGCGCGGCTTCGCGACGGAGAAGCACCGTCACGAGCACGCCGAGGCGGATGAGAACACCTCGCTGTGGACGGCCATCGACCGCGCGGGCTCGACGCTCTTCATGACCGAGCTGTACCGCGGCCTCATCATCTGTAAGTCGAACGCGAGATCGATCGCCTCGGGGAAGCGGCGAAGGAGGAGGAGGAGGGGGCCCCGAGCGCGCGCGCCGGGAGGCGCGAGGCGAGTGAATCGCGTGCAAGCAAGTGCTGACGTTATGTCTTGTGGATTGCTAATTTGCGCGCGCAGGCACTGAGAACTACTTCAAGCCCAAGGTCACCATCAACTACCCCTTTGAGAAGGGCGCGATCTCGTCGCGCTTCCGTGGCGAGTAAGTTTTTGATTTGCCAAAGTGGGACGCGGCCCGCACAGCCGAACGTGGCGAAAGCTGGACTAACGAACGCTCGCACGCATACACTTGACATGCACAGGCACGCCCTCCGCCGGTACCCCTCGGGCGAGGAGCGCTGCATCGCCTGCAAGCTGTGCGAAGCCATCTGCCCTGCGCAGGCCATCACGATCGACGCCGAGATGCGCGAGGACGGCTCTCGCCGCACCACCCGCTACGACATCGACATGACCAAGTGCATCTACTGCGGTTTCTGCCAGGAGGCCTGCCCTGTCGATGCCATCGTGGAGGGCCCGAACTTCGAGTTCGCCACCGAGACGCACGAGGAGCTCATCTACGACAAGGAGAAGCTTCTCGCCAACGGCGACCGCTGGGAGCCAGCCATTGCCCAGAACCTCGAGGCCGAGGCACCCTACCGCTAAGCCGCAGCGCAGAAGCTCCAGCAAGGCCGACCCCAAACAGATCAGATCCAACAGCAACTACGACTACTACGACAACAACAACTACGACAGCAACACGAACAACATCAGAAGCAGCAGAAGAGGTAGCACGTCGAGATCGGGGGTGGAACAGGCGGTAGGAAGGCGAACAGATCACGGCCGCCGAGCCGGGCCAAGTCAAGTCAAGTCACGTCAAGTCCAGTCAACAGAGACAAGCAAGCAGAAGGACGCTGCCTTTTGTGAGTCTGCCGCGCCCTCCGTCGGCGAGGCAGGGGATCTTCCTTCCTCTCGTCCAGACGGTCCAGCTCAGCTCGCCAGCTCAGCCAGCCAGCCAGCCAGCCCGCATCCATCCGCTCTCGTCCTCGTCGTCTCGTCATCCTCCTGCAGCCATCTTCCTTTGAACTCCCCTCCGAGAAGCACATTTTCGTCACGGACTCCCATTTCTTGATCATGTTCATCCCAACTTTCGCAAGTTGCATAGCATGTAAGCCCAGCGGTGACCATTCCGGGATTTGCTTAGATCATGAGAGCTTGCGGCGCAACACTTGTGCGGCAACGTCGTCGCGGAGGGAGCTGAGCTGAGCTGATCTGAGCTGCCGCTGTTCATGGCGTCCGTGGCGGTCGTGGGCGCGGCGCGCATCGTGGGCCAGTCATCTCCGCCTTCACTCTCTTCTCTCATAAATGACATGACAATCCCTGTTCGAGCCTCGATCAATCCCGTCTCGATCTTCGCGACGCCCCGCGCGGACGCGGACGCGGAC
>KQ758873.1:355394-395444 GCA_001462505.1 Aurantiochytrium sp. T66 | reverse complement strand
CTCGCCTCGCCTCGCCTCGCCTCGCCTCGCGTCGCGCTGCGCCGCGGCGCGGTGGGCTCGACGCTCTCTCCTGTCGCGTCCCCTTCCGCCAGCAGGGGGAAGACGCGCTCGTCCGCACGACGACCGTCCCCTTGACGCGTCAGGACGGTGGTGCAGAGTCGTACCGACGCCGACGGGAACGCCGTTGGGAAGCTCCCGCCTCGCCGTGCACAAAGCAGTATCATACCCAGGCGCGACCGAGGCGCGCGCCGCGGGCGCTCCTGACCTGGCCTGGCCCGCTTTCCCCCCGCGGGGCAGAGGCTTGCTTGCTCGCGCGGTGGGTTCGCACCGCAGCATAAGGAAGAACACAATGGCGGCCCCGCGACTGCTGCTGCCATTAGCGCTGGCGGCCTCGCTAGCCGCTAGCGCCTCCGCGATCATCTCCCAGGCGGCGCTGGGACCCTGGTCCTGCGGGGTCGCGACCAATGTCTTGGATTCGACCTCCGTCCTCGTGGTCTCCTGCGTCGACAACTGTGCCAGTGGCGCTAGCATCTGTGAGTACGCCCTCTCCGACGCCATCGATGCCGCGTTCGACGACCTCTCCAACAGCCTCAGCAGCAGCAGCTCAAATATCGTCCTCGACCTCACGACAGCGGGGACGCCCGCCTTCTGCGATCTGCTCGTGGGCTGCCTCGACTCCTCCTCCGTCAAGGAGCGCGACATTCTCGAGATTCACGTCGAGAGCAAGGCGACCGAGTTTGACAAGGACTTCGTTCAAGGATCATGCAACCGCGGGCTCACCAGTCTCCGTACGCTTCGGCTTGACGGCGTCGGTGGTCTTGGGGAGCTCTCGGACCTTCGCAAGGCTGTCGGCAAGAAGGGCATGGAGAGCCTCGTTTCGATCGACTTTGAGGGCCTCAAAGGCTTTGACCTTGACCTCGAGGGCCTCGCGAGCCTCTCGCCTGATCTCGAGGCGCTGCGCATGGTGGGCGTCAACTTTGCCGCGGCCGCGCCGTTTCTCGGCGAGCTCACGAGCCTCACGCATCTCGTCCTTCACGTGTTTGAGTCCTCGGCCCTGCAAATTGCCAAGATCGGCATTGCCAACATGACCTCGCTCGAATTTCTCGACCTCCGGGGCGCCGGGCTCCGCGGGTCCATCGTCGACCTGGTCTCGGACCTGCCTGAGACCCTCGTCGCGTTTAGCATCCGCAACAAGATCTCCAGCGAAGAGACCGACATCCACGACAACCTGCACCTCGCCAACATCACCGACGCTCTGCTCGGCGCGCGAAACTCCACGCAAAGCTTGCAATACCTGCAGCTGTCCAACTGCAGTCTGGTCGGCTCGGTCCCGGAGGATCTCGCGACGTTGCCGGGCCTCATGGCCTTGGATGTGAGTCGCAACGCCCTCGAAGGCGCCGTCCCCGAGGCCCTCTCGACCCAGCTCCTTCTGGCCAACTTTAGTATGAACCGTCTTGACGGAACCTATGCGATCCCGGTCTCGGACTTTGACGTGGTCGTCGACGTTTCCTTCAACAACTTCACCAACCTGGCCCTCGCCGATATTTCGGCTGGCAATGCCGACCTGTACGCGAGCAGCGAGGCCGGCAGCGGGGAGGTCGACCTCGACGCTCTCGTCTCTGAGCTCATATGGCTTTGGAACAACACGCACATAACGAGGCCCTCCTATCAGAGGTTTAACTTCGCAGGCAACAACATGACGTGCTCGTGCGCTCTGCTGGCCGCCGCCTGGGAGGTCATGGCGGCGAACGAGGACGCTCAAGACCTGGGCGACACCTGGACCTGCACCAACAACCGGGCGACCATGGCGGCGCAACTCGAGCTCAATGTTGTAGATATTGCCGCCTCGCCCTGCAGCGACGAAGGCGCCTTTGCCTCGCTCGACGCCTTCAACTTTGGCACCTCGGACCTCGTTCTGGAATGGTCCGTGCGTCGACACGCGCTTGACTCGGTCGAGGTGCCTGCGTCCCGCAACAATGCGGCCAAGAACAAGTGGGCGGAATTCACCACGTGTGAAGGCTGCGCTAACCTGCAGTCGCATATCGAGACGACCGGGACCTCGCCATGGAACTACGATGAGTTCGGCTTTATGGTTCTCGTCGAGTCGACCCCGGTCTCGAGGGAGTGCTGTTTCGTGGTTCCGATGACCCAGTCGGTCACCAACTACTCGGCGGCCGTCCCTGTCGTCGACCCCTCCGCTCTTAAAGAGGCCACCGCCTCGGTGTCGGCTTTTTCGATCCGTACCCCGTACGAGTCATCGCAAGCCCAAGTGTACACTGACATTGCCGTCGCAACCTCTACCGGCTCGCGTCCCACGGGCGTTTCGCTCAGCACCAACGCGGACTCGAGCCTGATGCTGAGCTTTCCTGAGCTCCTCGGGAACCGACGCAGGCTTGCCGCGAGCGCCGGCCTGGCCACGCCTCTCGCCAACCCATACTGGGAGCTCATTGATCAGTACTCGGGCGAGACCCTCTACCGCAAGCCGTTGCCGGAAAAGGGCTATGTCGACCTGAAGTACTATCTTTTGCAGGGCGCGAATGCGGCCGTCTACTCGGCTCGCATCGCCGAGAACCGGTCGGGGGTCGAGCAGGAGATTTTCTCCAGCACGATCGGCGCTTACCTGAGTCTGCGCGCTTGCCCGGCCGGCATGGGCGTCGTTCAGGCCGTCAACGAGACCACCGGCCGCTCCCAGTGCGAGATCTGCCCCCGCGACACGTACAGTACTGCCGAGCTCCTGGTGTGCGCGCTGTGTCCGACTGGGACCATGTCGCGGAACACGGGCGCGGCAAACTCTACCGAGTGCAACATCGCTGCGCCTGGCTACGTGCAGGACTGCGTCAAGGATAACGCGACCGAGTGCACGGGTACCGTCGAGGTGGACTCGTGCCAAAGCGTGATGAACTGCACGCTGCCCGGCACCACGCTGGGCAACATGGAGCTTGTGGCCGGGTACTGGCGTGCAAGCAAGCAAAGCCTCAACATCTTCAAGTGCAGCTCGAGCTTTTGCGAGCCCTCGCACGAAGAAGGCCGACAGTTCTGCTCGGCGAAACACGAGGGTTTCCTCTGCTCCCGCTGCAGGGAGGGTTACGGCTTTGATCAGTCCGGGGACAGTGAGGTCTGCCTGAAGTGCACCGAGAATCGCCGCAGTCAGCAAATCGTGG
Source organism: Aurantiochytrium sp. T66 (assembly GCA_001462505.1). Taxonomy (NCBI): domain Eukaryota; class Bigyra; order Thraustochytrida; family Thraustochytriidae; genus Aurantiochytrium; species Aurantiochytrium sp. T66. Next base: position 392,283 of record KQ758873.1, on the reverse strand, counting down.
TGGCGGTCGTCGTTTCCATGATGTTCGCCGTGCTAGCGGTGCTCCCGCTGGGCTGCGTCGCGTCGCAGTACTTCCGGCGGGGTGGTCCGAGGGCCACGCGCGATCCGGAAAGCGGCGACGGCGCAGCGCCGGGCGCCGGCGCGGCCGGCAGCTCGTACAACTCGCGCGTCCGTCCGCGGAGCTCGTATCACCTGTTTACTAAGCGGGTGCAAAGCATTTGGTCGCTTTTGTGGCACGCTGGCGCTGTCAAGGCGCGCATCGGCCTGGGGTTTATCCAGATCTACTTTTGCGTTGCCATCTTCTACGTGGTCGACGATATGCCTCTGCTCGACCACGTGCAGCGCCTGAACTTTGTCAACGTCTCGTGCATCATGGACGCCACCTATTACGCGTGGCTCGTCTTCTACTCTGCGCCGACCATGCTGTGGGTCGGAGGCCTGCTTGCGGCGGGCCTCGTGGCGAGGCGCGTCCTGCCGCCGTTCGCGTACGCGGGCATGCGCGACCGGCTTTACTCGTGGCTCTTCTTTACGCTTGTCGCCACAGTCCCCTTTGCGCTCTGGGCTTCGCTGGCGACTTTCATGTGTTCAGAGGTGGAGGGCAACCACATTCTCCTCATCAGCTATGCAACGTACTGTGAGGGCAAGGTCTACTCCGGGTGGCAAGTGTACGCTTGCCTCGTGCTCACGGTGGTGGTCTTTGGCGGCCTGCTGGCGCTCGTGATTCCACTGTACCAACACCGCGCGCTCTTGCGCAAGGGCACCTGGGACCCCGAGGAGAAGGCCAAGGCGAAGTGGCTCGCCTACCTGCACGGCCCGTACACGAACCGGGCCGCGTGGTTTGAAGCCTTTGACTTCTTGCGCAAGTTTGTGCTCATTGCGGGCGTCGTGGCCTTGCGCCCGGGCCCCGTTCCGGTGCTGGACGATGACGACACCACGGAGCAGAATGCGTACGAACAGGGCTTTGTCCAAATCGCCTACGGGCTGGTCTGCACCATTGTGTCTGTCTTTGTCCTGCAGTTCATCCAGCCGTACCGCAACCGTTTCGACGCCGCTTTTGCGTCCCTCTCGCAGGCGAACCTGATTGCCATCAGCATCGGCGCCATGCTGTGGACCTCTTCAGGGGCAAATACTTCGGAAAAGTTCCGCTACAGTGGTGCGCTCTGGGCAATCATTGCCTTTGAGCTCATCTCTTTCGTCGCCATCACCTTGTACGACGCCGTGCATCTGACCCAGTACCCGGACCGTGAGGACGAGATGCGCGTGAAGCTGCGCCGGAATTTCTACCACCGCACAGCGCAGGTGACTGCGCCCATGACGCCCGGGGCGCTGAGTGCGCAGGGCACGGTGGATCTCGAGGCGCGGTACACGCCGGCGGACCGCATCTCGTGGCGGCACGATTCGAGCAGCCACGACTCACTGCGCGGTGGCGGTGGCGGCACGTTTCTGCCAAGGTACTCGCAGCACTCCGACGCGCAGTCCAAGGCGGCGTCCTACGCGCAGACGCCCGAGCAGTCCAACTCGTTCTCGCGCGAGGAGAGCGACCACCCGTATGGCCGGCGCGTGTACGGCGCTGCGTCCCCGCACGACGCCGACGGCGATGCTTACACGAGCGACGGCTTGCCGTCGCCCGGGCGCATGGCTATTGATGTCACCGCGGAGCTGGAAGACCAGTCGGCGGCCGCCGCGGACGCCGAGTCCGCCGCGCTGCTACGATCGAGCCGGGACTTTTTGCTTCTGGACGGTATCCACTTTGATACAAACGCGTACGCGGTGATGCAGGTGTCGACCCCTTCTTCAAAGGTGGGGCCGGCCCTCGTGCTGCGCGACGCGCCTACCAAGGAGCATTTGGTGAGGCTCGGGGTCCTCGGCACGGGCGTGAGCGGCACAGTGTACATTTGCCTGGATAGGCGCAACCTGCACCTGGTTGCCGTCAAAGAAATTGCCCTGATCAATGCTTCGCTGGCGACGCGCGAGGTGCGGGCTTTGGACCTGGTGCGAAGATTCGCGGGCCCTGGCGAAACCGCGGATGCTGCGGAACTGCGCGAGGGTGTCAAGCACATCATCCACATGCACAATGCGTTTCTTGATCAGGACGCGCAGCGCATCGGCGTGGTCGTCGCGTTCGAGTCGGGAGGCTCGCTGCAAGATGTTTTGGAGAGTTTGCGCGAGCCATCGGCGCGCGTCCACGACAACGACGAGGTGGAGTTCAAGCTGCGCACCGTCCTCTCCTCGGCGGCGGCGCAGCGGCCGGCGCCCGACCTGACGAGGACGCTCTCGGGCAAGTCGCTGGACAGCGAGCACTTTGAGCAGCTCGAGGAAGGGGCAGTGGACATTTTCGGCATTTGCAACGAGACGATGCTGGCCCAGGTGGCGCGCGGCATTTTGGCGGCGCTGGCGGTCCTGGACGAGCTCGGGCTCTTGCACCTGGACGTGAAGCCGGCCAACGTTCTGGTGTCACGTGAGGGCCGCGTCACGCTGGCCGACTTTGGTTTGTGCCAGAGCATTTCCTCGTACGAGCGCAAGGAGAGCGTCAAGGTGGCGGGTACACTCAAGTACATGAGCCCGGAGCGCCTGCGCGGCGCGCGTGCGTCGCACGCGAGCGACATTTGGGCCTTTGGCATTACGCTCTTGGCTCTCGTGCACGGGCGGTACCCGATCACGCTTGGGGCGTCGAGCGAAGAGGACGCGCCCAGGTCGCTCCACGGGCGCATGAGCGCGAGTACCAACCCGGGCGGCGAGACGGGCGGCGACGGCGACGGCCGCGATCTGTACTGGAAGCTACTTGAACACGTGGGCGACGCTGCCTCGGCGCTGCCCTCGCACGCGCGGGTCTGCGGGCGGGCCGGCTCAGACCTGACGACGGTAGCCCGGGTGCGTTTCTCGGACGCCTTCCAAGACTTTGTGCAAAAGGTACTCGCGCAAGATCCGCACGCCCGACCGAGCGCCAAGGAGCTGCTGGAGCATCCGTGGCTGCAAAAGAGGACGGCCGAGACCCCGCTCCTGGCCCCGAGCACCTTCGACTCGAGCTGCCAGCTCTTGGAGCGCGCCTCGAGCGCGTTGGTGGCGAGCCTGCCTCCGCGCGCCGCGGTTTCGTACTCGGACGCGCACGTGCGCTGCCTGGGCGCCAAGCTCGGGCTCTCTTCGGAGATCGTCAAGTACTCGCTCGCGGTGGCCGTCAGCGAGCGCGACGACGTGACTGTAGATTTCAATGGCGCTGCCGGCAGGGCCACCACACCCCGCAGTGGCGGGACCACGCCTCGCAGCGGCAGGGCGACGCCTCGCAGCGGTGGCCAAGCTGCCAGCGATGATAACGACCTTGGCGAGACAAGAGTTGCCAAGGTCTGATGCAGTGTTTGCATTTCCCCCAGTACTAAACCGATTGACTGCGCGAGTGAATCGCGCGAACAGTCTGAACTGATGTATTTGAAGCTTTTCCCCCCGAATGCCTGTCGATGAAACGCGAGCGATTGCGGTCTCTTCTTGCTTCGATTGTCAAGATGATATCCCGCAACGCCAGGATGAAGCGCTTCCTTGAGAAAGTTATTTTTCAACAGCAAAAGGTCTGCAAGATCCGAACGTCTCCGCGACCCGTCGTGGGACATGGTTCTCGACTGCAACGCTTCCACGCGTGCATCTGGCCGGCTGCATGGCGTGATGGAAGCATATCAATTATCGTACACAGGAGAACTGGGAGAACTCGACCGAAGAGAATCCGCTCTCTGAAGCAGCGTGCAGCATGCGGTGCACTGCGGTCTGGCGGGGTCCAAAGACCTTGACCTGGCGAATGTGGGTATCGCGGCCGTTCTGGTGCATGGCGAGGATCTCAATTTGCAAGAAGTGGGTGCGGAGCACCCCCTGGCCGCCGTGGTTGACGATCTGACCCACCGGAATGTGCGTCCACCCCTGGGGCTCTTCGAATTCGAGCTGGTGGACGGTGGCGAGGTCGTGAAAGGTGGTGCCCGCCTTGAGACAGATTTTCTTTGGCGTGTAGCTCTCGTCGAGCTTGTAGTCTAGGTAGAGCGCCACCTCGGCGATGCTCATTTTTTTGTGAAACTGGATGTTGATCAAGTGCGGCTGCAAGCCATCGGACTGCCAATACCTGTGTCGCGGATGCGTGAGTAAATAAGCGTGCAACGGTGCAACCATAAGCATTGTTGGGATCACGTACGAGTCGAAGTTGTTGTCGCGCAGCTGCTCGACGCCGTTGCCCGGTTTGGCGGTCGACAGCGACCACACGGCCTGCGGTGGTTCATCCAGAGTCTCGTCAGTCGCCGGTCCGGGGGCACTTGTGCCTCACGCAGCCTTGCGCTCGCGGCGCCGTCTGGGTCCTCGGAGGACTCTCCCCGGTCGTCGCCGCTCGTTCATGACATGACTCACCTCGTCTCCGATCTCGCGCTTCTCCGTGTCGCTCAGCACCTTGACGGGCGTCGGCGCCGCGCCCGTGCCGGCGGCGGCCGGCGTCTGCGCCGGCGTCGCGGCCGCGCGCTCGCTCTGCGGGGTCGCCATCGCGGCGGTTGCCGAGCCAGGGAAGGGTCTGCTATTACCACTATTACGTACAAGGCGAAAAGCAGCAAACAAGAGAAGAACAGAAGAGGGCCGGCCCATTATGACACGACGCTTCATCATCGACGCAGGCATCGCGACGCGGCCGGTTCTTCACGCCTCGGAGCCGCCTGCGGACGTTGCTCGTTGAGGTCTTGTTGAATGATGACGACGAAAAAAAGACGCTCAGCCGCCGTGTTGGCCCGCATGCGCAGCCCGGCGGCTCGAGTGCCATGGAGGGAAGGAAGCATAGGAGAAAAGGATCACATTGTGTTTAGGCCGTAAGCACGCAAGCGCCGCCAACCTCCTTGATCTTCTTCTCGGCGCCCTTGGTAAAGAAGCGTGCCTTGACGACGACGGGGGCCTCAGGGAGCGAGCCCGTGCCGAGGACCTTGAAGAAGCCGTGCTCAGTGACGTCAATGACGGGGGCCTTCTTGCCAGAGGTATCAGCCTTGGCGCTGTCGAGGACCTCGCGGGGGACGAGGTTCCACAAGCGCTCGACGCTGATGGTCGGGCAGAAATAGATGTTCTTCTTCATGTGGTAGTGCCGCATACCGACCTTACCGAAGTAACCCGGGTGGAACTTGTCGAAGAGCGTACGGTGGTGGTGCTGGCCACCAGCGTTACCGCGACCACCGGGGTGCGACCGGTGCTTGCCGATGCGGCCATGGCCGGCCGAGACGTGGCCGCGCTTCTTGCGGTTCTTGCTGAGCCGGGACGGCATTTTGCTCCTCTGTAGATCAACCTAAGTCTGTGCGTTCGTCAAATCCCCACCGCGAGCGCGTCGCAAACCAAGTGTAAACGTCAGTCAACCTCTCCTCCTTCTTCTTCGTCCTCGGCATTGTCCCCGCACGCCACGCCACGCCATGCGCTTGGTGTTAGACCGCGCGATCGACGATTCAATTCGACCAAGCCCAGCAGAAGAGGCGTTGCGGGAGTTCCTCTCGCGGACGTCCTGCTTCTCTCGCTGGCGCTCTCCTCCTGGTCCTCCGTCGTCGTCGTCCTCGCGGTCCTCCACGGCGTCGTCCTCCTTCTCCATCCCTGCTTTCTGCATGCATCCCTGCCGCATCATCCCCGCCTCTGCGAGGCCTCGCGCAGGCAGCGGTCGGGACGGGGCGGGGCAGGGCACGCGGCGCTGAGCGCGGCGCGGCGCGGCGCGGCGCGGCATGCGCGCGGCGGCGACGGCACGTACGAGCGTCTCGGGTCGAGATCGATGGATGGATGATTGATGGGGCGAGATGAGCGCCCCCTATTGTCGCCTATTGCCGCCTATTCTCTATAGTAATGTATGGCCCCGAAGGGAATGAATGTATGGACGCCCGCTCCGCACACTCGACCTACGCTCGCCCGACTTTGCGAAGCCGACTTTGCCGACTTGCCTCAATTTGCCTACTTGCGACCTGCTCGCCGAGGCAGCCACGAGGCAGCAACAGGACAGGAGGCAGAGCAGACGAAGAAGACGGGCGATTGCATGGCTAATATAAAGAGGCCTATGATGGGCCACTTCCAGGCTAGGGGTAGGGTACGATAAGAAGGTGATATCGTACTCAGAGATGAGTAGGGTGTTCACGGGGACTAGCTCAAAGATGTGTGCATAGACCGAGGACCCCCTTAACATATGGACCTCCTTATCGGACTGGGCCGTCATCAACAGTCATCCGCCAATCATGGGACTCTTTTTGAGCCCACGCGCAAGACGACGCCCGCTATGAGCCGGCGCGCAAGATGACGCCGGGCGAAGGGAGGCTGTCAATGTACGTTCGGCGAGATTGCCCTCAAACTGGCCGATCGCTGCACTTGGCAGGACCCAAAAAAGATCGCCGGCGACTGCTCGGCGGGTGGACAAGTATCGTTTACCTTTGGGCAGCAGAAACCTTTACCTTGCGTTACACTCGCAGACTACAATTACATTTGCCATGGCTGGCAGGACGGAGAGATCTTTTCACAGGCGCCACTACGCGGACGAGTTTGCCTCGTCATCTCCGGCCGACGAAGCCTGAAAGTCGGCCTCGCGAAAGGCGACCGAAGGGAAATCGTCCATATCCGAGGACCGCGCGCTCGAGGTACCGCCATGGTCGGCAGGCCCGCTCGGTGGTTCACTCTGCAGCTTTGGGCTCTTGGCAGTCTTTTGCTTTTGCTTTTGCTGGTCTTCTGGCGATTGCGTTTGTTTGGCCTCGGGTTTGCTCTTGGCCTCGGGTTTGCTCTTGGCCTCGGGTTTGCTCTTGGCCTCGGATTTGCTTTTGGCCTCGGATTTGCTCTTGGCCTCGGATTTGCTCTTGGCCTCAGGTTTGCTCTTGGCCTCGGGTGTGCTTTTGACCTCGGGTTGGCTCTTAGCCTCGGGTTTGCTCTTGGCCTCGGGCTTGCTCTTTGCCGGCTTTCTGCTGCCGACCTTGGCACCAGCGGCCGTACCAAAATCAGCAGCATTGAAGGTAATATCCGGGAAGTTGCGCGAGCGCGGGGGGCAAGGGCGTTTCTTTTTGGGCGACTTTTGAGGCGTTAAGTCGCCGCCCACCTTAGCGAGCGAGGCCTTGCGTTTAAGTCCGTTGGTCTGTTGCTGGGAAATGGCTTTCTTGGCCGTCGACGATGGCTTCTCAGTCTCGTTGGCCCCAGACCTGGCAGCGGCCCCGTCCGGGGCCGGGACTGCCGCAGGCTTTGACGAGGCAGAGTTGCCGGCCGTGCCGGAGGCAGCAGCGGGGATCGCGAGTTCGACGGGCTTGACGTGCGTGGCCGCGAGCAGAGCGGCGAGCTCGGCCTTGGAGACGGCCTTATCGGCCCAGAGCCCTTGGATCTCGTTCAAGAAGGCCGGCCGGTCGCGGCACTGGGTCTTGAGCTTGCCAAAGAGCGCGACTTCTTGCTTCCAGACATCGACGCTCGTGGTGTAGAACTTCCTATGCGCGGCGCCGAGGCGGTCGAGGAGTTTGGTGGTCTTGGAGTCCCAGAAAAAGACCGGGTCGGTCGAGGTCGCAGCCTCGCTACGCCGGCGGATATAGCCCCTGTACATGGCACGCACGCGTTTCTTGGCGTCAAGCTGTGCGGCGGCGGCGGCGGCGGCGGCGGCGTCTGCGGGCGCTTCGGTCGCGGCCTCACGAGCGTCGGCGGCGGCCACCTTTTCGGAAAAGGCCTTGAGAAGGTCAGCCCACGAGGAGGGCGCCCCCACCGCGAGCGACTGCGAGGCGGCGGCGGCATCAGCGGCGCTCAGGCGGCCAAAGTAGACCTTCTCCAGGACGCCGTCATCAAGTTGGTCATCGCGCGCGAGCATGTGCGCCCATACATTGAAACCGTATGGGTGGATCGGCATGCCGTTCAACGCGGCGCTGGTGGACCCGGCTTCGTCGGGCCGGGCTTCGGCGTGGTTCTGCTGCTGCAACGCGGACCGCTTTTTCTTCCGCCCGCGCGTGCTCAGGCGGCTGGTGGCATTGGTCACGCCGCGGCGCTCCAGGGCCTCGGCGAGGGCGGCGAGAGCACTATTGAAGTCTTTGCGTATCACCTGCACGGCGCTCACGAGCTGGACGCGTTTGAGGTGCTTCTTAAATTCGGCCATGGTTTGGTTCCGAAAAGCCCTGTTCACGAGCTCCCTCATGTATGCTTTGCGCGCAGGGGACTTGGCGTTTCGCAGCGCGCGATTTTGGAAGGTGACGAGAACAGAGTCGAGCTCACGTGTGTAGACGCTGCTGCCATGATTAACCCCACCGGCGTGGTTGTTGTTGTTGTCGTTGTTGCTGTTGTTAGGCTGCTGCTGCTGCTGCTGCTGCTGCTGCTGCTGCTGGGCTGCTGCTGCTGCTGCTGCTGCTGCTGCTGCTGCTGCCGCTGCTGCTGCTGCTGCTGCTGCTGCTGCTGCTGCTGCTGACGTTGGCACCGCTGGCGTTGGCAGAGGCCGGAGCGTTGCCGGCGCCGTCCTTGTCGAGCTTGGCGTAGGCCTTTTGCACAGACGCGATAACGGAGGCGACGGCCTTTTCAGCCTCGGCAAGGTCCTTGTCCGAGAGCGCGGTACGGGCTCCGCTGTTGCCGCCCGCGCCGGCCCCGCGGCGCGCTGAGGTCGACTTTTTGCGGTTTTCTTTTTGGCGGCGGCGCTCCTCGATCTCGCGCCGGATCGACTTGCGCCGCGCTTGCGAAAGCAGCGGTCCTCGGTGGACATAGAAGCCGTCATTTTCGAGGGCGGCCTCGAGCGCCTTGCGGCGGGCGATGTCGTCCTCATTCTCCTCGTCCTCGTCCGCGAGGAAGCCCTCGCCGCTGTCGAGCCACTCTTGCTCCTCCTTGTTGGCTTTCTTGGGCTTGCGCGAGCGCTGTGCGGCGCGGCCGCCGCCGTTGGCCGCGCCGCCAGCGGCCGTCGAGTCGTCGATTGGGCCCGCATCCCGGTTATCGCCCCCGGTGTTGACGGCCGAGGAGCCGCGGCGCGCGTTGTGGTGGGCGCCCTGCAGGTGCACGTCAGCGAGAGCGTCGGGGTCCGCCTCGCCGTCGGAATCCTCGCCGACGTCGAGGCACCGCTGCTCGATCCTGGCGATGACCGCGTTCATGCCGCCGCCGGAGTTGAACTCCGGCCGCATCATGGGGTCGCGGCCCAGGCCGAGCAGCGGCGCGCCGCCTCCGCCGCCGCCGCCGCCGCCGCCGCCGCCGCCGGCCTCCGCGAGCGTCGCCGCCGCCGCGGCCGCCGGCGAGGCCGGCGCCTCTTGGCGCCATTCGCGGGCGGGCCGCGCGACGGTGAATTCGTTGAGGCGCCCGGAGAGGTCCAGCGCGATGACGCCCGGCTGCGCGCCGCGCGCCGGCCGCATCCTCGCGAGTCGCGCGCGCGCGCGCCGCCGGGTCGGGACTCGTGACTCGTACTCGGATCGGGTATGCGCCGCGAAGCCGGGACGGCGGGACACTCCCGGGTCCGGTGCGGGCGCGCGGCCGGTACCAAGTGCGGGTTGTGAAACAGGAATTGTGTATGTGCGTCGAGTACTATTCTGAAGACTTCAAGTTGAGAGGAAGAACGTTGAGTGAAGGAGGCAAGCAATTGGAGGTGGATGCAAAGGCGAAATTGACGGGTACGGTAGCGATGGGGAGCGCGAAGATGTCCGTACGCAAGGGGAGAATAGAGTTTGCGAAGATTAATTCCTTGTGGGCAAGACTCGACCATGACGGGGTCAGCAAGAAAATGGAATGTATGCCGCAATGAAAGCAAATCCCGCCAGGTTCCGCATGGAGATCAGGCTAGAGCCTCTGGATCTGCCCAGGCAAATTCTGAATATTCAACAGCTCGAAGGAGTTCTTGCGGAAGCTGCGGACCCGGTGGCGCGATGGGCGCGCGAGGAGATGAGCGGGTCGACAGCGGTGATTTGATCTCAAGTCACAACTGTAAGTGCGGCGTAGTACATATATGTAGTACCATGCCGTGACGGTCGCCAGCACCATTGTATTCGTCCCGCGAGAATCTCTTTTGACCAGCCGAGCGCGTTCACCCCAGCTGCGCCGCATATGCCTAGTACTCAGCGCTCGTGGTCATCGAGTAGTTTGCTCGTAACGCGCCCACTACCGCGCCCGCGCTGGGCGCATGGAGCAGCAGAGACGAGAACCTGAAATGCTGCGCGTCGTGACGGCGGGGAACGACGCCCCTCGCCGGCGCCCAGCCTTGCCCCTCCGTCTCAAGAAAAGGGCGGTATCCTCCGTTACGGGCGGCCCCCCGCATCTCGAGTCAGTCCCAGTCAAATTTCGCTCGCTCGCTCGCTCGCTCCTGGGGCCTGCTAATCCGAGCCATCAGCCCGGACTGTGTCTCGAGACTCGGCCGCTCTAAATAATGCGTATTGGAGACGCGCGTCTTGGAGGCGCCGGTGCTCGCCCAGCGGCCTGTCACGCAGCGCGGCTAATGAGCGCCGCACCGCGCACAGGTCGCCACTTTATCGTCTTGCACGCCACCTTTGTGCAAACATCTCTCAGCAATGTTCGCAATCATGCTGCAGCTCTCCATGTCGCGCTGGCAGTAGTTTTGGTTCTCCGCCTCGCCGTGCAGGGCGACTCCGATGGCGCGAATGCGGCTTCGGGGATTCTCATTCTTCTGGCGCATTTGCTGATATCCTTGTATCTTCTGACTCAGTTGCTGACTAGGTTATCAGGGAGACTCCCTGCATCTCGAGCCAGTCCCCGACCTTCATTCGCTCGTGCGCACCTGCTGCTTCGAGCCGTCAGTCCAGACTGCGCCGCGTGGCTTAGCCGCCATTGGGGGCCATCTCCTGGAGGCGCCGTGGCTCCCCGGGTAGCCCCGCGGCCTGCCGCCCAGCGCGCTTGATGAGCGCGGCGCCGCGCCCGAGACCTGATCGTCACTTTTAGCGCACCACCTTCGCGAAAACGGCTCTGAACCAAAGTTCGGAAGCGTGATACCCCTGAGTCTTGTTTATTCGTACTAAAACTGCACCAAGTCGTGTGAAAGTAAAATAAAATAAGACCACGGGGTCCGCATGTATTTGACCCACGAATTGCATTGGTCCGGTAGGAGTCGCATTAAATGGCCTATTGGGGCCAAAATTCCACACCGCGTCCGCGCCTGCAACTTCGGCGGGCCCTCGCGCGGCGCCAGGACCCCGTTTTGGGAGCTCAAAAGCGCCGCGCGGCGGTCGCGGGGAGACGGTGTGCCGCCCCGCGGACGCTCCGCGACGATTCAGGCAAAGTTGACAAGGTCCGCCGGCGGTCTGAGGCACAAAGTTGGCCTCGGCCTGAGGGCGCGGCAGGCGTCGCCAGACGCTCTGCGAGGATCGACAGGCAGTCAACCAGCTGGCCGCCTGACGGGAGCTCGCCAATCGCGCCTCGCGTGCAGCAATGGAAAGCTCCACGGCGCTGGCATATTGCACGGCGACGTTGCGCTCTGAAACTTCGTCTTGGACGAGAATCGGGACGAATATTAGCGATTGACTTTGGTCGCGCGCGCTTGACTGCCGGAGTCAACGCACCGCAGACCGAAACGAAGCAGGTCGAGGTGGTTTTCGATGCTAGGCCTATGCCTACGCCCACGCCTAGGTTTTGCCGGCACCTCGACTCGACGCTCATCATGACGGTCCAAGCTCAACGCGCTCGCAGGTTAGTGTTTCAGGGTTGGCCCAGAATCTCGCCCGGTGCGACGCTGGCTGCCAAGCTCTCGGCCGCCGGTGCCCGGGCCAACAGCCTCATCTATCGCTGCGGTAGTCGCCTGATTTTGAAGGAATAGGTTCCTGAATCTACCTGGTCTGGAAAAGAGATCCGTTAATTATAGTCTTCAAGTTCAAGTTCGTAAGGAAAGTCATAGGTAGTACGAGGGAGCTCGATGTAAACCCAAGTAACCTGTTACGCCTTGCCACGTACGACCAACAGAAGTGCTGCGGTCTTCGGATACTCCGTGTACTACCTCCTGCAATGCCTGTAGGACGGCTCGCAAGCGATTGTCCGGCGCGACCAACACGCTGCGCTGATGTCGATTCGCATGGTCCAGCAGATCTGCAAGATCCTCAGCCCCAAGACAGCTTGTGCGTAAAGCGCCGGCCGCCCAGGGAGCCACCCTGCTCGCCACGGTCGCACAGCCGCACCCGCCCTGACAAGCCCGGTTCGGAGTACTGCCAGTCTCCGAACGCGTCCTTTGAGCCGCCGGCACGTGCGCACGATAATTTGCACGTCTGTTGCTGCGATCTTTTCTGCCGAAGAGGTCGTCGCGTTTACTCTGCTGAGCTCCCTGAACGGAGTCTGAGACAAGCTACAGCACCCACGCTCAGACCGGAGCCTACAGGAAAAATGTCGACGGAGACGGCCAAAGTTGTCGCGAAGGCAATTGATGACATCTCACGGTGCAGAGCTAAGATAAGGTAAGTCAAACACGCAATCAGTCTTGCATAATCCGTGTCACGCTCACCTTGTCGACCCCTTTCTCATCAAATAGTCTAGATTCCAGCAAAATCGGAGACGAGGGCGCCAAGAGGTTGGCAGACCCGGTGGCGCAAAGCGAGTCGCTGCAAGAGCTGTAGTAAGTGCTCGTGATGGGGACAGATCAACGCAAGACTAGAGAAGACTAATATTTGGCATCGCACTTATTACGGCAAACGTGCTTGACATTTTGCGTGCTGACGTATCTCGGCTTCGGACTCGTGTCGATAGTCTTCCGCGCAATGCCATCGGCGACGAGGGCGCTAAGGCGCTGACCGACGCGGTGGCAAGGTGCACATCGCTGAAGACTCTCTCGGAAGTGCTCACAATAGAGACAGACCGACATTAGCGAGCGAGAAGGACTCACTGCCGCACGAATACGCGCTCCTCACGTGCTCACCCTTCCGCATACCGATGTATGGTACCCGGGTCGTATTACTGACTCCGAAAAAGCAGTCTTTGGGGCAACCGCATCGGCGCCCTTGGTGCCGAGGCCCTTGCCGACGCAGTGCAGCGGAGCAACTCGCTGCAAGTGCTCTAGTAGGTGCTCGTGATGGACAAATCGACGCTAAAGTAGAGAATGAGAGGGACTAATTTTTGCACGGCGCCGCACTTTTCATGGCAACCATTTTCATCAATTTGAGTGCTGACGTACTTCCGTCGTATCGAGTGAGCAGTCTCAGTGAAAATCGCATCGGCGATGAGGGCGCCAAGGCCCTGGCCGACGCTATGGCGCAGAATATGTCGCTGCAGGGTCTAGAGTAAGTTCTCGCAAACACAGATCGACGCTCCTAGAGGGCGAAAGTGGCTAACTTCTGCCAAACTTCCTCGGCGAACGTGCTCAACGTTCTATGTGCTAACGTGCCTCGACCGTATCATAAACGCGAATGAACAGTCTTGTGAGAAACAGCATCGGGAGCAAGGGCGCTAGGGCGCTGGCCGATGCAGTGAAGCAGAGCGCGTCGTTGCAATTTCTTTAGTAAGTGCTTGCGGAGAACAGATTGACGCTAGACTAGAAAGCAAAAGTGGCTGACTTCTGCACGGCAAACGTGCTTCACGTTTTGCGGGCTGACATACCTCGACTCGAACGAAAAAAGTCTTTCGCGCAACAATATCGGCGACGAGGGCGCCAAGGCGCTTGCCGATGGGCTCGCGCAGAGCAAATCGCTGCTGAAGCTCTAGTGAGTGCCCAGGCTGAAGACAAAATGACTCTAGGACGCTAAAGAGCGAAGGGGTACTGACTGCTGCACAAATCCGCACTTCTCACGGCAAATTTGCTCAACGTTCTGCAATGGGCCTCCATGGTGGACTTACGGTCTCGACTCGGACTTACGGTCTCGAAACGAATAGTCTTACGAGCAACAGCATTCGCGCCTTCGGCGCCAGGGCGTTGGCCGACGGGATGGCGCAGAGCAAGTCTCTACAGACGCTCCGGGAAGTGCTTTTCTCCGGCAGTGCAGTTTAGCGGCTACAGTGCGAGAGGAGCTGACTGCCACACCATTCCGCGCTTCCCACGGCAAACGTGCTCCTAACCTTCATGCTTGCTAAATAAGTGCCTCGGTCGTACCATAACTCGAATGAATAGTCTTCAGGGCAACAATGTCGGCGCCGTCGGTGCCAAGGCGCTGGCCGTCGCGATGGCGCAGAGCAAGTCGCTGCAGACGCTCGTGTAAGTGCTCAGGTAGATGCTAAAGATCGAGAGGGACTCGGACTTCGCGCGTTCAACGGCGTACTCACATTCCTGCGTGCTGACGTACCTTGAATGAACAGGCTTGACCAAAACAGCATCGGCGATGAAGGCGCAGAGGCGCTAGCTGACGGAATGATGCAGAGCAAGTCTCTGCAGACGCTCCGGTAAGTGCTTGGCTGGAGGCGGTCAGCGGCTAGAGTGCGAGAGAAGCTGACTGCTGCACGACTTCGCGCCTCCTACGGCAAGCGTGCCTACCGTTCTGCTTGCGAAAAACGATATACCTCGGTCGTCCCGTAACTCGAATGAATAGACTTCAAGGCAACAATGTCGGCGCCGCCGGTGCCAAGGCTCTGGCCGTTGCGATGGCGCAGAGCAAGTCGCTGCAGACGCTCGTGTAAGTGCTCACGGTGGATATAGTGATTGAGCAGGTCCAGGTCTAGCTTCTTCCTGTGCGCTCCTCACGACAAGCGTACTCACATGTATGCGTGCTGACGTTCTCGAATGAGCAGTCTTGACCAAAACAGTGTCGGAAACGAGGGCGCTAGCGCGCTGGCCGACGCGATGGCGCAATGCAAGTCGCTACAAACGCTCCGGTAAGTGCTCGCGAAAGAGACAGATCGACGCTAGACTAGAGAGCTAAAGGGTCTGACTTCCGCACGTTCCCGAACTTCCCACGGCAAACGTGCGCGGCGCTCTGCGTATTGGCGTACCTCGAACGTGTCACGAATTGATCAATGAATAGTCTTCGTAAGAACGGCGTCGGCGACGAGGGCGCCAAGGCGCTGGCCGATGCGGTGGCACAGAGCAAGTCGCTGCAGACACTCATGTAAGTGCTCAAGATGGAGGCAGATTGACGCTAGAATAGAGAGCGAGAGGAGCTGAGAGCTGACGTACCCGGTCGACTTACAAAATCGAACGAACAGTCTCGGAATTAACAGCATCGGCGTCGATGGCGCCAAGGCGCTGGCTGATGGCCTGGCACTGAGCAAGTCGCTGCAGACGCTCGAGTAAGTGCTCGCAGCGGAGATAGATCAACATCAGAGAGCGAGAGAAACTGACTTCTTCCATCATCCCATAAACTCTAAAAAACAGTCTTCACGACAACAGCATCGGCGACGAGGGCGCTGAAGCGCTGGCTGACGCGGTGGCGCAGAACAGGTCGCTTCAGATGCTCCAGTAAGTGCTCGCGATGGAGACAGGTCAAGGCTGGAGAACGCTAGGGACTAACTTCCGCTGTATGGCACCGCGCATCTTACGGCAAATGTGATTCTCCATCTGCGTGCCTGTACGTTTCCGGCCGTCTCACGGACACGGATAATCAGTCTTGGGACCAACAGTATCGGGGACATGGGCACCAAGGCGCTGGCAGGGGCGCTAGAGCACAACAAGTCGGTGCTACAGACCCTAGAGTAAGTCTCACCGTTCGGTCAGGACCAACTGAATGCAAAGCCTCACGACACGACCCGCAGACTCCGCTTTAACAGTATTGGCGCTGCCGGCGCTGCGGCCCTGGCGGACGCGCTGGAGACCAACGACATGCTGCAGGAGCTTTTGTAAGTCGTCCAAATCGCAATATTGGAACAATTCCAAGTGGCTCGGGTGAAGTGACTTCGCATTTCAATGACGCAGCCTTCCGTCCGGCATCTCAGACGAGGTTACGAAGAGGATCGGTGATCGGCTCAAGCTTGCCGAGGACGAGATTAATGCCCTGAGCGCATCGGCGCTCGAGGCGCTCAAAGCCGATGGAAAGGCCCGCTGGGGTCGCGCCAAGCTCATGGTCGTGGGCAAGGGCGCTGCGGGCAAGACGTCGACCATCCGCACGCTGCTGGGCCAGCCCGTCGTCTTCGAGCACGACTCCACGATTGGGGTAGATCTCAAACTGATGCACACGCGCGATTGGGAGGAGCGGCTGCATATTAGCGACGCGGATCTCGGAGAGCAATTCGCAAAAAACAAGTACCGGCGGCCCAGCTCAATTAGCCGCCTTTCTAAACGCCTCTCGCGCTCTGTGGCGCGCGCGTCTCTGCCCCGCGACACAGCCTCGCCCCCTGCGTTGATGCGATTCGACGAAAAAGAGGTCTCAAGGGTGGTCCAGACGCCGCTCCGCGTTCGCATCAAGGAGCATGGCGGCAAGGTGGACGAGGAGGTGAGCTTTACGATCTGGGACTACGGGGGGCAGGAAGTCTTTTACGCCCTGCACCATCTATTTCTCACCCAGTACGGCGTCTACGTGCTCGTCTTCGACATGCGCGAGGTGCTGGGCAAGGAGCGTCTCGAAGGCGTGCTCGACATGGAAGAGCTTGATCGCCTAGCCTCGCAAGAGGAGGCGCTTGAGACGCTCCGCTTTTGGCTCGACTCAATCCGCGTGCATGCACCGGGCGTCGCTGTGGCGCTCGTCGGAACGTATTTGGACCAAGTACCTGATCTCGCCCAGCACCTGGAGATCCAAAAGACCCTGCTCGACAAACTTCTGAAGGTGAAAGGTCTGCGCAGGGATGTGCACATCCAGCGGAACACGCAGGGAGATAGACTGCTTCAGTTTTTCCCCATCGACAATGTCGACCGCGAGGACGCAGCAGGGCGTGCCGCGAACCTACGCAATGTGCTGACCAAGTCGGTCGCGGGCAAGCGATTTGTGAAGGAGAAGGTCCCGCTGAGGTGGTCCTACTGCCTCGACCTCTTGCTCAAGGGGAACGTGCCGTACATGACGCTCGAGCAGGTCGAGACCCTGGCCCAAGAGCGGTGTTACGTTGCTGCGGAGGGCGTGGGCAAGATGCTCGAGTTCATGCACGAGCTTGGCGTGCTTGTCCATATGAAGGCTAACGACACCTTACGCAAGGTCGTCGTGCTTCGGCCGCAGTGGCTGTTGGACAATCTCTCGCGCGTCATATGCGACCGGGACACCGACCACATGGAGAAGCATAAGGAGGGTCTCTTGAAGGGCGACGAGGGACGCGAGGAGCTCCCTCACGACCTCGAGGAAGCACTCGACGAGTGGACGGACCGTGGCGTCGCCAGCCGCGCTCTGCTGGAGTGGCTTTGGCAGGGCGAACCAGTCGACTACCTCACGTCACTGATGGAGGCAATGCTGCTGGCGAGCCCGAGCCCATGGATCCGTAGTGCGGACGGTGAGGACGGTGACGACGAGGGTGCAGACGAAGAGGGCGCGTTGCTAGTGCCAAGCATGCTGCGCGTGGCGACGCAAGTAGAGCGCGAAGGGGCCCTGGACTTGTTGGACCATGGTGCATTGGCCTACGTCGAGTTCAAGTTCCTGCCGAAGGGGGTCTTCCAGCACTTCGTGGCCAATACCGTGAAGAGCTTTGTGGGGCTCGCAACTGTGCGCCAGAAGATTTTTCTGGACCTAGCGAGCATCAACTTTGACGGCGTGGAGTGCGTGATGGAGGCGTCTTCGAGGCGCGTGACGTTTATATTCGGCGGTCGCAAGCAGTGGGCTCGCCTACCGCCTTTGCTCACGCTGCTGCGTCGCAACCTTGATGAGATCGACCGTTCGTTCATGAAGGGCCGGCTGGAGCCGAAGCTGTACGTGAGCTTCAACGGGTCAGATGACGACTCTGCGTGCGTGCTGCTGGAGAAGCTTGCAAGACCCGAAGGGGATTGCTGGGTTCTCTCTCGTGACAAGAACGTGCAGCTCCCGTTGGGGGCGTTCGTAGCCTTTGTTCACGACGCCGCTCAAGCTCAAGAGCTACAAGACGCCATGACAAGCACCGAGACGCCTTCCTACGATGTCTTCCTCTCGCACGCCTGGGGCCCGGGCAAGAGAACGCACGCCAAGGTGGTGGCGGTTGCCGAAGGCTTGGAAAAGCTCAGGATCTCATGCTGGCTTGACGCAAAAGATGTGGGATCGGACGTCTTCAAGTCCATGGCAGACGGCATCGACCGCTCGAGCGCGAGCGTGGTCTTCGTGACCCGAGAATACATGGACAAGGTGAACAAGGACCTGACGCAAGACGATAACTGCCGTCTCGAGTTTCATTACGCGATGAACCGGCATAAGTCTGCAAAGATGATTCCCTGCGTGCTAGACCTGACAATGACAGACACGAGCGACTGGAAGGGCTCGTTCGGCTTTCGCTGGAGCGGCAACCCGCTCTTTGTACCCATGCTCAGCGATGGTGGGCCGACAGACGAGGAACTCGCAGAGCTTGCGCAGCGGATTCGCGAGGTCATTAATCAGGACTAGCCTAGATTTTGATTGCATTACTTCATTTACGCGGATTATAAGAACGCGGCAATTTGCACCACATGACAGAGCGACGGTCGAAGTTGTGCATTTCGTGCCAATCTTGTGGCATCCATTCTAGAGTGAAGGCCTCTTGGAAGGTTCGCCGTTGGTTCTCAAATCGAGACACTCGCAGGCGAAGCGGTGGACATCTTGCGGAGGAGAATCTGACGTCTCTTGCTACAAGTGCTGATGGCCTGGAACATCAAGGCTCGTGGTCTCGACGGGGCGGACGTGCTCCCTTTTCCCGCCATCCTGTTGGCCGAAAATTTGTCGTCGCGGTTGCACATTGGTCGCTGACAAGGTTTTGGATTGCAAGGCCACGCATGTTCGTCGCCGCGGGCGCAACAATCATGACAAGCAAATGGTTATTGCGTACTTGATATGTTGTTTGAGGATGGCTTGGGTTTCAGAGCAGTTTGAGGCGGCAGGGAAGACGGTTTGTGGTGACCGAGCAGCGGACTGGCTGGCCCGGGCTGGGTCTTGCGCTGCTTACACCTTCGTTTCACAGGTCAATTTGGGCGGTTCCATTCTCTGTCCTGTTTCGAGAGCGATGCGGAGGACCGGCAGAGGTCAATCTTCGTGGCGTCCATCCCCGAATGTCGACCGGCGCTCGAGCCCGCTCTACCAGGTGGACGGCGGGTACTTTACGTTTCCGGGAGCGGCAGATTCCGGGGACATGGTGGACGAGGACGGCGCGGCCGACCCCGCAAGCGTGGAGGAGGTCGACGAGGTCGACATGAGCGAGGACGATGATGCGGATGTGCCGTAGGCCTGCAAAGACCCATGCGAGAGGGCAGCGTCGGCCTGGTCGCAGGGCAGCGCCGGATAGTTGGCGGCCGCAAACTCTCTCTTGGCGACGGCGAGCTTGTCGCGCTGGGCGCGGGAAAAGGTGATGCTCTGCTCGTGGAAGATGCTGCGGATTTTGTTTTGGATGTCGGTCTGGACGCGCGAGTTCCAGCGCTCAAAGTTGAGGAGCCGCTTGAGCTTTTTGTCGACCGCGCGGGTGCTGCGGTCGATGTCGCAGCGCTGCGCGATTTGGGAGATGGTCTTGAGGTCCTTCTCCACGAAGTAGTAGACCACGTAGAGGATCATCTGCTCCTCCTTCTTCTCCCAGGGCTTCTTGTTGCGCTTGACGATACTCCTGCTGCTGCTCGGCGAGGGTCGGCTCGGCGCCGAAGATGCGCCGCCCGCGTTCGCGGCGGGTGTGATCGACCCGGACGGCGCGGAGCCGGCGCTGGCCTCGGAGATCTCGGACGCGGCGTCGCCCGGGGCGTCGAGGTTGATGTGGTCGTGGCTGCGTCTCTTCTTGTGGGGGTGCAGCCGGGCTGCCATGTGCTCGTGGTGCTCGTGCTCGAGGGCGTTTTCCGAGGTCCGCTTGGCGATCGCGGCGCGCTGGTGCGGGTTGTGGACGCCCCCCGCGGGCGCCGGCTCGTAGTGGTGATGGAAGAGCTGCGGGTCCTGTGCGGCGTGCGGGACGGGCGAGGAGCCCGCGGCCGCGACGGCGACGCGCGGGTCGGCGTGCCGAAATGCCTCGTGCTGCGCGTGCGCGTGGTACGGGTTCGCAAATGCCGAGGACGCGCTCGGCTCCGTCTTGATGTGGGCCGCGGAGGCGCTGCTGCTGCTGCTGCTGGCGCTGCTGGTGTGGCTGCTGGTGTGGCTGCTGGTGTGGCTGCTCGCGTTGCTGATGACGCTGGACCGGCGTTCTGCGGGGGGCTGCGGCACGTGTCGCAGGGCCTCTGCGCGCATGGCGGCGGCGGCTTCTTCGGTACCGAGGAGGCCAGCCAGCTCGGACCAGTCGTTGCCCGAGAGCGACCGGCCTTGGCGGCTCACGATGGTCGCCGCGAAACTCCCGTCGCCGCTCGTCCCTTGCGGGCTCGTGTTGGTCCCCGTGGTCCTGCTCGTGCTGCTGTTGTTATTGATCTCGGCGCTTGCTGCTGCTGCTGCTGCTGCTGCTGCTGCTGCTGCTGCTCGCGGTTGCGCCAAAGCCCTGGAATGGACGCTGCATCGCGCTCACGGGCACCTGGAACGAGATGGGCTCGCTGGCCGCCACCATCTGTCGAGCACCTCGGCCGTTCTTGGTCTCGGTCTCGGCCGTGTCTTCCTTCGTCCTCCTCGTCGTCGCGTGTCTCGAGCTGGATATCCTCGCGCAGGCAGCGAGAGCGTCTCGCGCCGCCAGAGGTCTCGAGGGCCTCCCTCAAGGCAGCTTCCGCGAGGTCCCTGGCCGGCCCCGGACACCCTGTAGCCCTCGCAGGATCTGGAGAAGGTCCTCGAGGAGGTCCTCGAGAAGGTCCTCGAGAAGCCGCGCAGCGCTGCCCGCTGCCTGAGCCCCGTGCACGCGGCGGCGGCGGCCTTCCTTGGGGGCACCCGCGCGCGAGGCCCCTCGAGGCCGCCTTCTCCTCCCCTCCCCTCTCCTCTCCTCTCCTCTCCTCGCCGCGCCGCGCCGCGCCGCGCCGCGCCGCGCCGCGCCGCGCGCCTTCGGCTCCTTCGCCCTCGCCTTCGCCTGCGCCTAGCCGACCTCGGCCGTCGCGCGCGCGCAGGAGCCGGAAGGCGGTCTGGAGTTGCGCGGACTCGACTCGAGTCGAGTGGAGCGGAGCGGAGTCGAGAGCCGAAGCTGGGTCCGCAATTTGCCGCGCACGCACGCACGCACGCACGCACGCACGCGCGCACGCACGCAGGTCCCACGCGCGGCTAACCGGTGAGGACGGGACGACGAAGCGCGAGCGAGACGGGCCCGAAGAGAATAGAAGACGAAGCGAGACGAGGTCCAGGCTAGAGCAATTCGCAAGAGGTGGGTGGGGGGCTGGGTGGGTGACTTGCAGAGCGGCGAGATTGAGAGATAGCTGCTGCTGCTGCAGGCTGGGGCTCCTGAGGAGGCGCAGTTCGTTCGCAGTTCGTTTGCGACGCTGCAATGCAATGCAACGCAATGCGAGGCGAGGCGAGGCGATGCAACGATGGGGAAAACTGACGACGACAACGGCGTCGACGTAAGGTCTTGCCCGGCAGGCAGCGAAACAGTGGTACGAGCTGGACGAGTTGGAGCGAAGGGCCCCCAACAGAACTTGAACTTCTTGAAGACGGACGGACGGACTTGCTGGAGGGCTCGATGGAGATGAAGACGAAGACGAAGATGCAGATGGAGACGGAGATGAAGAAGAAGAGCCAAAGGGAGGAAGGTTGTTGAAGACGCGGTCTGAACGTTTTCGTAAGAGACGAGACGGGAAAAAGTGGAATGGAAGTTACAGAATGCACGCCAAATGCACCACGTGGCACAAGGCCGACGCTCGCTCCTGAGCTCCCGGACAGCGAGGCGCGAGACTCCTCGCGCCCGCCTCGGGCTCTCCCTTCCGCGGCCCGCGCACGAGCTTCGGGCCCAGGCGGTTGGCCGCGGCCTCGGCGGCGGTCTTGGACTCCAACGGTCTGTCTCTTCTTTCTTTTTTCTTTTTTTTTTCTTCTTCAAAAAAAGAGATCCGCGGGCCCGCCGACCGTTCCCGTACCGCTCCGTGTGTATTCCGGCTGGGATCCGCGGTCTGCCCTCTTAGCACTAACAAGTGGAGGCGTAGATGGACGCTAGGAGGTCCTAGCGAAGCGCGAATGTCCCGGGTCTAGGGTTTTCGGCCTTGTGGAGAAGGGTTATAAATGTATAGCGCAGTGGCTTTGGGGGCTTAGAAGGCGTGCTTGTTGCGGGTCTGAAAACGCCGCCGTGGCCCCCGCGGAGGTCGCTGCCTCCCGCCGCGACGACCAGATCGCCTCCAGAAAATCGCCACGCCGGGCGGCTCCTAAAATCGGGGCCATTGCGCATCGCGAGAGCCAGCGGGGGGTGCTCTGCGAGTCTTTATTTCCCCGAGTTTACCATAGTTGGCCGCCTTCATGGGACCGCCGATGTTCTGCCGAGGGGATCTTACGGTCTTTTATTTACCGAAAAGTATAATAGAGACGAGCCAGCACGGACTTGGGAACAAGGGGAATGCTGCAAAGTTGACCCGGTTTGGCCGAAATACGGAATATTGAGAATACAAAAACCGAGAAAAACGAGAGGAGCACGTTAACGTGCAAAGTACACCCGGAACGCAATTGACGACTGCGGGGTTCCAGAGGTTCTTACGTGTGCAGCGCGTACTCCCCGGGCGGGGACGACGCGGGGACCGCCCAAGTCGTCTGTTTGGCCTTGGAAAAGCAGCGTGAGCTTGCAAGTTCTCTTGAACTTCGCTTGCCGCACCTTTGATATTGACTGAATTTGGTCACACCTGGCACACGAGATACGACCGAGATACTCTATGTCATGCATGCCATGGACGGAGAGCTCCTTGGTTATTGTGCGTTTCGTCTACTTGAGGGGGGGCCTTGGGTTTGGGCCGCCGCGAGGCCGTTTTTGCCGTTTCGAGGAGGCCGACAGCGCCATGGCCCACGGGAAAAAGTTCTCGATGATGGGAGGCGCTTTTTCTGGGATCTTGACTCCGAGTCCTCAACAATCAAGACATTTGGAGGGCCTAATTTGCCGAGACGGCCCGCGTTGCATTTGTACTACCGCCCATCCAGATTGGCGACCGGGTCCGGGCGAAGCTCGACGTTCTAGTGGCCATCGATAACCAAGAGACCCGAATCGTGACGTGGGAATGAAACTCTTGTGGGCTCACAGCCCCTATGCCCCAGGGAGTTCGGCAAACGGTCGCGCCCCTAGCCAGCGAGATTGTGAAGCAAGCCGAGGTCACGCGGGGAGCGGCCACGCGAGCCGAAGGCACTTTGCGTCCAAGCAGAGAACTACAAGCCAGCATGAATAGCCGGAGAGAAGGTAGCTCGTTTTGGTCCCATAAGCCAGCTCTTCGCGCAGTTTCTTCGCGTCGTCATCCAGAAACTCGGCGCTGACGCGCCACACGGGACGTCACGATTTTCTAGTCAACGGCAAACCAATGTGACAGCAGCTTCGTCTGCAATGTGGATGAGAAGGATGTACGTACGTACGTACGTACGTACGTACGTGCCGTAGCAAAACACAATTCGTCAATGCCAATAGGTGCAGATGATGATCGCGCCGCATCGCACGGCCTTCAGGCACTTTCGACTTCTGCCCTTCCTTGTTATGTAGTTCGTAGCCAACTCTGCCTTCATTGCGGTCTTCAAGAGCACTGCAGCCATGCAGATCGTATCCGCGTACGTACGTACGTACGTATTCCCAACTTGGTGGGCTCCAATCTCGTCGTCCAGTCTCTCTCCTGTGTCCCATGCGCGAACGTACTACGTATGTACGTGTACGTATTAGCCAACGCCGATTCTGCTCCTCGAGGACGACCCTCGATTGAAGCTAGCTAGGTCGTCCGCGTCCGTCGCCCGCGCTCATCACGTCGACGCTGCCGGCGTCCCGCTCGCGGCCGCGTGAGCCGGACCAAGCGGCGAGCGGCGGCCGGATGATCTTGGCATCGTGATTGCGGCACGTGCCGCCCCGGTAGGTATTATTATGCATTGTATGCGGCCAAGCACGAACCCCAGACCCCGATCTGACCCCGCCCGCCCGCGCCGCGCGCAGGCCGGAGGAGCGAGCGCGAGGCGAGATGCAGGCCCTGAGCGCGGCCTTCGACGAGGCCGTGGCCCTGGACAAGCCGTACGAGGCGGAGCGCCTCGCCGACGACCTCGAGGCCGCGGCCGCGTCAAATGTCGCCGCACGTGCCGCGCTCGAGGCCCGCGCGGAGACCGTGCGGCGCGTGCGCGAGGACGCCAGGGAGCTGACGCGGCTGCTGTCGGAGATCAAGTCGGACGAGGGGTGGACAAAGTCGTACGACAGGAAGGGCATCAAGGTCTTCTTCAAGAAGCAGGAGGGCACGCCCTTCCTGGTCACCAAGGCAGCCAAGGTCTTTCCGGCCGTGGCGGGCAAGCCGGCCACCTACACCTTCATGGCCCTGGTGAGCCTCTTTGCAGAGGTCGAGCTCATGCCCAAGTACTTTCCGCGCGGGCTCCTGCGCACCCACGAGACGCTCAAGGAGGAGACCAAGTTCTCGCGCTTTACGCGCCTCCGCATCCACCCGCCCATGCTCATGCCCATCTCGAACCGCGAGGCCGTCATCGAGGGCAAGGGCTTTGACATGACCGAGCGCTCGGCCATCTGCATCGCCTTCAAGTCGCTCCCGCAGGACTTTGAGCGCGATGGCTTCGTGGTCCCCGAGCCCGGGAGCGGGTACACGCGCATCGACATCAGCGGCGCATACTACGTGGAGATCCGGCCGGACGGGAGCTGCCTCGTGGAGAACATCCAGTTTCTCGACCTCAAGCTGTCCTTCGTGCCCCCCATCATCCTCAACACGCTCAGCAAGGGCGCACTCCCGGTCGAGTTCCTCAACAATCTCACCAAAAAGTTCCTCGAGTACGACGGCAGCGACTGGGAACGCCGCGTGGCGGAGCGGCCCCAGATCTACGAGGACGTCCGTCTGCGCCTCGAGGCGATTCTGCAGCGCGAGGCCGAGAAGGCCGACGCTGCGAGCGAGCGCCCGGACGCTGACGACGAGGAATCTGATCTCCCCTACTTTTCCGCGCGGGACGGCGACGACGACGATGACGAAGAAGAAGGTGAAGAAGACCAAGAGGACGAGGACGAGGATGACCAGGACGACGAGGAAGACGAGACTGACGACCTGGAGCAAGAGAGCGACCGCGCGATGCCTCGCGCGTCGCTGCGGGACGCTGCACCTGCGGCCCGCCGCGAATCTGCAAAGGAGCACGGCGAAGACCTCGAGCAAGAAGAGGTTGCGCCGCCCGAGAGGAGGCTGCGCTGGGGCCTTCGCAGCGTGCTGCAGTCTGTCCTCGAGTATGTTCTGCCGGAAGAGGAGGCAGAGACGTACGCGGACAAGGCCACCGAGTGGATCGAGCCGTGCGACCGGCGGTCCTCGCTGGCGCGGCGCCTCAGCAAGCGTCGCAAGATGCGCAAGGCGAAACTCGCGGCGCGTCGGAGCCGCCGCGCCTCGCGGCGTGCCGCGCGGTGGCTCTTTGCAGACTCTCCGCCTGAGGTTTAGCCGAGAAGCGGAGAAGACATTCTAAGTTTATTTGTGTTTGTTCGTTGAGCGATGCGCTCGGCAATGACCGCGAAAAGTCCAGCAAGTTGGGCTTCGCTATCTCAATCTTGGAACAGCGATTTCTAACAAAAAGAACGAGATGGTCCTTGTCATCCGAGTCTTCGCTGTCGTCAATCGTAGTCGCCAGTGGTGATGTGGGAGAAACCATAGACTACGACGCTGCCGATCGACGTCTTCTCCAACTCGCTTCGTAAGTTTTCCCGAGATGAATCAAACCAACCCGCGGGCTCC
Source organism: Aurantiochytrium sp. T66 (assembly GCA_001462505.1). Lineage (NCBI taxonomy): Eukaryota > Bigyra > Thraustochytrida > Thraustochytriidae > Aurantiochytrium > Aurantiochytrium sp. T66. Next base: position 366,660 of record KQ758873.1, on the reverse strand, counting down.
ACGTACTAGGTCATTCGCACAATCCAACGAGCGACCATCGCGTTCAAGTGCGAGACCCATATCGACCCGGGCGACATCTGGGATGTCGCAGACTTCCGCTGCAAGCTTTTCCGGTCACACGCTCACGCTGAAGTGCTGCTTCGGTCATCATCAAAACGAAGTTCGCCGGGAGGATGGCCTGCCTCTCAATTGCTTTTCAGGGCTCACGTAAATCTTGTGTTTCTTTTGCATACAATTGGAGGTTCTTACTTTTTAGCGGAGCGCACGACAACGTCGGACGCATCGTCCTTGTCGACGCACTCGGAGACAAAGGTCGGGAAGCGGGGCTTGGCGTTCTTGCCAGTGAGCTCTTGGAAGCGGTAGGTGACAATAGCACCGAGCGCGGGCGGAGACTTGCGGTCGGCGTCGGTGAACCCGGAACCGAGGCGGAAGGTGGTTCCCGAGGCCATGCGCACATTGAGAGCGCCCATGCGGCCCTTGTTGCGGCCCTTGCCGGGCTCGTACCCGATGACAACGCCTTCTGCGTCGTAAAAGTGCTTGGACTTGAGCAGAGTGTCTGATCGCCGGGGCTCGTACATGGATCCCGGCTTGCGCAGCATGATTCCCTCCCCGCCTTGGTCGGTGACCTTGTCGAGCTCCATATCATGATGAACCTTGCTTCTGCAGCGCGTCTGCGCGACGACGGTGATGCGCGCGTGGGTCGTACCGTCGGCCTCGAAGCGGTCGACGAGGGCCTTGTGGCGATCCTCAAAGCCGAGCGGGTGCAGCGAGGGCGAGTCGAAGACGTGGTAGCGGAGTTCGGCGGGCCATTCCGTCTGGCCGGTCTTTTTCACCACGGAGATGGTGTCGCGGAAGCGACCGCGGCCAAGGAAGAGCTCGCCGTCGAGCGCGAGGTCCGTCGGGAGCGCGTCAAGGAAGGACTGCGGCGCAGGGAAGGGATTGCCGTTGCGCGAAAGCAGCTGGCGGCCGTTCCAGCACGCGCGCAGGCCATCGAGCTTTTCGCTGAGCCACCAGTCGGTGGGGTCCACCTTTCCCTCTTCGAATGAGTTGGCCAAAAGGCAAGCTACGTGGCCGTTCTTCCACTGCACGACCGGAGCGGTGCTGGCCAGGCAGTCGATCTTCTTGCTTGGCGACGCGCGCTTGAGGCGCTTGGTCGGCGAGGCGCTCGCGTCGGCGTCGGCGTCCGTCTCGGCGTCCGAGTCTAACTCGACAACATCTGCCTCGCGGTTGATGGCCTCCAGCGCGCGCTTGTTGCTCATGGTGCTCATCGTTCTGGCGTTGCTGGCGCTCGCTCGCTTGCTCGGTTCTGCTCGTACAAGTTCTGCTCCTCGACGCGTGGGGGTTGCTTGCTTGCTTGCTTGCTTGCTTGATTGATTGATTCGGGTTTGCTTGCTGCTGATCTGTTGCGGGTCTGCCCCGAGTCGCCGGCCAACGCGCTGGCGAAGCCGCTGGCACCGCAACCCTCGCCACCGCCGCGGCGGTGGCCGGCCGCAGAACCCAGCCGGGCTTGCAGAACTTCTTGACAAGAACCCAAATTGTTGCAGAACCCGCCGGGGAGAGCGGAACCGGCGCAACCCAAAATAGAGGTGTGTGCGCAACGCCCACATCTCGGCCCACCACCCCACAGTGCGGTCTTGCGGAACCCATTTTGGAGCGCGAGGAGCGAGTGGTCCGGGCAGCGCAGAGCTCGAAGACCGTCGGCAACGGCGGCGCGCGCGGCGACCGCGAGGGCGCGGCGGAGACCGCGGCCGTGGACGAGGAGGAGCGCGGACGGAGAGGAGACGAGACCCCGCTGGCCGAGATGGCGCGCGACGCCAAAACGGCGCGGAAGCGGAAGCGCGCGCGCGGCGCGGAGATGATGATGACGGCGGCGGAGGAGGACCGCGAGAAGGTCGAGGACCAGGACGCCGAGGACCCGGAGAAGGCCGCGGAGAGCGCCGCGAAGAAGGAGAAGAAGATGAAGAAGAAGAGGAACAGGAAGAAGAAGAAGGAGGAGGAGGGCAAGAATGATGCCACGACGGAGAATGAGGCCGAGACTTTCAAGGAGGGCGGAAAGCCGACCGAAGACGGCCTCCTCACCGACGCTGTGCGCGACATGGAGGACGCACGGCTGCCGGCGTGCTTTGGAGAGAGCTTCCGCGCGAGCCGCGGACATCTGACGCGGCCGACTGAGGTGCAGAGCGTCACGTGGCCGGCGGCGCTGGAGGGCCGCGACATTTTGGGCGTGGCGCCCACGGGCTCGGGCAAGTCAATCGCGTACATCTTGCCGGCGCTGGCGCACGTGCTAGACAAGCAGCGGCGCGCCAAGGCGGAGAAGCGGACGTGCTCGGCGCCCACGAGCCCAAGCGTGATGACGCTGCTGCCGACGCGCGAGCTGGCCAAGCAGGCGTGTGCCACCGCGCATCGGTTCTGTAAGCCGTACCTGATCAACTGCCTGGCGGCGTACGGCGGCAAGGACCGCGCCGCCCAGGTAGAGAGGCTGCGGGGCGAGAACCTGGAGCTGGTTTTCGCGACGCCGGGCCGCGCGCTGGACCTCGTCCGCGGCGGCGAGCTGAGTCTCGAGTCGACGACGCTGCTCGTGCTCGACGAGTGCGACCGCATGCTGGATATGGGCTTTGAGCCGCAGCTGCGCGAGTTCGTAGACGCCCTGCGCAAACACGAGCACGGGACACAGCACATTTTGCTGAGCGCGACCTTCCCTGCCAAGCTGCAGCGCGTGCTGGAGGACCTGGCGCTCCTGGCCAAGGACCCGCTGCGGTTCCGCGTGGCCCCGAGCGGCGCCGTGGTCCCGCTCGCCGAGGAAGCGGGCGGCGGCGCGGATGACGGCGAGGAGGGCCCCACAGAGGCCGAGGCGGCGGCGCAGTCGGCGGCGCAGACTGCGGCGGCGGCGCAGGGCATTGCGTCCTCCATTACGCAGATTGTGCAGGTCTGCGCGGAGCACAAGAAGCCTATGAAGCTGGCCAAGTTCCTGGACAAGGTCGACGCCGAGGACCGCGAGCAGAATCGCCTGCGCAACCCGAGCAGCATCCTTATTTTCTGTACAAAGATCAAGACGGTCAAGTTCGTGGAGAGCTTCCTACGCAAGCAGAACGCGGGGCCGGCCAGCGGCAAGGACCAAAACGCTTCCGCCAAAACCAAGGGCAAGGGCCAGGACCAGCAGTCCGCGAAGCGGCGGTGCGTCGCCCTGCACGGAAGCATGACACAGAGCGAGCGGGAGCGCGCGCTGCGCGACTTTCGCGCGGGCAAGGCCCGCATCCTGGTGGCCACGGACGTGGCGGGCCGCGGGATCGACATCAAGGGTCTCCCCTTCGTAGTGAACTACGACTTTCCCGGGTCGCTCGAGGTGTACGTGCACCGCGTGGGCCGCACGGGCCGCCAGGACCGGCCGGGCGTGGCGTACTCCTTCTTTACGCGGAACATGGCGCCGCTGGCGCCGAGCCTCATTGACCTGCTCAAGGCCTCGCAGCAAAAGGTGGACCCTTTCTTGCAGCGGCTCGTGGACCAGGGCGAGGACGACCCCGACCTCAAGAAGATCCGGGAGCGGCAGCAAAAGCGCCGCCGCAAGACCGACGACGCCAAGACTGACGAGGACAAGTGAGTACCAGTATCGTGTCAAGTTTATCGCAACAATCAAATCAAGTCAATTCACTGTCCGCGACGGGCGCGGGTCATGTGGTAGGCCTTTGCGAGCGCGCGCTCGAGGAGCGCCCCGCCCGGGCGCTCGCGGAGCCTGAGATCGGTGAGTGTCGAGGCGAATTCCTGCGGGACAAGGCGCAAGAGCGAGCTCCGCTGCATCGCAGAGACCGCGATCTCGGTCCAGTCGGCGACGCGGTCGCTACGCGGGACGAGGTCCAGGAGCAAAAAGTCCGCGAGGCCCTCCTGCGCTTTGTCTGTGGTGGCGTCGAGCCAGGCGCGCGCGAGAGGAGGCGGGATAAGCGCGACGCGGTCGCCGACGGCCGCGCGCCAGGCCGCGCGCGAGGAGGCCCCGGCGGCCTCGACGTCGAGGCGCTCGTTCTGGAGCGCTAGCCGGAGCGCCAGGACGTCTTCGGCAGGCTTCGCGACGTGGCCTTCGCCGTCTTCGATCTCGTCGTCGAGCAGACTGAGACGAACGAGGTCGTCGGCACTTGGGAGAACGTCTCGCGCGAGCACGTGGGCCGCGGGCCACTCCGTGGCGGTCCTCGGGGCCGGGTCCAAGGCCGTCACGAGGCGCAGCGGCAGCGCGGCGGCCTCGCCCGCGCTGAAGCTCGGCAGCTGCACGGTCGCGAGCGTCGGCGTCCTCGCCTGCGCGGGCATCCTCCCCGCCATCTCGCCGCCCAGCACCGCCTGCGCGTCCGGTTGCAGCGCAAGGACGGCGGCGGCGCGTGCCTCCCCGCCGGCGCGGTCCTCCTCGCGCGCGCGCAGGAAGGCTGCCCAGTCGCCGCCGGCCTTGGGCGTCGTCGTGGTCATGGTCTCGTCGGGCATCCGCATCTGGCCTCTCCCCAAATCTCCACCGCCTCCGCGGCGCTCTCTGGGCGAGCGGCGCGGCGTGCGCGCGGCGGGCGCCGGGCTGCTGCCGCGGCGCGGGCGGCGGTGGTCTCCGCGGCCATGGGGCGGGCCTCGTCGCGGCTCTGCTCTGCGCGCGGTGGTTAGTATCTATCTGTCCATCTATCTATCCACACTTAGCGTCGACAGTTAGCGCAACTGTCGATAAACCCGCATTTATGTAGCCAAGATGGCGGCTCGTTCGGGGCAGGAAGTCGGTCCGCGGCCGAGGGGGGCACGCTGCGAGACGCGCGTCACGCGGCCCGCGCCTCCGCCGCAGAGCCGCGCTCGCCGCCTCTGGCCGCCTCTGCGGCCGCTGGGCGCAGCGGGGGAAGGTACGCGCACGGAAGGCGTGGGCTTCAAATCCCCCGCAGTCCCCTCTGTCAGGTCTCAGTGTGTGGTGGGGTGCACGCGCTGAGTAAAGATTCCCGCAGTTCGGGACGTCCTCTCCCACAGAAAACGGCCCGCCATGACGCGCGTGGCGCCAGCTGCCCCCCTTGCCCTCTGTCGAACAAAAAACACGTGTTTTTTTTTCCTTTATAAAATTATTTCTTTTTCTTTTTCAAATAAAAAGGAAACTTTTTGTTCTTTTTCTCGGAATCGCCGCTGGCCTCTTCCTCGCCGCGCCCTCGCGCCGGCCTGCCTGCGCCGCTCGCTCCCCCCCCCCCGGCGCTCTCTGGCCCGGCGGCCGGCGCTTCGCAACGCGAGCGAGGCGGGCGGCTGACCAGCCAGCCAGCTGGCCGGGCGCGCGAAGGGCTCGCAGGCACGTGCTGCACCGGCAGGCGGTCTCGAGTCGGCCTTGCCTTGTCGCGGCTAACCACCGCGCGGTTATCCGTTGGAAATTCAAATTCAAATTCACGCGCCCGGCGCCAGGATCCCGAGGCCACGCCTCGCCACGCCACGCCACGGCGCGCGCTACGGGCCAGGCGCGCTGGCGGGCCGGCCGGCCGCCGGCGCTCTGCTGTCTGTCCGTCGGAGCTCGCAGAGCAGCGCAGCGCAGAGCTGGACCGCCCTTCGTTTGGCCTGGTAAGCCCTGCCAGAGCGTATGTAGAAAGCCGTCCTCCGACCGACCGCCGTACTACTACGCCGCGACGCGACGCGACGCGACGCGACGCCCGGGCGCTCGGCTGCGCTCGCTGGCTAGCCAACGCAAAGCTGCGCGCGTCGCTGCTGCCGCACGCACGCACGCGGCGCTGGAGCCGGCCCCTGGGCTGGAGTCCAGGCAGCCAGCCCAGAACTCCAGGTCCCACGCGCAGCGCGTGCCGCCCGTGCCGCCCAGGCTGGAGATTCTAGGGCCCTGCGGCCCCTGCCCTTCCCTTCATTCGTCGGCGCGCGCAGCGCAGCGGAGCGGTCGCCGCGAGGCCGAGGCCGCGAGGGCGCCTCGTGCGGGCGATTTCCGCCGCCGCGGGGCTGGCAGTGCAGTGCAGTGGCACGGCCGCCGAGGTCAATTTGCCAATCACGGCGAGGCCGCCGAGGCAGGAACAGAACGCTGAGTTGAGAACTTGAAGTTGACTCGAAGAGGCTCAGGGCGCCCGCTGCGCGTGAGAATCACGGTGATCATCTCATGATTCTCATCACCATCGCGACGGTGGTCAAAGTCAAAGTCCAAGTCATTTCACGACTTTCACGACTTCGAGGTTAGGCCTAGCGGGTGGGAAAAGGGAAAAGGTCGCAGCCCGACATCGTCCTGACATGACCATGATCGATGATGATCATCAACTTGATCTTGATTGATGATCATCAACTTGACGATGTGGATCATTGTGTTCTCACTGATCACGGCTTCGTCAAAGTTGTCCTGCTCGGCCTGCTCGATTGACTCACTGCACTCTCTCTCTGAGATCTCTGAGATTAGAGACGACACCCGACCCGACCCACCGGCGCCGCCGGCGGAAAAGGGCGAGCGCCCGACCGACCGAGCGTGGGCCCTCCCCTCGGGCGATCGAGCGAGCGAGCGACCTGCGACCTGGAGCGAGGCGGAGGATGCCTGCGTTTTGGCTGGAGGAGTGAGCCCTCTCTCGTCCTGCGTCTTGGACACTGGACTCGAGTCGAGTCGGCGCCGTTCCCACCCAGGGTCCTCCTCCTCCTCATAATGTGTATGTGGCGGCACGTGACTCCATATCGGGCGCAGAGACACGTGCGAGGCGTCTCGCCGCCGTTTTTCGGCCACGGCGGCGGCGGGCGCCGCGACAGACAGCGGAAGAACGAACGAGGAATTCGCGTGAGTGATTCTGTGAGTGATTCTGTTCAACTTGTTGCTCTGCTGGCAGGGCAGGGGCAGTCGAAAACAACGTATACGTACGTACGTACGTACTACACGCGAAGCCAGAATCCCAAGTGCTTCAACGCACGCCAGCAAGGGCTTCCTTCCATCCATCCATCCATCCATCTATCCATCCATCCATGCCCTATCTAGCCTAGCCTAGATTTCCTGAGCAGGCAGGCTGAGCTGAGCTGAGCTGAGCTGAGCTGAGCTGAGCTGAGCTGGGCGGCGTCCTGGAGTCCGAGAGTCCGAGAGCGGGCGCGTGCAGTGCAGTGCAGTGCAGGCAGGCAGGCAGGCAAGCGGCGAATGGGATGGGATCATGGGCAGCGAGCGAGCTCGGCAATAATAAACAAACAAAGAAAACTAAACTAAAAGTTTGTTCTATTGCGCGATGCATGGGAGGTGTGGGCGGCGGGCTTCCTAGCCGTGCCACGGATGCCGAAGCTGCAGCTTCATACCGCTGCTGCTGCAACAGCACGGAGTCCACTCCACGGACGCACGATGGATGTCGGTGGTCATGTCGAGCACCTCGACAAGACAGCCAATGAGTCTGATCAGTCAACGGCCTGCCGCCAACAGAACAGCGGCGGCGTACTCGAAAATGGCTGGCCGGCTGTCTGTCTGTCAAGTGTGGAAGGTACGGGTACTACGGTGATTCGAAATCATTTTTCATTTTTTCAAAATAAAAACAATTTTATCTTAATAAAAATTAAAACAAAGTAAATTTTAACTGATCGATCGCGCTTTTTGTTTGTTTGTTGTTTCTGAGGTCAGGCGAGTTGAGTCAAGCAGGCAATTCAATCAAGCAGCAGCAACGAGCGAGCGAGCGTTCGTGCCGCCGCGACACGGACACGAGGCCGGGCACGAGACACGAGGCCGGAGGACGCGGTGGCGCTGGGCTGGGCTGAGCTGGGCTGGGCTGCGCCTCGCGGGGCTCGTCTGGGCTAGCTAGTTCTAGGCTCGGCGAGACGGCCGCTGAGCCAATCCAATCTAGGCGCACGGGCCCCTTGACATCGTGATGAATCATCGTGAGAAAGACTTACTTTGAAAAGGAGAAAGAAAAGAAACAATCTAAATCTCCCATATTACAGGCTTCTGCGAGGTGTTCTCTTTTCTTTTCTTTTATTTCTTTCCTTTTCTTTTATTTTATTTTCTTCTCGAGATGAGATCGGTGGGCGCGTGCAAGCAGGCGGGCAATCCGACCGCGAGGCCGCTCGCTATCCATGCCTGCAGGCAGGCGCTGCCAAGGCATACTAGTACGTAGCGCCAAGACTACTACGTCGGCCTGAGTTCCGCGGCTGCGTCGGCCTGAGTTCCGCGGCCTCTGCTCTGCTCTGTCCTCCGGCGCGCGATTGCTTGCTACATCGATCGATCTTTGCTTGCTGCAGCCGCCGCATGTGCGATGTATGATGTATGATGTTCCTCGCTCGTTTTCTCTGTTCCTTTTCAAAATAAACATTCTCTTTTCTTTCTTCTTTTTACTCTTACTTTACTTTTACTTTTACTTTTATTTTTACTGCAAGCAAGCAAGCAAGCATAAAAAAATCAGCGTGGAGCCTCGCTCGCTCGCTCCAATCCCTCGACTCGCCTCCCCGCTCCTCGCCGCGCCGCGCCGCCGGAGCGCGCGAGCGAGCGAGAGCCCCGCGGCGCCGGCCGCACGCCGTCGACCCAGTCCCGGCGCGGGCAGGCCGCCGGCGGGCGGGCGGGGCGGGATCTGCGCTCGGATCGCACCGGATCGGATCGGATCGGATCGCATCGCATCGCGTCGCACGCTGAGGCGGAGAGAGGAGGATGCGGGCGTGGGCGCGCGCGGCGCTGGCCGTCGCGGCGGCGGCGGCGCAGGCGCGGGCGCAGAGCTGCGGGTCCGCGGACGACGAGTCGACGTGCCTGTCGACGGAGGCGGGCTGCCTGTGGCAGATCACGGCGCTCGGCGACGACAGCTTCGACGAGGAGTGCGTCGCGTGCAGCGCCTTTGACGACGACGCCTGGCTCTGCGTAAGCCCGTGCGCCTACGACGAAGACGCGGGCGCCTGCGCGCTCCCCGACCCTTCGCCCATGCCCACGGCAGCGCCCGTCGCCACCGACGCCGAGTCGGGCGTCGTCGAGACCGTCATCCGCCTCGAACTAGACACGAGGGTCATGACCGCCAGCCAGCTCGCGGCCGCGACCGAGATCGTCAACGACGTCATGGCCGGCCAGACCGCCGCCGTGCCCGCGGCCGCCGACGTCGAGCAGGACGCCTGCGGCAGCGCCCCGCTCTGCGGGTCCGCGGACTACATGGTCGACGTCCTCCCCTCCGGCAACGAGTACACCATCCTCTTCGACACCATGGAGGCCTGCTGCCCCGCGCGCGACACCGTCGCCGTCGAGAGCTGCCAGTCCGTCGACCTCACCGGCGACGCCTGCCGCGTGACGGGCCTCCAGGCCCCCGTCTGCGAGGACCTCTCCAACCCCACAGAGTCCTGCCTCGCCCTCAGCGAAAACCCGGACGAGGCCGCCCTCATCATCTCCGACCTCGCGTTCACGGACGGCGGCGCCACGGGCGGCTGCTGCGAGACGTGCACGTGCTACGGCGACCCCAACTGCATCTCCTTCAACGGGACCAAGACCTCGTGGCGCGTCTGCGACGCCCGCGACCCCGACTCGGACACCTGCGAGATCAAAAAGTCCGTCTGCAACTCAATCACGGACACCAGCGGCAACGACTGCGAGTGGAAGCCCAGCTCCTGGGAGTCCTGGTGGGAGTCCGGGTCCCCGTGCCAGCCCTCTGCGGATGGCACGCCCTCGTGGCTCCTCATGTACCAGGCCGACGACTTCGGCTTCTTCGTGCGCCAGGAGGAGCGCGGCGTCATCCGCCAGGCCTACATCATCACCGCCCAGGCCAACTACAGCCTCGACGCCTCGGACTGCCTCGGCGCGACCTCGCTCGCCAACAGCTGGAACCTCATCGGCAGCGAGTGGCCCTCGTACACGTCCGACTGGACCCGCGTCTCCAGTGACGACGTCTTCGACGTGACCTGGTACATCGCCGACGGCGACACCAGGATCCAGGCCGCCATCACGTGTCTCGGCACCGTCGACCCGGACGACGCCGACAAGGACATCAGCAAGCAGACCTACGGCAACTACCGCCTCAACATCGACGCCATCATCGAGCCCAACGAATCCTGGATCACCGAGCGCGAGAACCTCGACGGCTTCTGCTACTCCAACAGCCTGCTCACCGACGTCTCGACCGCGACCGAGATCGCTTCCCTCACGCAGCACCTCGACACCGAGGCCCTCTGCTCGGGCAAGGAGACAGTCTACGACTCCGCGCTCGCGCTCGAGGTCGCCCGCCAGCTCTGCGGCAACGGCGTCAATCTCGCCGGCATGCAGGCCGAGTGCTTCGAGCCCTTTTGCGAGAACTACGCCGTCCTCGCCTCCTCGAGCATCGACGTCGACACCTGCATCGAGTACTTTGCCGACCTCGAGGTCGCCGAGGGCTTCTGCCGCGTCGCCTTCTCGTCCGCGGCCAACATCGAGCGCTGCCTCGACGACGCCTCCGAGTTCAACCTCACGGACTCCATCGTCAGCTTCCTCGACTCTGCCGGCGGCAGCAACACCACCTGCATTTCCAGCATCGACGAGCTCGAAACCTCGCTCCCCTCGTGCACCACCGGCGTCACCCTCCAGTACCAGGCCACCGCCGGCGACGAGTCCTCCTGGACCGACTACAAGGCCTTCCCCTCCTCGCGCGGCCTCTGCAGCCAGGAGCTCTCCATCCCCTACAACGGCAACGAGGTCCTCTTCACCAACCCGATCCGCTTCGAGCAGTGCTCGCGCGACTCCTCGTGCGGCCCTGTCGAGCAGTGCAACTGGATCGACGGCTTCACCGCCAGTATCACCGTGTCCACCCCGGCCAATGTGAACCCGGGCGGGACCCCGTCGCCCACCGTCGCGCCGGGCACCTGCGTCGTCTGCACGGACGAGCCCGAGATCCAGGGCGGCGTCGTCGTCGACGAGGACGTCTGCGAGCACGACATCGTCTTCACCGCCGACGACATCGACGCCGCCGACTTCTGCTACTCGTGCGACTTTACCAACGACGAGGCCATCCGCCAGACCGACAGCACCGGCAACTACGTCTCCCTCGGCGACGCCTGCGATATCGCCGACGACGACAGCGACGGGCTCGAGACCACCTGCGCCCAGGTCTGCTTTGCCCTCCTCAACGAGGGCTGCGACGCCTGGGTGCTCTTGGGCGGCGACTGCTTCGTCTTCTCCTGCCAGGACGACGAGCCCGTCTTTGTAGACGGAAGCGGCTCCGGCGCCTCCGTCTGCCAGGAGGACCGCACCACCGTCGCGCCCACCCTGGAGCCCACCCCGGAGCCCACCCCGAGACCCACGTCGGCCCCCACAGGCGACTGCAATCAAGAGGTTTGCCTCACGGGCGATGATGCGCCCGCCGTGCAGGACGGCATTATCGTGGACGAGGACGTA
>KQ758873.1:306218-322089 GCA_001462505.1 Aurantiochytrium sp. T66 | reverse complement strand
CGGTCCACGGCGGAGAGGCTAACGACGACGGGCATGGCGACGACGACGACGAAGACGGCGACCGCGAGGACGACGCGGAGACGGCGGCGCAGCAGGACGTCCTGCGAGGGAGGGGACGCAGACGGAGAGGAGAGGGAGACCAAGAAGCCGCGCGGCGAGGAGAAGGAGCCGGAGGAGAAGGCGGTGCTGGAGTACCAGCACAGGTCGATCCTGGACGACGACTTTGACGACGACGAGTACGTCGACGATGATGACGGCGAGGAGGAGGAGGAGGAGGAAGAGGACGACGAAGAGGACGACGAGGACGAAGAGGATGATGATGACGACGAGGACGATGGCGACCAGGAGGATGGAATCGATGACGCCGACTCGGGCGAGCTTGCGAACAAGGACGACTCGAGGCCCGAACTGAAGCTGGCCGCGAGGCCAAGATTGCCGGTGGAGCCAAGAGGAAAGTACGCACAAAGCGCGCCGGCGCGAGACGCCGCAGGAGAAGAGACGGACCTCATATACAGGCGGACCCGAGCGAACTTTTCTCTGCAAGACAAAACGCTCGACGATCTCGGCGTCCCGGACACGATGCTGGAGCAGCTCTTGGAAGGCCTCATCGAAGACGCCACTGAGAGGGACGACGATCAGACCCTGTACAATCGCTTCGTGAGGGAAACACTACGCGCCACGGCGCCAGAGTCCGACTCGGCCGAGCCGGGGGGCGCCGTAGCCGCGGGGACCCGAGTGAGTATTCCCTCGAGAAGTCTCGATTCACCGGCTGTTGACCGCACCGCACCAGGCGAAGCGGCCGACGACAGTTTCCTAGATCTTTCGAGTGATCAAGCCATAGGCACAAATGGCGTCGACAACGAGGACGATGAGGACGACGATGAGGACGACGACGAATACGTGCCAACCCTCTTTCACACGCCGCAGCGGTCAACGCGCGCGGGAAAGAGACGCCGGACCCCGCAGTCCACGATTGCATCACGAACGCGTGCACATCTGTCACTGGCGGACAAGCAGCTCGAGGACGTAGGCGCCGATGACTTGATGCTGGCCAAACTGGAGGCGAGCCGCATTCTTGGCGACGATGCTCTGGACACCGGCACGCCTACTGCCGAGGATGTCGACGAGAGCCGTGCGCTGTATGTGCATTTTCTCCGCGAGACTCTGGCCAGGGAACCCCACCTTGGGCCCGAAAACGGGCCCGCATCAAGTCCGAGAAGACTTGGGCCCGGGCCAAGCACCGCGGCGGTCCCGCACGTCGCGGCCTCTGAAAGCCCACAATCCCTACCGCCCCCTGCATCAGACCTTGACGGCCGGCCGTCGAGCCCGCCTCCGCTCGACATAAGTCTCGGCTCGACATCGTCATCTGCGTCATCACTGGCGCTGTCGTCGACAGCAAACATGCGTCCCCCGCAAGCGTCTTCGGGCGGGCTTGGTGGAGGGGCCGGAGTAAAAGGGCTGCGCTATGGAACGCAGACCGCAGACGCCTTTCGGCCTCAGATGCAGACCGTGGATGCCTCCCTGCTCGGCCTGAACACTTCTCTGCACTCGGTTCTCAGCAACGTGTCACTTCCCTCGATGACTTCGGAGACTTCCCTGGAGGTCTCGCAGGTCCGCGCAGAGACGGGCCAGGCGAACGGCGAACGTGCACAAGCTAATAGTGGCAAAGGCGGTGCACCGTCGGGCCCATTTACCGCGGATCTCACAACGCGACTCAACGATCTCGTACGCGTGCAGAGAGCTCTGGTCGCCAGACTCGGAGAGCGGCGTTTGCGCACGAGCGCTGCTGCGCTTGCTGCACCTGTAGGCCTGCACGCTGACGAGGTGGCGTCTGAGAACGATATTGCGCGGGAGCTCGGCCAGGCGGAGCTGGACGCACCCAGGCTGTGGGCCGAGCTTGGTGCGGAGCAGCTCGGGGACGCGTTCTCGAGCAAGCCCAGGAATCCGCACTGTCGCGCGCGGAATGGCCGGCTTTTGTTCACCGCGAGCGAGGACAAGCTCCTGGCGCGAGGCATTGCCCGTTTCGGGCGCAACGCCTGGGACGAGATCGCGCGTACTTACTTGGTGGGCAAGAAGAGCTTCCAGCTCGACCACCGCGTGCACAATCACCAGAAGCGGCAACGCCTGCTAGCGCGAGACGGAGGCGGGGAAGCTTCTTCGCACGGGCGTTCCAGCGCAGCAGCTCATGCGGGCGGCGTCGTGGATGCGGCCTTTCGCGCAGACCAGCAGCCGTGCGAGAGCCCGATCATGGCCGTCAAGTCTTCCCGCAAGTCGACACCGGCGGCGGAGTGGCTGAGTAGCGCCAATCTAGACCGCCTCGCCACGGGGCTGGCGCTCGCGGGCGAGGACTTTGACGGTCTCTCTGCGCGCTTCCTCCCGCACGTGGGTCCGCAGGTCCTTGGCGACGTGTACCGTAGCCTCGTGCAGCGGATCCCCGAGACGGCTGCCCTGAAGCGCTTTGTGGGTGCCGATGCCGCAGAGTCGGCAACGTGGACGCCCGCCGATGACCGCATCATCTTGCTCGAGACGAGCGGGAAGAAGCCTTCGCGCAGCGACCGGGTGTGGGCAAACATCAAGCAGAAGCTGATGCGCGAACGGCGGCTCAAGGAAATCCAGGCGCGCTTTCGTATTCTACGCGTCATCTTTCACATCAAGGCAGGCCGTGGCGCTTCTGGAGGACAAGGAGTGGCGCCCGTATGAGCAGCGAACGAGCGAGCGCCATTGCGCAGATGTATGGCGAACGGGCGGGCGTACGTCTCAATTCCAGTTTCCTACTATTGGATCTTATTGTATTACGCTGCGTCGCCGTCGGTGGAGGCCGACTTGACGTACTCCTGGAGCTTTTGGAGCGCCTTGAAGCGGTGCGAGATGCCGTTCTTGATCTCCTTATCGAGCTCCGCATAGGTCTTGTCGAAGCCATCGGGCTGGAAGACCGGATCCCACCCGAAGTCGGTGGGCCCGCGCGCGGGCACAATGCGGCCGTGTGTCTGGCCCACGAATGTGAGCGGGTCGGCGCCGGGGCCTGCGCTGTATGCGAAAATGCACTGCGCGTAGGCGGTCTTGTCCTCGTACGCGGCGAGCAGGTTGTTGAGCCCCTCGTGGCCGGTCTTCTCGAGAAACCACTTGATGTAGACGCCGGGGAGGCCGTTGAGCGCGTTGAAGCAGAGGCTGGTGTCCTCGACGATGACGGGGCCGTCGATCCTGGCCTGCGCCAGCCTGCACTTCTCCGCGGCGACCTCCTCGGGCTCGCCCTGGAGCTCGGGCAGGTCGAGCTTCTCGTTGCGCAGCTCCATGGCGGCGCCGACGATGGCCTGCACCTCCTCGAGCTTCTTGGCGTTCCCGGTCACGAAGGTCACGGTCATCCTGCCGCCGCCCGCGCGCGCGGCCGCCAGCATCCCCCGCGGCGGCGTGGCGCTGGCTGGCTGGCGGTTTGCGCGGCGTCGCATGGCGGCGTCATGGCGCCGCCATCTTCATGTCTCGCCGCAGACGCGGAAGCCGGACGCACGCACGCACGCACGCGCGCGCGCGAGCACGCACGCACGGCCGCCCGCCGCCCCTTCGCGGCGAGCCCGCGCGCGCCCGCCGCGATGCCGGGGTTCATGGTCGTGAGTGGCGACGGCAACGGCGACGACGACGACGACGACGAGGAGGAGGACGACGACGACGAGGACGACGACTGACGAGACGGACGGCGCCGACGACTGCGCAGGTGCAATGCGGGACATGCGAGGCGTTCCAGGTGGTGCAGGAGACCAAGGCGCGGAAATTTGCGTGCAAGATGTGCGCGGAGCGGAACAGCGTGCGCCGCGTTTACGGGCGCTCGGAAAAGGCCAAGGAGATGCGCGCAGTGTGCCAGAGGCTGTCGACGAGGAGGTTCGAGATCGAGGCGGAGAAAGAAGCGCTAAAGGCCGCAGAACGCGAAGATCTTGGCGAAGACGATGACGAAGGATATGGCGAAGAGGACCCGAAGAGAGACCCGCGGGACGAAGATCTGCAGCGCGGAGCGCAAGGGAGTGCGGCGAGGGCAAGCTGCTCAGAGAGTGGAGACGAGGAGGCATCGGGATCCATCTGGGACCAGTTCCTCGCGCCCGCAGTTGGCCCGAACGAAGACTCGGAGGAGGACGATGAGGTCGTCTTACCGAACGGCAAGCGCGCGCGTGTCGTGACCAGTATTCCTGTCAAACCGAAGCCTTCGCGAAAGGTACGACGTTCCACTAGCTCTCCATGAGTGCCATGGACTTTCGAAGAACGTGGTGGATTTAGCAGCTTGCGGCATACTAAGTTATTGGGCCAAGGCCTATCGCTGATTGACGCTCCCGCTGTGCCATTCAGCGCCACTTGGACGATCTTGACGCCGCCCAAGCCCATCTAAGCGAACTCACAGTCAGTCACTCAGGCCTCGCCGCCCTCATCATGGCTAGGACAAGAAGCAGCAAACGTCGGTCTTTGGGTCTACAAAATCTGGCGTCTCTACACTGGCAGTCGACGCCCATTCCCTTGCCATCACCAACTAGGCCTAGCGTCTCTTGCGCTCTTCAGACACGGCGCCCTTCATAGCAAACGCCGGCTTCCTCTTTCGCATCTGATCGCCGCCACGGTGACCAAAATGTCCCAGTTGTTCTGCTTCTGGCTGGCGTTCCAAGTCAGGTGTCTGTACTTTTGACGTAGTTCCTCGCGAGGCTTTCTTGCCTGGCCGAAGCCGACGCCGGAGTGCCGAGCTCGGGCGCCTCGCGCTGCCTTGCCGCACCGGCGGTGTTTGAATCTTCGCGGACCTGAAGAGATCTTTCAAGATCTTGCGTAATTGCTCGTCGGTTCAACCTCCCTTCTTTCGTCCGATCATTTGGCTTCGGCAGGCACTGCAAGCAAGCAAGCAAAGCCGCATGCATTTCCGACGCCCGAGGCCTTCTTCAGCGCAGGCCAGAGACCATGCTGGCCCCCACGCGCGCCGCGCGCCTGGCGCGGCCCCTCTGGCGGGCCCTGAGCGGCGGCGGCCCGCCGTCGGCGGCCTCGACCTCTGCGGCGGAGCGCGATGAGATGGCCCGGATCGCGGCCTCGCTGCGGCCGTACGGCGACGAGGAGGGCCGCGTGCGCCTCGAGAGGGACGCGGGCGGGCGCCAGGCGTGGCTCTCGCTGCAGAATCCTGGCAAGAAGAACGCGCTCTCCGGGAAGATGATGGCGGAGCTGCACGACGCCGTGCGCGAGCTCCGCGAGGACGACGCCTACAAGGCGACGACGACACTCTTCGTGCAGGGCACGGAGGACTTTTTCTGCTCGGGCGCCGACCTCGGCATCCTCATGAAGAAGTTCACGCGCCAGGACGGCCTCGACATGTCCTGGCTCATGCAGCGCACGCTGCACGACCTCCGCGCGCTTCCGCAGATCTCCGTCGCGGTCGTCAACGGCGGCGCCATGGGCGGCGGCACCGAAGTGCTCCTCTCGACGGATTTCCGCGTCTTCCAGCGGGACGCGAGCTTCCGCATGGTGCAGACCACGCTAGGCCTGGTCCCCGGCTGGGGCGGCGGCACCAGGCTCGTGAATCTCGTGGGCAGGACCAAGGCCCTTCAGGTACTGTGCGGCGCGCCGAAGCTCGACGCCCAGTCGCTCGCCGATCTGGGCATTGTCGACTGCGTCTCAGAGCCCGGTGAACCCGCGGAGGACGCCGCGTTGCGATTCATGAAGCCCTTTTACGAAGCCAAGTACGCCGGCGCCGTGCAGGGCGCCAAGAGCATCATCGGCTTCGCGCACGACCATGCCGACATCAATGTCAGCCTTGAGCACGAACGCGAGGTGTTCTCACGCGCCTGGCAGGGCGAGGAGAACAAGCACGCTCTCGCAGAGATTGCGCGCGCGCGCGAAGCGCGTCGTGCCCAAACTGCAAACCCGAAGAAGTAGAGTCACAGATGTCCGTGATAAAAGTCCTGCTCCGCCAAGACGCAGTGCCCACAACGACGGCGACGGACCGAGCGAGACGCACAGGCCCAGGGCTCTTCTTTTAGTGATTATGTGCGTAAGTAGGAAACACAGATTGTGAAAGATGTAGAAGCTTGCTTGCAGGAGCGGTCACCGCGCTCGGCCCTCCTCCGTAGCCTCGTGCACGCCGAGCCTAACGAGATCCGCGTGGTCGCTCTTAAAGCTCACGCCGCCAAAGACTAGTGCCTCACCGCCTCGCAGCTCGCACGCAGCGTGGCTAAACCTCTCCGCGACGCGTGCGCGGGAGTGCTGGGCCGCGCTGCACTCTTTCCATTTGCCAGAGGCCGGGTCGAGCGCCGCCGCGGTGCCCACGACGTTGATGCCACCGTCCCAGCCACCAAAGATGACCACGCGGCCGCCAGCCTGCCACATGGAGTGCCCACATCGCGGAAACGGCGATTCTTGCGCGGGTGCGAGCCACCGGGCCGCGCGGATGTCGAAGAACTGCAGGTCGCGCAGCACGCCTTCAGCGCCCTTGCCGCCATGCACGCAGAGCAGAAGATCCTCGGCGGACGAGGGCCCGGAGTACCCTGCGCTGCTCGGCGCGACTGCGGGGACCGGGTGGTCGCGCGCGATCTCGTGCGAGGCGCGCAACATCGCGTCGCGCTCCTGCGCCGACTTGGCGAGCTCGACGGCGCTTTGCAAGGCGGCGTGGGCTTCGTCGTGGCGGTCGAGCGCGACGAGCGCCATGGCCTCGCGATAGTATGCCTTGCCCCACAGAGGGTCCAGTCTCACGGCGCTGAGCGCGTCCTGGAGCGCGGTCTCGGCGTCGCCGAGCTTGAGCATGCAGGCGGACCGGTTGCCGTAAAGGAAGGCGTCGCGCGGGTTGGCCTCGAGGCCCTCGCTGTACGACTTCGCGGCGGTCTCGAGGTCGCCCGCGACAAACTTGCGATTGCCCTCTTCGCGGCGCGCGTTCGCTCGAGCGCGCGACTCTTCGCTGATGGTCGACACTGCGGGCGGCTCGGTGGCGAGCCGGCGCTCGGGGTCGGCAATAAGGTGCGCGCCATAGTGCTCGAGCCCGCGCGCGTGATTCGCGTCCGTCATGGCGTCTCTATTGTTGTCAGACCCTGGCGTAGGCTGCAAGAGCACGCACGCCGCCAGCTCCCGGCCCAGCGGTGGCACGCCCTCGCAGCGCACGGTGGTCCACGTGCCGCTCTTGGCGTCCCGGTCGAGATGCAAGACGTGCATGTCCCGGAAGACGCCCGCGTCAGGGGACGACCCGCCAAAGAAGATAATCTTGTTGCCCAAGGCAGCGGCGCAGGCCTCAGTGCGCGGCTTGGGCGGTGCACCACAAAGGTTTGGGGTTGTCCACGACCACGCATCGCCCCCGTCCTCGAGACGGTCGCGCGTAAGAATGTGCACATCGTTGTAGATTTCCTCTGCGGCGCCGTTGAGTCCCCCAAAGACAACCATGTATCGATTCCCAATCGCTGTGGCCGAGTGACCGCAGCGTGGGCGAGGACCGCTGCCCTTGGCTTTTGCGGTCAGATTCGTCCACGTCGTGGCGGGCTTTTTGGCTTTTCGTTGCGCAGCGTCTCCATGGGCCTTGCAAGGCGTACAAAACTTCCACAGGTCGTCAAAGTGGGCTCCATCGCGCGCAGCGCCGCCAAAGAGCACGATGTCATCTCCTAAACGCACAAGGCTTGAGCCGCCGCGCGCGCTTGGCCGTCCGCCATTTACGGCTGCGGCATCGATGACTTCTGTGTCCAGCGTGAGCGACTGCGCTTCGAGCCAGCGTCCGGGGTCACCAAGACTGCACGTCTCAAACTTGAGGTCCTGCAAGACGCCGCCGCCCTCTAGCCGTACCTTTTGCGAGGCATGGTCATCGCGCTGGGCCTCTGCAGCCAGCGCTTCCTCCTTGGTGTCAAAGTCCTGCAGCGTCTGCGAGCTGTCGTCTTCGCCGTCGTCGCTCTTCGCGGGGATTTCCTCCACGTAGATGTTCATCTTGCCCAGCTCTTCGCTCGCGGGTTTGCTCGCCCGCCCCGGGCTCCAGCAGCCGCGGGCACAATGTTATGTAGCGACTCCGTTACGCTCCTGGCAGTAGTCGCTTCACTCGTGCAGCAATCAAGCAGGGGCAGGTCGCTGCGGCTCTCATTCGCTCATCGCGCCGTGCCGTCCGGCTTATACCAACGCCGACGAGCCCCAGCTCCGCGCCGGAGACCCTCGCGACCTCCTCCGCGCCCTCGTCCGCGTCCGAGTCCGAGATTGTCCGCATTCGACCGTTGAGACTTTGCCCAAAATGGGTTGCGCCAAAATGGGTTGCGCCAAAACGGGTTGCGCCAAAACGGGTTGCGCCAAAATGGGTTGCGCACTCCCCATATAAGCATATAAGGCCATATAAATGCGGGGCGCTGCGCAGAGCCCGAACCCGCGACGCGACCCGCCGCGCCGAGCCCCACGCGCGCGCGCCAAGAAAGGCGGCCTCCCTGCCCCCTCGCTCCGCGCGGAAGCTCCCCCACGCGGCCGCCGCGGCCGCTCGGCGCCTCGCGGCGCGCCGAGCCCGGGGGCGGAGACCGGGGTCGCGCCCGGCTGTTCGCGGGAGGCGAGTCCTATAGTTTAGAGTAGACGGGGCCTAGCGAAGGCCTCGGCCGGAAAAGCCCGCCCGCCCGCCCGGCCCCTGCGCGGGCGCCTCTGCGAGGGGCCTCGCGCGCGGCGCGCCGGCACACACACGCACGCACACACACGTACGCCCTGCGCGGGCCGGGGCCGAGCGGAGGGCAGTCTGATCTACGCGCATCTCCGGCCGAAATTTCCTATCTTTCCTCTTGCATCTTTGCAGCAAGACTACGATCATTACCGTCGATCATGGCGACCAACGAGCCGCTCCTGGTCTCGCGCGAAGACGCCGAATCGCACGCCAAAGGCCACGACGATGTGCGCGCAGACGAGCAAAAGGGCTACGAGAATAAAGCTGCGAAAAGCCCGGAGGAGGACGCGGCGCGGGGGCCCCGGCCAGAGGACGCGGCCGAGGTGGGCCTGCCACGCTGGAGCATCCGCGAGGTGGCCAAGCTGGCGCGCGAGAATGCCGCCGGCGACATGGCATGCGCTCTTGTTGCGCTCGTGGTGTCGAGCGGAACGAACCTCGCGCTGCCAAAGATCATGGGCTGGATGGTGGACCTTGTCGCGCGGCCCGCAGCTGGTGACCAGGACTCCAGCCGCCCGAGCGTAGCGCAGGCGGCCTGGGCGGCGCTCGGGGTGTTTGCCGCGGGCGCAGTGGGCTCGGTGGCGCGCGTGTTTTTCCTGAGTTCGGCCGAGACAAAGATTGCGCGTCGCCTCCGCGTGGACCTCTACCGCGCGACGCTGCAGTATGGCCCTCATGAACAGGACGCCAACGCAGTAATCTCGTGCCTCGCGCAGGACGCCGAGGACCTTTCCAAGTCGATCTGCAAAAATGTGGCGTCTCTGTACCGCGGGTGCAATTCGGCCTTTGGCGGCGCGGCCATGCTGTGCTACATTTCCCCGCAGCTGACGATGGTGTCGCTAAGCCTGCTGCCCATGATCGGCTCGGGCGCCTTTGCGTTTTCGCGATTCTCGCGGGGCATCGCCAAGAGCGTGAAGGAGGACACCCGGGACGCCATTGCGCGCGCCGGCGAGCGCGTGCAGCAGCTCGCTACCGTCCGCATGTTTAATAGCGAAGCGCGCGAGGTGGACCGCTTCGAGGGCGCCCTCGACGGATTGCGCGGCCGCGCCGCTCGCGCGGCCCTGGCGGAAGGCCTCTTTATGGGCGGTCTCGGCTTCTCGCTCAATGCGTCCCTGCTGGCAGTAGTATGCTACGGCGGCCGCCTTGTCGCAGCAGGCTCGATGTCAGGCGGGCAGCTAGCCTCTTTTGCAATGTACAGCGGCCTCATGGGCCTGGGCTTTGGTCAACTCGGTAGCGCCTACAGTGACATTTCGCGCTCGCTGGGGGCCTCGCAGCGCCTCAAGGCCCTTCTTGCAGACATCCCCGCCTCTGCTACGTCGGCGGCTGCGGATGCCGACGACGAAGACGGTGCGCCGCATATTGAGGAGCCCGTGATGCGCTTCATGGGCGTCCGCTTTGCGTACGCGGCAAACCCGGACAAGGAGATTTTGCGCGGCCTGGACTTGGTCCTCGAACCTGGAAAGGTGATTTGCATCGCGGGCCGATCGGGCGTGGGCAAATCGACCCTGAGCAAGCTCATTCTTCGCGCCGAGCAGGATTGGCAGGGCGACATCACTTTGGATGGCCACGACATTCGCAGCTTGCCGCTCAAGGCGTACCGCACGCTGCTCTCGGCGGTGGACCAGCGCCCAGCACTTTTCACGGACCTTTCTATCGCCGAGAACATTGCCTTTTCGCGGCCTCAGGCGAGCGCCGAGGACGTGCACGAGGCCGCCCGCATGGCGGAGGCGCTCGACTTTATTGAGGCGCTGCCAGAGGGCTTTGACACCGTCGTGGGCGCTGGTCCGCAGAGTGTGCAGCTCTCAGTGGGCCAGGCGCAGCGCATTGCTCTTGCGCGCGCCTTTTTGCGCCGCGCGCGCGTCTACATCTTTGACGAGCACTCTTCGAGCTTAGACCATCGCGCCGAGCAGGACGTTCAGCGGTCGGTGCGCAGCTTGGCGCGCCAGGGCTGCACCGTAATCGTCATTGCGCACCGCGCCTCGATGCTGGAAACCGCCGACCACGTGGTCGTGCTGGACGCTGGCGTAGTTGCGGAGCAGGGAAGCTTTGGCGACCTGCTTGCCAAGCGTGACGGGCCCTTTCGGGACCTTCTCAGCAGTTTGCGCCGCAGCGACTCGTCATGATCTAAAGGCCTTCGCAGGTCAACTTCTCTTGTCCAACTTGTCGCTGCGGAGTGGCTTTTCGGGCGAATCTCGAGGATAGCGTTTGGAATCGGGAGGCATTGTCAGAAATCAATTTGTCATGAATTCGGAGCGTAGCAAGTTTTCTGTGTCCCAATGCTGGGAAGCAAATAGTGAAGGCTCGTCGGGCACCAGGTGCGGGTCGAAATGCTCGCTCGTTCAAAGAACAGAGTCGTCGAGACCCGAGCCGGTGCCTTTGTGGCCGTAGGGGGCCTGGCGAGGGCGCCCTGGCATGTGAAGAGCCTCTGCGGTCTGCGGGGGCGGCGCAGACGCTGCGGAGGGCGCCGGGTGGCTCGCCACGTGCGAGGTGAGCGTATTTGCCGAAGGCACGACACTAGCTGTCGGAATACTGTCGTCGTACAAGGTGCTCGCGGTGGACGAACTGCGCGAGGTTTGGCGTTGCATGTAGGACCGTGACGAGCCAGCGGTCGAGATGCTGGACGAAGATCGTGCAGAGGTGACGGACCTCTCGGCGAGCGAAGGGGCGTTCGAGGCCGTGTCCACAGAGACGACCTCGACACGAACCGGGGTCGGCGGCGTGGCCGGACTTGCGGTCGAATACGTTGGCGTGGGCGGCGTCCGCGCCGAGAAGACGCCCGGCGACATGGGCGCCGGGGGCGCCGAGGGTGACCGCGCGCCGCGCATTGACTCCGTCGGCGACGAGTGGAGCGACTCAAAGCTGGGCGCCGAAGGTGTGGGCGGCGATTGCACGGACATGGACCGCAAGGGCCCGGCAGACCGCGTGGATACAGTGATTGAGGGCACTCGGGTGCTTCCGGACATGCCGGGAAGCGCCCCTGCGCCCTCGAGCAGGCTCGCTGCGCGCTGCTTGCGCGTGGCTTCGCAGGCGTTGCAGAGACCGCGGACGTTTCTTGGGTTCGAGAAGTGCACGTGGCACTCGGGGCACATGGGCAGCCGGTCGGCGGCCTGCTGCGCCGCAGACAACCCCGCAGTCGCCCCGGCGCCGTCGCCGCCGACAGCAGTCACGGCGGCGGCCGAGGCGCTGCGTCCCGCGCGCGAGTTTCGACCCGATTGCGTCGACGAGGCCGCGGACGAGGTCGAGCTGCGCGGGGTGTTCGTACCGGAAGAGCTGGTCTGAAGCGAGGTGGCGGTGCCAAGCGTCGAATCGCGGTGCGAGTTTCTCTTGATCGCCGCGGCCGAGGCACGGCGCCTCAACTCGGCGTCTGAAGGCTTTCTGCAGTGCCTCCTGCAGACGCAAAAGAGGAGCAGGAGCCCGAAGACCAGGGCGCCCCCGCCGGCTGCGATCGCGACGAGCTTGTTTTCCTTGAGGGCCTGATAGAACTTATCAAAGGGCGAGTTGGATCCGTCCTCGTTGTCGCCCCCGGAGGTGGTACTGATTGACGACGTACAGATGCCGGGCTCCAAGGCCGTCGGCGCGGGCGTGGGGACGTGGTAGCAGGCGCCCGGGTTGTCCTCCCAGGTGCACTCCCACCAAGTGATGCAGGTTTCCTCTTTTGCCTGCGAGGAGCACTTGCCGGTGTTCGGGGGCAGAGGGCCCGTCGGTTTGCATTGCGCATAGTCTTCGAGATAAATGCAGCCGCTGTACTCGGCGCAGGTGTCCGGGTCGTCGTCGTAGCTGCGGCACGTGTAGCCAACGGGCGGATCCTCGAGCGCCACGGGGGACGCTGTGGGCGCAGCCGTGTTGGCCTTTTTACAATAGGCGGGCTGCCCGCTCGTGGAGAAACAGTCGTCGTCGACGAGGCAGACCTCGCCGGGCAGGCACGGAGAGCAGGTACCGCCGCAGTCGACGTCGGTCTCGCCATCGTCCAGGGCGCCGTTGAAGCAAGTGATACTGCTGGGCGCCTGAAGATTGGACGCCTTGATGCAAGACGACCCGCTGCAAACCTTGCGATCCCCTGGCTCCTCGCCGTCGGCCAGTGCTCCGCCGCAGGTTGTGCCATCCTCGACGAGGGTCCCGCTATCGGTGCCCCCCACGGCAAAACAAGTGTCGGTGTTTGAGTCTGTGCGGCAGTACAGATTGCCGCAGGAATCGTCGCCATCGTTGTGATTGTGTTCTGGGCATGGCACGTAGCCGAGAGAGGCGCACTGCTCGACGTGCGACTTGCATTCACCGATGAAGCAGGCGCCCCGGTCGCCGCAGGCGCTGCCGTTCTCTTCGTAAGAATTGTACGGGCAGACTGCCGACTCACCGTCGCAGACCTCTGCATTGTCGCAGTCGTCGTCGATCGAGGAGCGACACACGTACGCTTCGGAGGCGGAGCGCGGCTGGCAGGTGGCGGCGTCGCAGCAGATGTCGTCGGCGCTGCAGGCGGCGCTGTCGAGCAGCGTGCAGGTTGCGCCGTCGCAGCACGGGTCGAGGTCGCCGCAGTCGTCCTGGCCGCAATCGCAGTCCTCGCCGGACTCGCGGACGCCGTTGCCACAGGCAGGCTCGAGGGTCCAGATGGTGGTGGCCTCGGTGTCGGCGCATTTGCTGTAGCGGCGCCCGTAGCTGGGCCTGTAGAGGCAGCTGGAGCTCGAGCACCCAAGCGGATACGAGGACTCGCTAAAGGCCATCTCGATCCAGCCGGCCGAGCAGGAGGACCAGGTGCGCTCGTTGACGCCGCTCGGGTCCATGATCCAGGAGCCCGCAGTGCAGGGCTCTTCGACGAGAGTGTCCTCGCCCAGGTAGGTGTTGGTGTGCTTGACGCCGAGATTATGAGCCATTTCGTGGGCGAGAATGGCCGCCACGGTGGAGAGCTGGGCGTCGGTGGCTTGAACGACGCCGGTTCCGGAGGACTTGCTGCAGAGGACATCGACGTGAGCGAGGCCGACGGTGGAGTCGCGGAAGTTGAGGCCGGACAAGAGCTGCGCGATGCCGTGGTCCACGATGTCGCCGTCGCCGATGAGCTGCGCGCGCCAGGTCGAGAAGTCCTGCAGGAGGACCTCCTCGTTGACCTCGCCGCCCGAGGTCATTTCGGGGGTCCAGAAGTCCTTGTGCGCGAAGGTGATCATGCCGACCACCTGGATGGTGAGCGTGACGGTGCTGGTAATTGCGTTGAGCTTGTTGAAGAGCTCGACGGTGGACTGGAGGATTTGCGCGCTATTGGTGTGCGTGCGATCCTGGTATTGCTGGTAGCGAGTATTGTCGTTGACAATGACGAGTTTGAGAAACTTTTCCTCCTTGGCGAGGGCGCGTTGGCGTAGCCTTGATCGAGACGTGCCGGGCGCCGGCGCAGCGGCCAAGAGGTCGCGATTCAGGTCAACCTCCAGGTCCAAGTCGAGACCGAGACCGAGGTCCTCGGCCGGGGCGTCCTCGGGGACGAGCTTGTGCTCGCACGAGTACGGCTTGTCCAGCCTGGAGTCGATCCAGTACACGAGGCAGCGCGCGCGGCGCTCGTGGCTTTTCGGGGTAACGGGCACGAGGGCGAGCCGGCCCTGGTCCGTTTCCAGGGTGGCCGAGACCTCGTCGTGGCACAGGCTCGCCAGGAAAACGCGCCCGTCGCTTTGCTTGGCCCGGTAGAAGCAGTCCATGCGCTCCATGCGGGTCTCTGCGACCTTGCCGGCCGCGTCGACGTGCTTGTGCTCGACCACGCCTCCGGGGAAGAGCACGCCGTCTCGTTCGAGGTCGAAGTGCCACCTCTTGTCGAAGGCGTCAAGTTCGAGCGCCACGCCCTCGCTGGCGTCGTCGTTGTGCATGATCACGTCCACCTCGACGAGCTCGTACGGGAGGCCGACCTCCTCGAGACGCTCTACGGTCCGCTTCCAGTCCCACACGGCGCGCGCCGGCGGCACAAGCGCCGCGGCGAGCGCCAGGATGAGCGCGGCGGCGCGCGGCATGGTGCCCTCTACAGGCCGCCGGCGTCGGCGTCGGCGTCGACGACCTCGCCGGCAATAGTTTGGCGCCCGGGGACAAGGTCGGCGCCGAAGTTCGGGTCGAGCTCGCTGCCTGCTGCTGCTGCTACTGCTGGGAACTTTACGTACGACGCCCGGCGGGGCGACGGCGTCCGGCCCCGCGGCGCCGCTCGCTCGCTCGCTCTCTCGCTCGCTCGCGTCGCGCGCGCGCTCCCCCGTCGGAAGAGGCTCGAGGGCCGACGGGGTGAGAGAGAGTCTGCCGCTCGGGTCTCGGGTCGAGCCTCGCCTCGACCTTGGGCGCGCGGGGAGCTCCTTCGCGCGCGCGGGCTGGCGGGCGGGCGGGCGGAGCGAAGTCCCTCCGCGGGCGGGCGGGCGGTGGTCCGTCGTCGCCGGCAGCGAGGACGCGAAGGCGGATTGGAGCGCGGAGTCGCGGTCCTCGGCCGAGACAGCTCGCAAGAGCGGCGCCCGCGGACTCGAGACGGGCGACTCGGAGACGAAGAGCTCGAGCTCGAGCTCGAGCTTGCTGGCTGGCTTGCTGGCTTCTCGGTGCCCGGTCGGTCGGCGCGCGTCGACTCGACGGCCGCGCGGCAGAGGCCTTCTTTTTTGAAACCGCGCAGGGCCAGCGGCCGGGCGGGAGTCGAGCGCGCGCTGGCGGGCGGGCGGGCGCGCGGGCGGGCAGCGGGTCGTCGTCGGAGCGGTGCGGTGCGGTGCGGAGCGGAGCAGAGCGGAGCGGCCCAGCTTGACTGCGACGAAGAATCCGTTTTTTCGGCCGACCGACTTCAATCCAGTGATGCTCACGC
This sequence comes from Aurantiochytrium sp. T66, assembly GCA_001462505.1. NCBI lineage: Eukaryota > Bigyra > Thraustochytrida > Thraustochytriidae > Aurantiochytrium > Aurantiochytrium sp. T66. The sequence goes on along the minus strand of KQ758873.1, from coordinate 306,685 downwards.
TCACAGGCCCGGGCCGTGCCAGCGCCGCTGAGCGCGCCGGGCGGTCGGCGGCCGGCGCCGATGCGAGACGCCTCGCTCGCTCGCTCGCTCCCTGCCTGCCTCGCGGCGGCGCGAGCGCTGTCGGGCCGGAATTTAAATTCACAAGTCGAGCTCTAGTTGTACCCGTGCCGCGCGTCCAAACCAATCACCGTGCAGCCAGGCGCTGCGCTGCGCGGGACGCGGGCGGGCGGGCCCGCAGGCGACGCGCGAGGAGGAGGGCCGAGCCGACTCGGACTCCGGCGGTAGTCGCGGCGAAGTGGGATCGAGGCGAAGCGCCAACTTGCCAGCGGCGCGTGCGTGATAGATGGGCGACAAGAGAGAACGTTACCGGTAGTAAAGGCATAGTAAGCCCTAGTATTATACTACTAAATAGGCCCTACATGCGCTGAATGGAGAACAGTATGGAGCAACTGAGCTGAGCTGACAAG
>KQ758873.1:261940-292455 GCA_001462505.1 Aurantiochytrium sp. T66 | reverse complement strand
GCAGCAGCAGCAGCAGCGGCAGCAGCAGCAGCGGCAGCAGGAAGACGCCAGCGCCGGCGAGCAGCGCCCCGAAGACCCGGCCGGAAAAGCCCCGGCAGGAGAGGGGCGGCCCGCGGAGGGCGGCGTCGAGGCGAAACTCGCGACGGCGACGAAACTCGTGGAGGACGACGAGTTCTGCGCCAAGGTGCGCGCGGTGCGCGCGGTGGCGGAGGAGCGGGGCGAGGCCGAGCGAGGCGCGGGCCCAGGCGCGATAAAGGCGTACCAGATGGTCGTCCAGGCCAACACGCTCTCGTTCAGGATCGAGGACGAGGTGGCCAGGATCCACGGGATCCTGACGGAGGCCTACGGCAAACGCTTCCCCGAGCTCGAGTCGCACGTCCCCGAGCCGAGGGCGTACGCACGCGCGGTAAAGCTTATTGGGAACGAAGCCGACATGACCAAACTCGATCTCTCGAGCGTGCTCACGCCGGCGCAGTCCATGGCAGTCTCCATGACCGGGTCGCGCCTCAAGACGGAGCCGCTCGCCCCACGCGTGCTCGAGGGTATTCTGGCGGGGTGCCAGGCCGTCGAGGACCTCGAGGACATTCGCAAGCAGGTGCTTTTGCCGTTTGTCGCGAGCCGCATGGCCTCCATCGCGCCCAACATGACGGCCCTCCTGGGCAGCGAGATCACTGCGCACGTCCTCGGCATCGCCGGGGGTCTGGAGAAAATGGTCACGATTCCGTCGTGCAATGTCATGGTCCTCGGCAAGGGCGCCACCGCCCTCAATGGCTTCTCGCGCGTCGCGGCCATGCTGCACTTTGGCGTGCTGTACGGCTGTCCGCTCGTGCAAGAGTGCTTGCCCGAGCACCGCAAAAAAGCCATGCGGGTCGTCTCGGGTCGCGTGGCGCTCGCGGCGCGCCTCGACCACACACGGAGCGAAGCGGCCGGCTCTGCCGGGCGCGCATGGCACGAAGAGATCCAGGGTAAGCTCGAAAAGTGGCACGCCCCGCCTCCAGGCAAGACCAAGCGCGCCCTGCCCGTGCCGCAGACCATCTCAAAGAAACGAAGGGGCGGTCGCCGGGCAAGGGCGGTGAAGGAGCGTCTGGGCATGACGGACGTGCGTCGCGAGGCAAATCGAGTCAACTTTGGCGAGGCAGAGGCTGACGAGTACGGCGATTCCGCCATGGGCAACACCTTTGGCCGCCTCGGCAAAGAGGGCAGCGGCCGCGTGCGCGTCACCGAGAAGATCCAAAAGCGCAAGAAGATCGACTTTGCGCAGTACAAGCATGACAACCGCAGTGCTGAGGCCAAGGCGCGTCAAGAAATCATGGACCGTCTCCGCGACGATTCCGCGGGACACGCCTTGGCTTCAGCTGGCGCCGTGGACTCGCGAGAGTCGGAGGCCGCGCAGGACCTGTCCGGGACCATCGAGCTCTCCAACCCCGAAGCGCGCTCGGGATCTGCGCACGAAAAGCCCTCCTCCAGTCGCTTTTTCTCCGACACGGTCAGTTTTCGTCGAAAGCAGTCCTGAAGGGAGCGCGTCCGGCCCTCGTGGAGGGACTTGTGTGGCGCCAATCAGTTCAGACGCTCGCGAACTGCGCGCTCCGTCAATCGTAGATCGTGCGCTCGCTATATGCGATGCAAGATGCGATGCAATGCGCAGATATGTGCACGGCAAGGCTGGGCTATGCTGTGAGAGAACTGCGGAGCCGGCGATCATAGTGTCCGTTACGCCAAAAAAAAAAAGGTTCTATGCGCTGCGAAGCAGGCGACAGGGCGCAAGGGGCACGAGGGCATGCCCGCACCATTGCGGTCTCGAGCCAGGCCTGCGTAGTAGTACCCGCAGGGATGGGTACCGAACGGTGTAGTAAATTGCAAACTATAAAGTTGCCTAAGGCATGCATCATCATGTGGCGAGAGCCGAGCGTGAGCGCTGCGGTGGCGTGAAGCAGCGCCTTGCAGAGGTCGCCATCGAGGATGATGGCCTCGAAGTCGAGCGCAAGCTCGTAGAGACGGACGAGCAAGGCACGAGCAGCGAGTCGGGCATCCTCGAAGATTTGCCAGCGCCAGCGCCGCCGCCGCCGAAGTCAGGGATTGCGCATCGCAAGACGATGGCGAAGGCATCAAAGACCGTGAGCGAGAAAGAGGCGCGCGCTTTCATGCAGCGAAAGATCACGCAGCGGCGAGCGAGTCTCCTGGCGCTACGCGAACAGCGAAATGAGGCCTTCGTGCAGGAATGCCCATTTTCGCCAGTACTCGACACCGCAGATGCGAGCTCTTCGCTGGCAAGGCTTGTCAGCTTCACCGACAACCGAGTCGCGAGCGCGCGGGCACATGCACACGAAAAGATCCTCTGGGCCACTGAGCACGAAGCCACGAACTGGGCACACTTTCTCGAGCGCAACCGCGTCTTTCTGGAGCAGCGCGAGGCGGTCCTCGAGCTCAAGCGCCAGAACAAAGAGGTGGAGGAGGTGGAAGCGTGCACATTTCAACCAGCCGTCCGTGCGCACGGATCCAGGCGAACACGAGACGTTTTCTCCGAGCTGTACACGCAGGGACTCCAAGATCGCGTGCTTCGTGAGCAGATTCAAGCAGAGCATGCGGTTTGGAAGGCTGCCTGCGAGCTCGAGGAGTGCAGCTTTCACCCATGCGTGCCTCCTCGCCAGGAGCCTTCATCGAGAGTTGTGCCGCCCACGCGCGCAGAGAAGCCTCTTGAGGACGCGTCGACAAAGCCCAATTCATACGCGCAGCTCCATGGTCCACAAATCCACGCGCGCGATCCATCCAGATCAGCTGCGAAGCGGCGCCGAGGCAGAAATATAGCGTCTTCGCGGCGCGCGCCGAGCGAATTCTCCGAGGTCGCCAGAAGTATCGAGCAGCTCAATCGCGTTCTAGCGTCTGCGCAGGCGAGGCGGTACGACCTTCGCCGGCCCCGTTGAGATCATACAGGTCGACCGCGTTGGCGAGCCTCAGCGCAGCGCGGTCTGTCCGCAGACGCTTCGCAACCACCGAGGCTGCCGAAGACGCCTCATCATTCAATACGGTGCTCACTTCCTCCTGGGCCGCCTCGCAGAATCGCGCAGCGGCGTGCAGCCAGGCGGGCCCATCTCCCGGCACGAGCAAGAGCTCTGCGCGCCGATCGAGGCCAGCACGAAGATCACCAAGCGCCTGCGCAAGGTCGGCAGGGTGCGCGGCCGACAATTCAAGGCCGCACGCCGACTCGCGCACGCGCACCGAGAGCGAGCCCTGGGATCCCGCGCGAAGAATCTCGGCGAGCTCGCGTGCGGCACCAGATGGCTTGCCTGTGACGGCAACCGTGACCTTCCAATAGTCGAAGAGCACCGGATGCTCGTGCAATTCTGTGTACCACGCGCGGCTGTCGAGCACGTGGAAAGGAGCTTTTCGGGTGCCAATCAGGCGGTACGAGGACGGCGAGCCAACTTTCCAGCAGCAGATCCGGGCCTCGAGCGACTCGCACAGAGTCACAACCTCGCTCGTGTCGACAACCAGCAAGAGACAGTTCTCGCCTGGCAGCGCAGATCCATTCTGCTGCGTCGCAGCACTCGCGGCAGCGCTCGAGCCCACATAGCATCGCGATCGCGTTGGGCCGGGAAGATTGAGCAGCGCACCCACCCGATACTCGCTGTCGGCGGGCACACGCACGTCGATACGAAGGGAGCGCCGGAAGCAGCACACCCGCACGATGCGAGCGGCCTCGCTCGGCAAAGCCCCACTAGTCATGGTCCTTGTGGCCTCCGCGTTGCGATCAGGGCTGGGGTCAAAGTCGTTGTCGGGCCGGTCCGGAAAGAGCGGTTCGAGGTCCGAAACCGAGAAGGCGTCGGATCCGCTATCGTCATCAATGCTGCCGTCGGTGCCCTCGATTTCGCGTTCGAGACTTTCCACAAGATTCGACTTCTGCTGCAGAAAGGATGCCGTCCCAGCAAGGTCGTGCGCGGCTTGCTCAATTCGGGCGCGCAATGAATCGAGCACCATGGTCCGTGCGCCCGTTGCCGGGCCCCTTGCGGCCTCGGGTTCTGGTAGAGAGCGCCGCTGGAGCCCGTGCGGGGTCCAAGTAAAGTTCGCCTCCGCATCGAGATCTCCAGAGGGCGCGAGCACCTCAAAGGTGATTGTTTCCGAGTGGGCTTCAGTGTCGCGGCGCAGAAGCGCGAGCTGCGGGCAGACGCCGTCAAAGGCGCCGACGAGGCATGCATCGACGCTCGACCTCACGACCAGGCCCGAGGTCTGCGTTGACATGATCTCTGCCCGTCCGGACTCGCTCAAGAGGCACACGAGGCGCACCGGGGCCTCAAGCGCGCACTCGCACGCGCACGCCGCGATCGCGCGTCGGCCAAGCGCAAAGTGCGCGGCGGAGGCCTGCCAGAGCTGCTTTGGGTCCTCTTCGCCCAGACTTTGCGCAGAGACAAAGACATTGCAGGACCGCAAGACCCACGCCCAAGCCGGCGCGCGCGCTGAGGGGCAGGACTGGCACTCGCACTCGGCAAGGATGTCGTCTTCCCTCTCGCAATCGTGACCCGCGCCCGTCGCGAGGTCGAAGATCCTGGTCCTCGGCGAGGCGCCCTGGGCCGGGCCGCAGGCAAAGGTCACAACCAGGGTCTCCGCGTCGCAGAGCATGACGCTCTGGACGAGGGCGGCCTCGTCCGCGCGGATGTCGACCGTCCCGAGGCCGCTGACGTTGCCCCGCGCGTCGACCGCGAAGGCCTCGAGGCTCCCGTCCTCGCTCTCGACGACCAGGGACGCCCTCGGCGCGGCGCCCTCGTCGCCCGCGAGCGTCGCGCCCGCCCAGAGCGCGCGCGCCGGCGGGCGGCCGGCGCGGGCGAGCTCCCGCGTCCATGCGCGGCAGTCTCCGCCATGACCGCCGCCATGCTCGCCGCCGTCACGCTCGCCGCCCCAGACGCCGGCCGCCAGCGCGACCCGGGCGTCCGGCGCGCGCGCCGCGCGGCACGCGACGACCTGCCGCGCGTGCGGCAGCCACAGCGCCGTCGCGGGCGGCGGCATCGGCGTTGATAGATTGATGATCGAGTACTATTTCGAAGTTCGGGCCCTAGATCCAAAGTCATCAAGGTCCTTGGATCTCTTCTCCGAGCTGGAGGCTGCGCTCTCGAGCAGCCGACGCTGCAGAATGCTTCGCAGCTGCCAGAGGTCGATGCGGAGGAAATTGGTGATCACCTTGGACTTAATTGAAAATGATCTTGCACAAGATCTTGCGCTGGGGCTTCCTTTCGAGCTCGCGAGCTGCGTTCGAGGCAAGATTCTCCCGCTCGATGGTTGCTTGGAGGTGATCGTGCTCGTGGAGCACGTGCTCAAGATCTTGCACAAAGTCCTTGCGCTGAGGGCTCCTCCCCGGGCTCATCCGTGGTGGGCTTCTCCCGCGCGACAGGGTCTTGAAGGCGATCCGCTTGTCCCGGTCTTACGCAGGCGCCGCCAAGCACAAGAGAAAGTTGTCAAAGAAGAACTTGGAGGCCTTACGCATTAGCGAGAGGATACACTTAGGCTCGTCGCGGCGAAATCCTCGTTAAGGCTAGCGATCATGGAATCCTGACGCTCTGAGAAGTATCGTCATCCAGAAGGCGAGTGCGTTCGGCAAAAGCCCCGGAAGAAAGCGCGGCGATTGCATTCGCGCTTCTTGCACACAAGATACATGTTGCGATTTTCATCCCTCACATGGAGATTGCCGTCGTGATGCTTTTCGCCTGCGGTAGAGCCGCGCCGGGGAGGCGAGGCGCAGCCATTCACAGCACATTGCTCGCCAACACGTTGCATCTCCTCGTGCTTGTGTCCATGGGCATCCTGCTTTGAGCTTCCTTCTGTCGAGGAAATTTGGCCATAGTCGATGAAGCCTTTAATCCCGAGAATGCAGAAAGCGGTCGCTGTGGCGTGACAAACCGTATTCCCAGACTGCTCGTTGTCCGCAGAGCGCGCGACCTTGGAGAGCTTGATCGGCTGGACAGGAGCGGGATGCTCGCCGAGCCGCTTGGCGCCGCGCCGATACTGGACGCTCATGGTCCCGAAGGGCAATCCAAACGCCTCAGGCGTGCCGCGCGCGGGCTCTACCGACGGGGGAATTGCTCCGGAAGTAGTCAAGGAAGCCCGGGATCGAAACGCCTTGTCTACGGAAAGTGTCGTCGCCTTGCTTTGGCGCGCGCTGGCGGGCGGGCGGATGAAGCAGGTCTGGTTGCGTGCCCCCGGCTGACTGACTGGCCACCTCCATCATTTGGCACGACGTTCTTTGCGCCTGGGAGGCCCGCGGGCCAAAAGTAGAACGTGAAGCAGCCGACACCCAGCAGCCCCCCGCAGCAAAGCCGAAGCAGCCGCGCGCGCGACGTAGAAGAGCGCAGGAGGCATCGTGAGCAAGCCGATCTCACCCAGCTTGCACGGATTTGGACTTGCGCTGATTTGCTTGTCGCGCGAAGCTGCAACGCAGCGACTGTTTCCATACTCCGGGTACTCGGATGTCAAGTACGTACCACGTCTTGCATTGCAGACAGTTTGTCAAAGTAGGTGAAGCAAGCTTCGCCGCCTGTGGCCGGGCAAGCCCGTCCGTGATCAAAGCCATCTTCGTGTAGCTCAACTTTGCAAAGTCGCAAATCTTCCCGAGCTTCCCGAGTTCGGCAAGCCGTCGCGTCGGCACCCCTCGTCAATGCAGAAAGGAGAATGTCGTCGGTCAGTCACCCGGCGGGCCCGGGGGCCTGACCGTCCCGTCGACGTCCCGTCCCGGGACGCACGAGTCGACTCGGCACCGCCCGCAGCGAATTGAAAGAAAAACGAAAATCGTCAGCATTGTAATAATGCCCACGATAGTACGTACATGACCCCGGGCCACGTCCCGAGGAGTCAATCTCACTCACCTCGCCAAGGCACGGCGCGCGGCATGAGGAGGCTCGCGACAGCTCGACGGACTTCGCGACCACCAGGCCGGGCCAGGCCAGGCCAGGCCAGGAGCGCCGCGCAGCGCCGCCGACGGCTCATCGGCCACGAGGCTCGGCCTGGCGGTGGAATGGCTGGACGGGGCCGAAAACTTTGGCGACTGGGGAAGTGAGAAAACTTGAAAGAATGCGTCGGGCGACTCGGCCACGCGGCGAGAGAGAGAGAGAGAGAGAGAGAGAGAGAGAGAGGATAGAGAGCGAGAGAGAGAGGATAGAGAGCGAGAGAGGAGAACTTTCAAACTTCATCAGGCAGCGCTGCGGGCCAGGCTCCGTGACGCACGTGAGCGAGTCACCGCTCCAGCTTCCTGCGGCGGCTGGCGAGACGAGACGTGCCGCGACGGCCGAATTGCGCCTCGACGACCCTCTGCCAAGCGCCATTGCGACGCGCATTGGCGGCAAGCCGCATCATGACAGACGCCGACGAGCCGCACGACCCGAGGTTTCGCCAAATCTGGACAAGTCGCTCGCCGGCACAATGTGCTGCCCGCGAGCGGGGCATCTTCAGTCCCAGATGGGTCTTTTCAGGTGCAGTTCGGCGACGGTCGGCTGCGGGCCCGGCTGCGGGTCCCTTCAGGCTCAGGCGGCTTTTGGGCACGCCTGCCTCTGTCTCTGTGGCCTTTCGTCTTGGCCGCCCACAGCCGTTGCTTGCTTGCTTGCGTTGCTGCAACCTGAGCTTTCGAACGACCGTTCCGAGGAACGGCAAGCAAAGCGGAGGTAGTCGAGAGGCCTCGCCAATGTTTGCGTGCGCGCTCGAAGTCGCAGAATAGCAGATTAGCGCAGCAAGGGACTGTCCATTCCGCGCTGGCGACGTTGCGACCAGGCCCGCGGCGTGGTTCGTCTGGGCAGCGCACTCACCCGATTCTCACCGTCGGCGGGCACATGCACGTCGATACGGAGAAAGCGCCAGAAGCAGTACATCCGCATGATACGAGCGGCCTCGCCTGGCAACGTGCCACTGGCTGTCGTGCTTCTGGCCTCCGCCCGCTTCACGAGCAAGGCCTGGGGCCAAAGTCGTTGTCGTGTCGCCCCGCGGCGAACGATTTGAAGCCCGAAATCGAGATTCAGGCTGACACAGATGCCCACAAAGATTGCGTCCAAGAGTCTCCACGAGATTGCATCTTTGCAGCAGACGAAAGGACCCGCCCGGGCCTCACGCGACACGCGCACGTCGCGATCGCGTGTCACCCAAGGGTAGAGTCTGCGGCGAACACCTGCAAGAGCTGCTTCGAGCCCTCTTCGGCGATGCAGCGAAAAGCACATCGCAGAATCGCAAAATCCGCGCACGGGTCGCGCGCTCAGGGACAAGCCTGGCATCTCGCACTTGGCAAGATGCCCTAGCTCCTCTCGCAATCGTGGCCCTCGCCCGTCGCGAGGTCGAAGATCCAGGTCCTCGGCAAGGCGCAGAAAACTTTCTAACTTGAAAGACAAACTTTTGAATGCCGCTCTGGGACGCGCCCGGCCCGCGAGTCGCCTCTCCAGCTTCCCGCTGCGCTCCGAAGCGCGTTCGGACGACGACCCACGCAACTTAGAGGCCGTGATGCGGCCGGGCAAGCCGCATCACGGCAGTCGAAGCGAGCCGCGCGGGCCCGCCGCGGGGCAAGGCGCGACAGCGCAAGCCAGTCCGAGTCCTAGGCCCAGCTGCGGGTCCCAGGCTCCTCCGGCGGCTCTGGGACAGGTTGGGCAGTCGAGCTGCAAGAGAACTAACTGAGCGTAGGTAAGGCTACCAGAGGAGAGGCTCACCAGTGCCTTGCAAGGTCAAACTTCTTGGCGAAGCCAGCATACCCTCAATCGATACCAGTGCTCGCCCGCTCGCCACGGGCGTTCGTACGGAATTAAAGGCGAAGGAGGCCCGCGAGGTACGTTTGACTGCTCCCGCCGGGCCCGGATTGCCAGCTGGCCCCGAGGATTGCTCATTGACGGCGGGCCCCAGACTTGCTATCTGCCCGAGGAATGCGCCTTGGCACAGATATTTTCGCGATTGAGATCCAAGGATCGATTTTAGTGCTCTATGGGCCAGGACTGGCGCCGAGCCGAAGGTTTGAATTGGCGGCCCCAGAATTGGGGCATGACTTGCTACGACGATGGAAAGACCAAGCGCGAAGGCGAGTGCATGTTGGTCAAGTATCATGCGCAAAGGCGATAGGAACTTGAACCCAGCACGCTACGGTGCTCGGTTATCCTGCAACACGCCGCCTACGAGGCGGGTACAAAGTTCAAGACCAAGAAAACGCTACGACAGCGGATAGAGGAGACGAGAGACGCCACCACGCAGGTGGCACCAAGACGCGCGCACCACGTGCGTGCAAGAGAAGAGAAGAGATGAGAAGAGAAGAGAAGCGGCTCAATAAGGCGGAAGCCACGCAGAGGACGAGAAGTCCTAAATCTCGGGGATTGACAACGATTCCCGAAGGCAATGATGTAGACATAGGTGAGGGCAGAGGACGAGAAGTCCTAAATTTCGGGGATTGACAACGATTCCCGAAGGCAATGATGTAGACATATGACGGTAAGTCCCAACAAACTCGTAGGTGAGGCCAGAGAACGGTAGTCCCAACAAACTCGGGGTCGGTGCCACGATTCCCAAAGGCAATGATGTAAATACGAGTAGTTTTAGGAAGCCAGTGGAGACGACGTTACGCGGAGCCAATGGTGCCTTTGAGACAAACAAAACCTATCTCGGCACGTGTGGTTGATGTGTGCTGCGTCTCGCTACACAGGCAATGTCCGACTATACTTTCAATACTGAACCTATACAGGCGCAAGCAGCAGAGCCCGAGGCCTTCGGGCCTCGAATTTTTTTTTTTCTAAGGCCAAGCTTTGCCCTCGGGCAGAGCTCGCGCCTTCTTCTCTTTTTTTTGGCTCAGAGATAAAAAGAGGCCACTTTTATTCAACAATTTTTGTTTGTGCTTGCCAAGGTCATCTCAGAACCACTTTGACTAGAGCTCAGACGAAAGCCCGCGCCAAGCCCAGAATTCGAGCGATCCTGGAGCTTCGCTTTTTTAGAAATCGGATCCCAGCGAAGAGTTCATCTTCTGCATTTCACGGTTCGTATCTACAGGAGCACATGCGCACCCCATCGGCGTCCGGGCTGTCCTTGTCGACCGGGCAGCCGCCCTGGGCGGCGGCACTTTGCACGATTGGCAGCACGCGGGCGAGAGTCTTGATGTTCTCCAAACCCTGCACGTCTTTTGGGGGATATGTCGTGCGGCGCCGTTGTCCCCGCCGCCCTTGCATGCAATTCTGCGCTGCGCTGCGCTGCACTGCTTGCTTCGAGCTGACGGCTCTTGGTGCTGCCCGACCTTGATGTATCTGGCACGTCCGATATGTGATGATGGTGTTGATGATGCGGAGCCGACTTGTGGTCCACGACGCGATGCTGCGGAGCCTGGGCCTTTGCGACCTCGCAAGGTGCTATGGCAAGACGCATGGGCGCATGCAGATCTAGCAGCAAGAAGAACCCGAATTGGCCGGGGTCTAGAGCCAGAGGCTTGGCCGTCTGGAGCCAGAGGCTTGATCGTCTGGAGCCGGAGGCTTTGCCAAGTACCCGCAGAGATGATTCGCTCGTGCAAAGCATGCATCCCTGAGGAAGATCTCGTGTTCCCGGCCCTCGACTCGAGTATTGCGTGCGAGCTCGTCCTTGGACGTCAAATTTTCCTTACCTCAAACTAACAGAACTCTGCATACGCGTGACGGGCAGGCCCGAGGAGCTGAATTCGCGCCACGAGCCTTGCTTAGCTGGCCGGCGAGCTTTTACATCACGGGGTGGACCGTCTGCGCAGCGAGGGCAATGGTTTCCCGAATCGCGAGCTCAAAGACTTTGGCCGGGTCCTGCTCGCTGGGCCCCGCCAGCTGGGCCTGCACGGCAGCGGAAGCGGCAGCGGGCGCAGAGGCCGGAGCTGCTGCGGCCTCTTGCGCAGACAGAGGAGGTGCCGCCGGATCCGTCGCCGAAGCCTCCGCAGTAGCACGGTCCATATTGACAGCCTTCTCCGCGTGAGGCTCGTCGTTGTCTCCGGCGGGCGGCTTGTCGGCCGCTTCTGCCTCTCGAATCATGGATACCTGGAATACGTGGCCCTGCGAATCAAGATCGATCCGTGCCTCGTGCTTGCCATCCGTGACGACGAGATGATCCGCCTCGCGTCGCAGGCTATCCGCGCCGAAGCGCTCCTCGAGTAGACTGAGAATGAGGAGCGCGGTTTCCGAGGACTTGAGGAGGCCGGCGATCGAGGTCGCGCGAGTGCGGCCCTTTGCGGGTCCGGTGTCCTCGGATCCGCTGCTCGGAACCGCATCCTCGCGTCCGGGCGTCGCTTGGCCTGCCCCAGCAGGCGCCTGCTCTCGGTCGATCTTGGTCTCCCCGTCGTCGTGAGCGTGCGAGTGAACCTCGTGGCCGTGCGCGCTACAGCACGTCCCGATGCGGACCGCGGCCATCCCGCTCTCGGCCTGCAGAAGGATCGCCATGAGGGCGTCCGCTACCATGTCGTTGCTGGGCGAGGCATCCCAGGTGAGTCGCACGAGGCTCTTGTGCAAAAACACCTCGACCTGGCTGTTCACCAGAATGGCATTGCCGGAGCGCGCGCCATCCTCCGAGGGGACGTCCTTGCACTGAAAGACGCGGCCCACCGCCTCACGAAGATCTGCAAAGCTCCGGTGAAACGGAACGTGTAGGCGTTGCTGGACGCGCGCCGTCTTGAGTTGCGTATACATGCGCAGGTCCTCGGTCGCGATAAAGCGATCGGTCAGATCCTGGCGGACGAGGTAGGCGGCCACCCGGGTGCCAGGCGTGCGCATTCTGCGCTGGACGAGTTCGCCGCCGTAGGCTTTCACAATCCGCTGCTCCTGAAAGCGAAGATTGACCGTCTGGCCATTTTCTGGGCGATAGAACTGGGTGCCGAGCTCGCGCAGCGTCGGGTCCCGGCCCAGATCGAGGTTCAGCTTGCGCATCTGCTCCTTCTCGCCGTGTACAAAGATGATGTTCTTGGGCTTGAGCTGGTCCACAAAACTCTTGGTGCCCGGGTAGTCAGAGTGCGCCGCAAAGGTGATGGTCTTGATGTCGCAGTCCACGGTGAGCATCGTGCCATTGAGCGACTCGATCTCCTTGATGGAGCCCGCCTTGGAGAGCTCCTTGGCCAGCGTCCCCTCGACGCTGTAGCCGGCGAGAATGACGCCGTTGCGGCGGTCCGAGCACCAGAGCTCAAAGAGGCGGCGCGAGGTGCCACTCTGCAGATAGCCTGGGCTGGCTAGCACCACGGCGGGCGGCTGAATGACCTCGTTCTCGCCGAGACTGCCGATATTTTGCAGATTCCATGGGTCCGAGAGCTGGCGGCTGCGCATCTCGGCATTCATGACGTTGATAAAGGCCTTGTACACTTTGAGCGCCTCGTTTGCGATCCGCGAGGTGTGGTAAATGTTGATGCCGCGGAGGTCCGGGTTTTTGTTCCAATGGTCCTCGAGGATGAGCAGGAGCTCCTGCACCGCGCCGAGAGCGCCCATGGGAATGAGGCAGTTGCCACCACGGCGCACGATCATTTCCACCGTGTCCGTGAAGCGTTTCTCGCGCTCCTCGCGGCTCTCGTGCACGAGGACACCAAAGGTGGCCTCGACGATGAGCACGTCGGGCCTCGCGGACGGAATCTCGGCGCCCGGCAAGTGGCGGTCGTCCTCGCGCGAGTAGTCGCCCGTGTAGAGCACGCGGACGCCGGCGATTTCGATCATGAACATGGCGGCGCCGAGCACGTGACCCGCGAGGTACGGCGTGATCTTAATGCCCTGGATCGTGATGGTCTGGTGCAGGCCCACGGTCTCGCAGCGCTCGAGGCAGCGCGCGAGCTGCTCTTGCGAGTACACGGGCGAGTTGTTCGGGTCGTGCGCGAGGATGCGCACGTAGTCCTTGAGCACGAGGCGCAGGATGGCCTTGGTGCAGCTCGTCATGAGCACCTGGCCCTTGAACGAGGTCCTCTCGGTCAGGTACGGCAGCGCGGCCGCATGGTCCAGGTGGAAGTGGGTGATCAGGCAGATGTCGATCTTGGACAGGTCCGTCCTGTCGAAGAACGGCAGGAGCTCGTCGCCCTCCTTGCCGGGGTGGATGCCGCAGTCCAGCAGGATCCTCTTGCCCTTGAACTCGAGCACGTGGCACGACCTGCCCACCTCGCGGCCGGACCCGAGCGGCGTGAACTGGAGGACGTTGTTGGAGTCCTCCCAGATGCTGAGATCCTCGTCGCCCTCGGCCGCCGCGCCGCCGGGCCCGGCCGCGCCGCCGAGGGCGCCGGGGGCGTGGGCGTCCGCCTTGCGCTTCATGGCCGCGCGCGCCGCCTCGCCGCGCGCCGCGCGCGCCGACAGTTCGATGGGTGATGATTCAAAGTCTAAATCTTTGGCCGCTCCGCCTTCGCCTCCCGTCCACGAGTCAACCGGCATTTTGCCCACAAAGAACTAGCCTCATCAATCAGTTGCGGCCTGATGGATGACCCTTCGCGAGCGAACTTTGAACAGGCGCTGCAGAAGTTCAACTGGCTGGCATGAACTTTGCGTGGCCGAGGTTTGGCTTGCTAGGGACGTGATGATAAGAAGCTTCGGTCGACTGAATGACGGAATCGAGATCCCGGTACTTTGTAGCATGACGCGATTCCGAAGATGCTGACGATGATCTCCATGTTCGACGAGGAACTCCGCGATTTGCCTGCATCCTCAGAGGCTCTGGTCTGCATCTCGCGCTTCTTCTCCGCGCAAAGCAAACACCCTAGCACCTGTCTTCTACTCGACCGCAATCATTTTCCAGCGAGCACTTCAATCCTCCTCACCCGGGGCCGCCCCGTCGTCGCATTGTACGTGCAGTACCTGCGTCCTGCCCAATCGGAGCTCACAAGCGAGCAACGCCTCGCAGATGTCGGCCAGCAGGGCCTCGTCCTCGATGACAATGTAGACACTATTGTACGTAATGTAAACACTATTGTAAACACGGGTCTGGGCCGCGGGACCAGTCGCTTATGCGCGGGACCGCAGACCCCGCTGACACGCGCGCGCGCCCGTCCGAGGCGCTCCGGACCACCCCCCGCGCGCGGAGATTGGCGGCCGGAAGATGGCGGACCTCGCGGCCAGCATCGCGGGCCCGGGCCCCGGCGCTGGGGCCGGGGCGGAGGCGGATGATGGCGATGGCCATGCCGGCGACGCCGGGTGGTCCAACGAGCGCCCGCGGCTGCCCGAGGACGACATGGTGACCTACGTCAAGGGCGTCGACGGCGCGCTGGCGTCGGCACTCGACGACGAGAGCCGCCGCGCGCTCGTGGAGAACGTCTTTGAGGAGCTCAGGCAGCACGAGGCGAGTCTCGCCTGCACGAGACGCATGTCGTACGCGCTCGAGTCCCTCCTGCGCCACGCCGAGGCCGCGCAGCTGGCCGCCTTCCTTGGCAACATGAAGAAGTACTTTGGATTCGTGGTCACGAACCGCCAAGGCTCGCACGTGCTGCAGACGCTCCTGGGCCGTGTCTACGCGGCGCTGTACGAGCGGAGCGCGGCGGCGCCAACTAGGGCCGCGGACGAGGACGAGGACGAAGACGACGGAGACGACGCCGGCGCGAGCGAGGCCGCGCGCCGGGAGCTGCGCACCATAGTCCTGGACCTGGCCAAGACTCTCGTGGTCAAGGAGGTGTGGATTGATCTCGTGTACGACCCATGCGCCACGCACGTCATGCGCGCCCTCCTGCAGGTCCTCGCCGGGGTGGACCCGCGCGAAAAGCGCAAATCGGGAGACCCACTGACCCCTTCGCGCTTCCGCGAGACTGCCGACAAGGAGATGAATGCCTCGCTGATCGCCTTCTTGGCTGCCATGTCCAAGTGGTCTGCCAAGGACGTCAAGGACGCCTGCGAAAACACGCACGCGTCTCCCGCGGTGCAGATTATTGTCCAGTACTGCCCGCCGCGCTACAAGGCATGGAAGGCGACCGTCGACAAGGCCATTGGCACGCGCGAGGACGAGAGCGGGGACGCGGCCGTCACCGCCGCGTCCTTTTGGGCCTGCGCAGAGCACAGGGTCTGCAGCCACCTAGTGCAGGTCATTGTGGCTTCGTGCGACAACGCCTTCTTCGACGAGTCCATCTTCCCGCTTTGCGTGCAAAAGGACGCGGTGGCAGACAAGCTTAAACACCCGGTGGCGAATCACGTGCTGCAGACCGTGCTGGGCCGCATGCATACCGACGAGCAGGTGGAGGCGGCCCTGGAGGCCCTCGAGCCCCTGTTGGAGACGACCATTCTGGGCAGCAGACTGGGCATCCTCTGGCGGCTCTGCGAGGCGGCCGTGCCGCGGAGCCCCGCTGTGCAGTCACGCCTGGGACGCAGCGTGCTGCGGGCCCTCCGCGCGCGGCGCGACGCGGCGCCAGCAGGCCGCGCCGGGGCGCCCAAGGGGGCCATCCAGTATCTCCTGGGTCTCGAAGAGCGCGGCCCGGCTCCGGCGGCCGCAAATAACGACGCTGGAGACGCCGCTGGCGATGAGGGCCCCGAAAACGACGAGGATAACGAGATGAAATTCACGCAAGTGCGCGTCTCCGTGCTGGGCGCACGAGTCGCCGGCGCGATGCTACAGTTTGCGCCCGAGAGCGTGCGTGCGCTGCTCGAGAGCCTGGCATCGATGGACGCGGCCTGGCTCAAACAGCTCGCGTGTGACCCCGTAGGCGGCAAGCATGTTCTGGAACCGCTCATGGACGCGCCGTCGGGCGCTCTGTGGGCCAAACAGCGCGTGCTGTCCAAACTCAAAGACAGTCTCGCGCAACTCGCGGCCGACAAATTCGGCTGTCACGTTCTGCGCAAGGCTTTTGATGGCGGCACGATCAAGGACCGCACGGCCATCGTCAAGGCGCTAGCGCGCAAGCAGCAGCGGCTTGCAGGGTCCAAGGCCGGCGCTGGGCTCTTGAAGCACTGCAAGGTGGCGCTTTACGCGCAGCACCCAGACCAGTGGGTGTCCGCGCAGAGCCACGTCAAGGCCAAGTCCAAGAAGCAGTCGCTCGCGAACTTTATGATTGACCTCGAAAACACCGGGGACCGCGCCGCCTCTCGGTCGGTCAAGCGACGGCGCGCGGAGGAGGAGCCCTCCTCGCACAAAAAGTCCAGGGGCGCGGGCGGCGACGATGAAGGCGCGGCCGATGACTTCGGCGAGCCCGTGGCGAAGCGGCGCGAAGAGAAGCCGAAGAAGGATAAGAAGAAGAAAACGAAGAAACAACTCTTGTAAATCATGCCCCAGAAAATAAATTTTTACGCTGTCATGCCATGCCAAGCCAGATGCCCAAAGCCGCATCTGAAAACGAGATGCTCGAACAAGTGGTGAATGATTTTACAACCTTGAGTTTTCTTACAGCACAACGACGCAAACAATGTCGCAAAAGGCTCGCGAGACCTCCTTCGCGAGCTTGAAGGGACCTGGAGGCTACGCCTTTCGCCTCTTCTTCGAGGCCTTTTTGCCTCCCGGAGCGGCGGGAGAGGTGCGTTTGTTGTTGTTGTTGGTAGTGGTCTGCGAAGCGAGGTAGTCGGCCATCTCGTCCGGGTCGATGGCGGCGCCCTCGAGCTTGGCGAGCTGGGCCGCCGCTTTGGCATTAAGCTTTTCCTGGGCATCGGCGTCCTCGACTGACGGATTGAAGGCCCCGAAGGAGCGGCGGCCGGCCGCGCGTTTGGGCGCAACGAGCAAGGGCTCGCAAACGAGCTTGCCGGTATTTGACTGCAAGAGGGCGGGATCGATGACCCATTTCTCCTCGCGAAGCTTGCGCAAGCGCTCCGCTTCGGCGCGCGCCGCCGCGCTGGCTTCATCCTTGCGCTGCATGAAGCGCAGGTTGCGCAGGCCCTGCGACAGCTCGGTCTTGGCGGGCCGCGGGGCGGTTTCGAGCGAGTCGTCCCGCACGGGTCGCGTCCCTGGCATCACGGGCCTCGAGTCCAGCTCCAGGACGGCATCGCCCGCCTTGCTGCTCGTGCTGGACGCGGTTGTCGGGGTCGCCGCCGCGGCCGCCGCCGCCGCCGCCGCCTCGGGCGCGGGCGTGCTCGAGGGCGC
Organism: Aurantiochytrium sp. T66; assembly: GCA_001462505.1. Taxonomy (NCBI): domain Eukaryota; class Bigyra; order Thraustochytrida; family Thraustochytriidae; genus Aurantiochytrium; species Aurantiochytrium sp. T66. The sequence continues at coordinate 275,508 of KQ758873.1, read as the reverse complement.
CTTGCTGGCGGCGGCGTTTCGGCGGTCATTGCCGCCGGCGGGGGGCTTGGGGCCCTTCTTCTTCTTCTTCTTCTTGCCCGCGGCCCCAGGCGCGGGCGCTCCGGGCCGCCACATGGTCGCGCGCTTGGGCTTCTGTCGCTCCCGCCACCCAAAGTCTCGTGTCGCCCCACCCCAAGTCCGGTGCGAACTCGCACCCGACCCGGTGTACTCCGCGACTCCGAGACTTCAACATGGAAGACCGCGCTGGCGGCCTGGGCACGGAGGACCGCGCGGACGAGCAACAGCAGGCCTAGCCTCGATCATCGTGTGCGAAAACTGAGTGTTTGGGCCATGAATTGCTCTGGCCAGGACATGCCATGAACGAAGTGGGACGAGACCAAGATGGCAGGAGAAGCTCATCCCAGATCTTCTCGGTTGACGCAAGGCCTTCGAATTCTGGGATGTCGGGGTAGTACGTACGGGTACCCGGCCAGTACGTACTGTACTACGGGTACTACCTACCCGTGAACGGTACGCAGTACGCCTAGTACCGGTAGGCCTAGCACCCGCTTCGCATTACTCGAACTTCGGCTACGATGCCACGGAACGCTTCTACGTAGGCCCTTGGGACTTGGACGTTCTTCGGGCCAACTGCCGACACGAGCATGGCGACTGGCAGCCGATGGACACGAGCATGGCGTTCGTGCATCACTAAGTCAGGAACTTCCGGCTCTCGTGCATGCATCGTTTTCGGATTCCGGCATCATGATCATTCCGCCTAACTCCACTTTCTGCCTTGCACTGGCCGCACCTCCGAGGTCAGAATTTCGCGCATCGCATGCGGCGACTGCAAGCCGTGCCGTGTTTTGTCGTGCGTGCAGCCAAGTCTGCACTCTCCGTGCCGCGACGGTCTCTTGATGGTCGTCGTCATCGTCGTCATGATGATCATCATATAATCTTCGGCGTCCAGCTCCGAGCCCGGCGGCACGGTCCCCGAACGCGCCGCCGCGGTTCCTCGGCGGCAGCGGGTTCCGAGGCGCCGATCTCTGCCTGTCGCGCAATTGTCGATCAATCAATCATCCTCCGCCGACGCCCGGCGCCGACGCCAGTCCGCCAACGAGCCCCGCGCCGTCGCCCCGTCGCCGCCGCGCGCAGCCAGACCGCGTTCTGCGCCGCCATCGCGACGGCACCGACGAGGACATCGACGAGGACTCCGACGACGACGACGACGACGACGACGACGACGACGACGACCACGACGACGACGACGACCACGACGACCACGACGACGACGGCCTGGGCGGGCACGATGCCGGCCACGGCGTGGGCGAGCTCGCCGGCGGCGCCGCGCGCGCCGTCGATGAACATGGCGGAGATCATGAGCTCGCAGCTCGCGGAGAGCCTCGAGCGCGGCGAGGAGAAGGACCTTGCGCAGAGCGCCGGGGCCGCCGACGCCGAGGACCGCGACGTCGAGGAGGACGTGGACATGGACGAGGACCTGCGACTCGCGCTGGCGCTTTCGCGCGCCGAGAACCTCGGCGAGGCCGCAGAAGAGGCCGCCACAAGCGACGCGAAGCCCGCCCAGCCGACCCCGGTCGACGAGGCCGCGGACCTCGCGCTGGCCTTGAGCCTGCAGGAGCAGGAGGAGGCAGCGCTGGAGTCCTTTCGCGCGTACGAGCAGCGTAACTACGCCGGCAAGGTCAAGTTGCGGTCCAGGTTCAGGACGGCTCAGGAGATCGAAGAGGCGAACCGACGCGCTGCCTCCGAGACCGTCCGGTACACGGCGGATGACGCCGTCGCCTTGAAAGAGGAGATGGAGAGCATTCGCGAGGCGTTTGCTGAGGAGATGGGCTTTACAGACAGCGCACAGGCCGCAGGCCGCCTGCCGCCGTGGCCGGTCCGCAACAAGGCCCTCAAGGGTCAGGGCGGTGACGAGGAGATCATCACCAAGCACGACGCCGACCTCAGCGCCCAGCGCAACTGGGCGCGGTTGGCCAACGACCCGCGCACCGGCAAGGCCGGTTCAGGGTCCGGCTCGCACAAAATTTCCAACCGTGTCTACAATTCGCTCAAACACAACATGCGCAAGCAACAGGGTACCGTCAAGGGCCTCTCGGCCACCGTCGAGCGCGACTCGATGCAGACCCACGCCAAGGGCCTCGATCAGCGCGCGCGATTGACGCTGCAGAAGCTGCTCAACGCTGGCATGCTCGAAGAGGTTAATGGCATTGTGCGCACCGGCAAGGAGGCCGTCGTCTTCCATGCTACCGGCCTCTTCGACAGCATGGCAGAATACAGCGCCGAACTCTCTCAGCACATGCCAGATGAGGCCGCGGCGCTCTGGGCCAAGGAGGCAGATTCTGAGGTAGAGGCCGGAGCCAGCGAGGACGCCGGCGAGCAGACGGATCCGGACGCCTCGGATGCGCCTGGAGACGACGAGGACGACGAGGACGCTGCGACGAAGAAGGCGGCCAAGCGACGTCCCGCCAAGCGCTGCGCAAAGCCCGTAGAGGAAGTTGTGATCCGTCAGTTTGCCATCAAGCTCTTCAAGACGACCCTGACCGAGTTCAAGAACCGCCTGGACTACGTCAAGGGCGACCATCGCTTCCGCACCGTCCAGCAGCTCACGCGCCAAAACCCCCGCAAGGTCGTCCGTGTCTGGGCAGAGAAAGAGCTCCGTAACCTGACTCGCGTCCGCCGCGCTGGTCTGCCGTGCCCCTACCCGGTGGCTCTCGTCAATAACCTGCTCGTTATGGAGTTCATCGGCGAGGACGGCTGGCCGGCGCCGCAGCTCAAGGAGGCCAACCTCTCGGCGCGCCGCATGCAAAAGTGTTACGAGCAGGTTACCTGCATCATGTATGCCATGATCGCCCTCTGTGGTCTCGTGCATGCTGACCTCAGCGAGTACAACATCCTCTACATGAAGGGCAAGTGCTACGTAATCGATCTCGGCCAGGCCGTGCTGCACTTTCACCCCAAGGCCCGCCAATTCCTCCTCAGCGATGCGACGAACGTGACCCGATTCTTTAAGTCTCACGGCGTGTCGGACGTTCTCGACCCCGAGGTTCTCACCGACATGCTAATAGATTCTGTTGCCACGGGGTCGACCAAGCCGACTAGTTATGAGGACGCCTGCGAGCGCTGGCTTCCCCAGCTACGCAGCTCTCGCGAGAGCGCAGAATCTGCCCAGTAGAATGTTAGGCTTAGTCTTCACCTTTCGACGCGCAAGCGCCTGTTACGTACGTACCAGCAGCATCCACGCTGCACGTGAACGTCCGTGGTACGAAATGTAGTAATCCTTCCTTCAGAATAATCTTACCACGCAACGCTTGATTCCCGATGGTTTGCTACGTGCGATTATCATTCGTGGCACGGTTCGCGCCGTGAGGCCCGCACCGCAAGACGAGGCGCGCCGCAACGCGAGCTTCAGCTTCCGGAAGACGATCTCCACCCGCAACGCTCGAAACTGCCGATTTGCGCCACCATCGAGCGCAGTTTATCGGGGCTGGCGAAGCGACCGGCGAGCCTTGATCAGCACTCCAATCAAGCAGTCCTCGCGGTGGGAATTCTTCTCAAAAAGCGGTCGGTCCTTTGCGCCGCCATCAATTGGCGCCATCATCAGGGAGCGCAGTTTGTCGAGCTTATTTCGTGAAGCGGCGGACGAGCCTTATTCGATCGGGCCTAGGCTTAGATCTGATGGATCGAGCTCTGCAGCAAGGTACGTCGAACGTACGTACCAGGGTACGTACTACGCACGCAAAGTTGGGCTTCATAGAAGCGGGGAAGTTCATGAGGTCGTCATCGTGGATGGTCTAACCTCTGAGAGATCAAGAGTTCTGTGGGGAGCATATCCAAATCCGAATCTTCGAGACCTTCAAGATCGAAGCCCGAGGCCCCGCGCGCCCGCCCGCCGCGCCCGCGCCCGCGCTCGCCGCGCTGCCTGCACGCCGCAGGGGCGGGGCCCGGACCGCCCCCGGCGCGCGCGCAGCTGGCTGGCCGGCCGCTGGCGGCGGGAAGGTATATCCGAGCCGGGCAGCAGTGCAGCGCAGAGCAGGGCAGCACCATGAGCGGCGGCCTCGACGTCTCCGTGGGCCTGTACAACACGGTGAGCGCGGATGGGTCGCCGCTCACGGGCCGCGACAAGGCGCTCGTGCCGCTCATGACTGCGCTGTCGTTCGTGCTGGGCGAACTCACGCCGGAGGAGATGATCGGCGCCGGGTTGCTCACAGTGGCCGTCCTGCTCGGGGCCCTTTCGAGGCAGTGCTTTTCGCGCTGCAGCCGCATACAGAGCGTCGCCGCCCTGGTCGCCGGGACGCTTGCGGTGGCGGGCTTTATCAGCTTCGAGCGCCTCAAGGTGCCCGCGGTGGACCAAAGCCCAGAGGCCTACGGCGCAAACCCGTTCGCGTCGCGGCCCCAGGTGCCCGGCGTCGGCAACGAGCTCGTTTGCGACGGCGACACCTTCCGCGACGCCGAAGGCCGCGTACTCATGTTGCGCGGCGTCAATCTTGGCGGGGACACCAAGGTTCCGGTCCAGCCCGACGGGCCCACGTGGCGGCCTGAGAGCTTTGGGGACCCGAAGACGGTCTCTTTTGTGGGACGGCCCTTCGCCCTCGAGGATGCCGACGAGCACCTTGCCCGTCTGCGCACGTGGGGCTTCACCTTTTTGCGATTCCTCGTAACCTGGGAGGCCATCGAGCACGCCGGGCCCGGACAATACGACACCGAGTACCTCGAGTACCTTCAAGCGGTGATCCGCAAGTGCGCGGACCACGAGATCTCCGTCTTTATCGACCCGCACCAAGACGTATGGTCCCGGTGGACAGGGGGCGACGGCGCCCCCCTGTGGACACTGGACAAGGTCGGTTTCAACACATCCAACCTCTTTGCGTCTGGGGCAGCCATTACGCACCAAGAGTACGGGGACCCCTTTCCGCGCATGGTGTGGCCTACCAACTACAACCGGCTCGCAGCGGCGACCATGTTTACGCTGTTTTTCGCCGGCAACGTGTACGCGCCCAACACCTTTGTGGACGGCACCCCCGTGCAAGAGTTCCTCCAAGGGAGCTACATTGCCGCGATGCGAGAGGTGGCGCGCTACCTCAAGGACGAGCCCAACGTTCTCGGGTACGATACCCTGAATGAGCCGTCTAACGGGTACGTCGGGCTCACGGCTTTGAGCAAGGCGCTCTTTCCGGCGCCCATGGGGTGGTTCATGAGCGCTCTCGACGGCATGCGGCTTGGCGCTGGTGAGTCGATCCCCGTCGCGCGATTTTCGGCCCCGCTCATCTTTTCCGGCCTCGAGGTGCTCAACCCTGATGGTCGCCTCGCGTGGAAGTCGCCCGCGCACGACGTCTGGCAGAACGAGGGCGTCTGGAGGGCTGCGAGCGCCGAGGGGCCCGCCGAGGTGCTCCGCGGCGAGCACTTTGCGCGCAACGCCAAGGGCGAGCCAGTCAACTTTATGCGCGACTACATGGCGCCCTTCTTCGACAAGTTCCGCGAGACCATTCACGCCGAACACCCCTCGGCAGTCATCTTCGCCGAAGGCTTTATCGACCCCAACAAACCGGACCACGACCCGGCGCCGCCAAACATGAAGGGCGGCCCCAAGGTCGCCTGGGCGCCCCATTTCTACGATGGCCTGACGCTCATTTTCAAGCGATTTCGACCGTGGGTCGCGCTCGACCTTCACACCGAGAGCCCCGTCCTTGGCAAGACGGCCGCCGACGCCGCAATATCGGGCAACCTCGCCAAGGTCCGCCAGAGCGCCGAGAATCTTGCGGGCCAAGCTCGCGGGGCGCCGGTAATCATCGGTGAGGTGGGCATCGCCATGGACTTGGAGCGCGACGCCAATGGCGTCGCCGAGGCGTACAAGACTGGCGACTATTCTGCGCAGATTCAGGCGCTTGACCGCACGATGAGAGGGCTCGAGGACAATTTGCTCTCGTTCACGCTCTGGAACTACGCCGCGGCAAACTCGCACAGACGCGGCGACCAGTGGAACGACGAGGACCTCTCGCTCTTCTCGCGCGACGACCAAAACGTGTCCGCGGAAGAGGACCTAAACAGCGGCGGCCGCGCGCTTGCGGCCGCGGTACGCCCCTACCCGATGAAAACGTGCGGTTCGCCGGTGCGTCTGCGCTTTGACCCGCTCAGCGAGCGCCGACGCTTCGAGTACGAATTCGTACCTGCTGCATGCAAGGATGGGGCGCCCACGGTCATCTTTGTGCCAAGCTACCAGTATCCGCACGGCTTTTCGCTCGAGTCGTCGTCAACAGAGGGGTCGTTCGAGGCCGACGCCCCCAACAACGTCGTTCACTTCAAGCACCCGGCGCAGAGCGCGCCGGTCAAGATCGTCATTGTTGCCCGAGATAACTAAGGCATGCATGTCTGGATGCTACGTATCAGTACGTAGGTCTTTGGAATTGTTCATGAATGTTGTAGCAATTTTCTAACAAAAGAGGCGCCGGTCGGAGGCAGGCTAATTTGACGAGCAGAGCACGTTGAGATGGCGGGGCGCGCGCTGGTAAGTTTAGACAGTGCAGCGTGTCGCGTCGCCGCCAGTTCTTATGTTCAACGATACATCGGGTTCACATATATGCACGCTCAACACCTTGCGGCGATCGCCACTGCGGCTGCTACCAATCCAAGCAATGACGCAGAGGCGCGGCGGCTAGAGCTTGAAGGCACGGAGTCCGCCTTTTCCTCCGCGTTATAGTCGTCGAGAAGGGCGTCCGCGTCCGCGTCGGTGGGCGCTGACGTCGACGCGACAATTTCGTAGTCTTGCTGGGCTACCCACGCAGCGTCTTCGGAATCGTTGCCTTCGTTAACTCCGGCGCCAGAATATGTGGCGTTGAGATCAAGCGAATCGGTCATATTGGCCGTGGCGTTGCCCTCAAACCCAGGAACGTACGCCAGCGTAGGCGACTCAGTGGACAGCGTCGGGGCCTCGGTGAGCAGGGTTGGCGAGGCCGACGGGGCGGGGATCGTATCGACGGCAGGTTCAAAGTAGGTGAAGCCTTCGTCGCTTCCCAAGGAGGACGAGGACGTCACAACGCCCCGGATCCAGGACTCGTACGAGGATACCCGCGTGTAGACGCCCGGGTAGCCCTGGAAGGCGCATCCATATCCAAAGGACACGATGCCGACTTGGACCTCGCCAACGTCGCGCAGGACGGTAAGAGGCCCGCCTGAGTCTCCTTGGCAGCTGTCACGGCCCGGGGCCGCGGCGCAAAGGTGGTCCGCGTAGGTAACCTCGAAGAGGCTCTTGTAGTCCGCGCTGCACTCTTCGGTGCTGACGATGTTGAGGTCTGCTTGACGCAGCTCATAGTCGAGCTCACCATAGTAGTCAGTGGTGCCGTACCCGGAGACGGTGGCGTTCTCGCCGGCGACGAGGGTCATGTCACCTCCGGCCAGGATGGCCGGCGTCGGGAGTCTCTTGCCGGTGTCGGAGAAGTAAATGATGGCGATGTCATTATCCGTCGAACCGTCCGGGTTATCCACGTATTCCGGGTGGACGACGACGCCGACGCCGCGCACTAGATTGTAGGCGTCCGCGTCGACATTGAGGAGGTCTTCTCGAAGGAAAAGGGCCGCGGCCGAGAACGAGCCCTCCGGGATGCAGTGTCCCGCGGTCAGCATGTAGTGGTAACCCCCGGAGGACCCAATGTACGAGCTCCCGCACAGCGACTGGCCCGTGCTGTCCTCGAGCACCATGGCCGCCATCCACTCCCTGGTGCTGGCGTCGATGGTGTAGCCGCCCACGATTCTGGGCTCAACGCTCAGCAGGGCCCTGGCCCGGCTCGCCGACCCCCTGGTAATCTGGCGCGCCTCCGCCGTCGTCGCGCAGGTCGCCGTGACGACAGCCGCCATCGCCGCGAGCGCCGCGCGGCGCAGGGCCCCGCCCCGCGCGCGCCTAGCGCTGCTGCTGCTGCTGCTGCTGCTGCTGCTGCGCGACGTCATGGTCCGAGTCGGAGATCGCGTCGTCGTCGAGATCCGAATTCAAATCAAATCCGAGGTCGAGGTTCTGCGACCGAGGGGGCCGGCCCGGCGACGAGGTACCGAGAATCGCGCCGGCGCGCGGCGGGGTCGAGCGGCGCTGGCTGCGCGGCTGTCTGGCGCGGCTCGGGACCGGCGGCTCGCTCGCTCGGGGTCTGCAGGCCCGGCACGCGCAGCGCAGCGGCTGGCCGCCGCGCGCCGATTCCCGTAACAAAGCACGTGTTAAACTTAAGGAAATCCAGTCCGGTAATAGAAGCACAATGGAACCGCGCACAGGGTGGCGGCGCGCATAGCCCACTTGGCGGCCGCCATTGTCGACTTGCCGGGGGAGGCGCGCGGCACGTGGCGCCCGCGCGTGGGAGTTTCGGAGGGCCACGCGCGCGGAGAGCGTGGAGATCACCGAGGAGGAGGACGACGACGACGACACGTGGCACGCCAAACCCGGCCAAGGCTGGAGGGAGGATGCTGGAAAGGTGGAGTCTTGGGAACCAGGAGTCTTGTTGGGAACCAGCCTGGAGTGGCTTTATGGTTTGCTGATTGGCTCACGTGGGCGAGAAGCACGGTACCACGTACGTACGTAGTACCACGAGGCGCATCATGAAGTCGCGAGGCGTGGAATGGAGGTCTTGTGCATCGCGCTCGACGAATGCGAGCTCGGACACACGCAGCAAAGTCGGACGCCCGAGCAAGTTTCTTCGAGTTTAAGGCTGCCACGTTTACCCCGATGGTGAACTCGTGATGACTGACCTGTACTAGTTCATCGATGCACGCAACTCGGACGTGCACGCAAGCCTGGACTCGGACAACTTTGGATGCTAGCTTGTGAGACCTCGGTCCACCAGGATCCCCAAGACTCGACCCAATACTACTAACCGTCGAAAGGCAACAAGCTCAGCTAGGTTATTATGGTCAGAAAAGGGCAACCGCGGCGCCTACTAGGCACGCGAGAGTCATTGTCACCGAGAACGACGCCATGGAAGCGCTTGACGGCGACCGCGTTGGGACGGGAGTGGACATGGCAGCGTCCGATCTGGAGGCTGACGGCCCGGTCGTCGGCGCGTAGGTAGAGTTTGACTCGGCCGAGTTGTAGAAGCGAAGGCTCGAATCGCTTGCAGTCGGCGACGTCGACGTCACCACCTCGCGAATCCACGACTCGTACGAGGAGACGCGCGTGTAGACGCCCGGGTAGCCCTCGTAGGCACAGCCATAGCCAAAGGCGACGATGCCGACCTGGACCTCCTCCGAATCGGGCTTTACCGTGAGCGGACCGCCCGAGTCGCCCTGGCAGCTGTCCCTGCCCGGCGCGGCAGCGCAGACGTGGTACGTGTACTCGATATCGTAGGCGTTCCCATAGTCGGACGCGCACGTGTCGATCCCGACGATGTTGATGTTGGCCTGGCGCAGCTCGTAATCTGTGCTGCCCTCGTACGAGGTCGTGCCGTAGCCGCTGACGGTCGCGTTCTCCCCGTCCGTCAGCGTGGTGAGCGAGCCGGCCAAAAGGGCCGACGTCGGGAGGTCGACGCCAGTGTCGGAAAAGTAGATGATCGAGAGATCGTTTTGCGTCGAGCCGTCGTCGAGCTCCGTGTAGTCGGGGTGGAGCACGACACCGACACCCTGCACCAGGTTGAACGAGTCCGAGTCGTACTCTTGCAGGTCGTCCCTGAGAAACATGGCGACGGCGGAAAAGGTGCCCGACGGAATGCAATGCCCCGCCGTGAGCATGTAGTGGTAGCCACCGGACGATCCGATGTACGAGCTCCCGCACAGGTACTGCGTCCCGCTGCTCGTCTGCTCGAGGATCATGGCCGCCATCCACTCACGTGTCTTCGGGCTGATGATGTAGCCGCCGACGACCCTCGTCGCGAGGTCCGTGCCATTCTTCGCGACGACGGTCGCCTCGAGTGCCGCTGTCGCGCTCGTCGCCAGCGCCGCCACGAGCGCCGCCAGGACCGCCTTGACGATCATCCTGCGCAGACGGGCGGAGACTGCAATCGATGCGATGCCTTTCTGACCGACTGCTGCGCGCAGGCCCGGCCCTGCAATCAGATCAGATCAGATCAGATCAGCTTGATCTCGGGTCGACGGCCTTTGGGCCTGTTTGGACGTCCTTCGTCCGTTCGAGGTCTACTTCTCCGCGTCGCGACCTACCTCGACCAAGCTGCTCTAGGTAAACCCGCGGAGACCGGCGGAGCGTGCACGAGGAGGTTCGGGAGAAGACGTCGACGACCTCGACGATGATGATCGGCGAGTTGATAGTAGTCGGCGGCGCAAGTGGTCCACTCCACTCCCACCGACGCTGAAAGGGTCCGAGGGACATCGAACCACTGTCCAGGCCCGTCAGGCCGGACCCTCGTCGATGGGCACGGGAGTCCAGTTCACTCTAATGGTCGCGCGGCGATGGTCGCGCAGCGCAGCGCGAGCGAAGGAAGACGCCGCGGCGCGGACGTCGGTCGCGCGGCAGTGGCGGCACGGAGAACAACGCGACGCAGAGATCGCAATTTTGGGGCGTCAAGATCGCGTTAAGATGGGGGAATTTGGGGCGTGAGAAAGGCGGGATGTGGCGTGAAGCCGAGGTCCTGATGATGAAGACCGACGTGACCGTCACGGTGATGACGGACGAGGACGATGACATTATTACGACATGACTTGCTTCCATTGCGTTGTCCTTGCGTTACGTACGAGTTGTACTAGCCTAACTGTAAGCACGCATGATTATCGTGATCTGCATGGCGAATGTGGCGTCCCTTCGACTGCCTTGTATCGTGATTGAGCTCCAACCTGCCTGCAACGTGGTCCAGCAGGGTTGAGTGAACTCGGTGAATTTGGGTCTCCTTCCGGGCACCCGCGACGGTCGGCACGGCGAGCTCGCTGCCGCGAATAACGGTTCAGCCGGCCGGACGGCCACATGGCGCTGCAGCCTCGCGAGGCTCGCCGAGCGCGACCGAATCTGCAGACTGGGGTCGCGATGAATTCCTCCATGCAGGCAAAGGCACCGAAGCAGGCGTGTGGTACTTTTGCCGCCGCCCCGTGGGTCTTGAGGGTCCACCGAATGCGTGCAAATTGCCAACGCGGCACGAGACCGAGACTGCCTTTTGGGCGCTGAGAGCGAGCTCTTGGAGCAGTTCCACGCGCTGAGCGACCGCGAGTACGAAAGGCGCCCGCGCCCGTGCAGCGAGTACATTGCATCCTGGCGCGTTATGAGACTAATGCTCGCAGCCATGGGCAGGTCGCCTTGTACGTACACGCAAGTGACGCAACGCGTCGCGGCGAACCCGAGTGGGAGGTCGAGCCATTACGGTCCTTCGCGCGTAGGCGATCCTGCCAGCACAGTCATCGACGGCGGTCATGAAGAAGGCGATGGTGCCCTCCTCGACGTCGTTCCTGACGTTGTCCTCATCGATGATGTCGTCCTCTTCGATGTCGTCCTGGATGTTCACCTCGTGATGTCGTCGTCGTCGTCCTCATCGATGTCGCCCTCATCATGATCGACAACATCGTCGTCGTCAGCGTCGTCGTCAGCGTCGTCGTCAGCGTCGTCGTCGTCAACGTCGTCCTCGTCAACGTCGTAGTAGGCAGTAGCTCCGTGGGAAAAACCCGCGCGCCCAGTTTCGCAAGTCGCCGCCGCCGGGGCCATGCGGGCGCGCAGGCGGACGGCCCCGCGCGGCGACGGCCCCGCGCCCGCGAGAGGCCTCGCCGCCGCCGCGGGCGGCGAGCGGCGAGCGGGTCGGGGCCCGGCATGGGCGGAGATGGATGCGCGGCGGCCGCCGCTACCGCCGCTGCCGCCGCCGCCGCTGCCGAGGCTGCGCCGCACGCCGGCCCGCGTCGCGCGCGAGCTCGCGCTCCAGGCCGCCGCGATCGTCGAGCGCAGCGTCGGCACGAAGCGGAAGCGGCCGGGAGGCGGGCCGAGCAGGCCGCGCAAGAAGGCCAGGACGACGACCTCGCAGGGCGCCTTCGCCGCCCCGAAGAACTCCAAGGCGCTCGCCGCCTCCGCGGGCCCGGCGGAGAGATTCTCCCACGGCGCGAGAAGGCCCTCGTCCGCGCGGCCAAAGTTTTCCCCCGAGACCCGGCGCGCGGCGCAGGCCATCGTCGAGAACCTCGCCGAGATGCGCTCCGCGGACTCTCCTCGGCCAGGGCGGCGCAAGGACCCCGTGCTTGCGGTCGAGCCCATGGAGGCCCCGAAGATGAACGCTCGTCCGCAAAACCGTTCGTCGAGGGCCTCGGGTTCGCGACCGAAAAAGGAGAGCAAACGCAGGAGGGTGACGTCTAGCTCTCAGATCTCGCCGCCCGTTAGGCGCGGCAGCAAGCCAAGCAACGAGCTGCATCTGGCGCACAAAAGGAAACATCTAACTGATCGCGACAAGGGCTCGAAGGAAAGCAGCAGGAAGAAGTCCAAGACCCACGGGAAGTCAATGCAGGCCGCATGTCCGAGCGCGACACTTATCGCGACAGAGATCAGGGAGAAGCCTTGCGACGGCGGAGGTTCAAAGACGCATGCAGAGTCCAAAAGGCAGAAACGCAGATCAACAACTCCCGACCCAATGGCAAAGACGAAACTCATCAGCGAAACCGCAGGACAGAAAACAAAGAAGGGCAAGATGAGAAGGAGAACGAAGGATGTTCCACGGAGAATCTCACAAAGCGTGACCGTGGGAACCTTCGAGGCATCTGCGAAGTCGGATGACGAATGCCCGAAGCTCCGCGCATCAGCCAGGAGTAAGGTCATGACGGAAAATGCAATGTCGAAGCGGCGATCTTCGTCTGGCAGGTCAGATCCCGGGACACTGCGCGCCGCAGCGAGCCCCGAGCCTCGGGCCCGGGACCCCGGGTGGGTCTCCGGCAGCGCAGACTCGAAGTCAGCAGCGGCAGACAAGGCGAAGCGCCATCGCGTACGCACTTATTCGCGGCGCCAAGCCCTTGACGAGGTGTACCTGAACATGCTCGACGATTTGTACGTCTCAACCGCCTCGCAGCGCGCTGCGAGTCGGCGAAGCATCGCCAGCGTTCGCAGCCACTCGGCGTCCATCTGGATGTAATGTCGCCGTGGCCACTCTACACCATTGTACGTACTACCTTCTTCTACCCTTTACGATGTCCTCCATTAGGCTGTGCTGCCTGTGCATGCTCGCGGACATTCTTCTTGGATCCACCACCGATGCCGATGACGTCAACAAAACCCAGGTCGTAGAACCGTGTTTTCGCATAGGAACTCATCGCTTTTCGCCGGACGAAGCTAGCTAAATCTAATTTTCACGTAGACTGGTCTCTCTCAAAGTTATCCCAAGCTCCCAAGGAGGCCAGTAGCCTTCTCTGCCCTCGCGCTCCTTCTCCTCTTGGCGACCCGACAATAATAATCATCGCGATTCCCGCCGGCGGGATCTCCCGCGTTTTGGCCCCATATCGGTCCCAATCTTGCACCGGTACACTTTAAACTATCTATAATAGTAGCCTGCCGACTCCGGCCTCTTCGCGGCGCTAATCAATCGCCAATTCGTATCTCGCGCCCCGGCGTCGTGTCGCCCCGCGCCGCAGGCCGCCGCCCGTCCGCGCGGCCCCGGGGCCCTCCCGCCGGCGGCGCGCGCGTCGCGCCGTTCTCC
>KQ758873.1:248516-261930 GCA_001462505.1 Aurantiochytrium sp. T66 | reverse complement strand
AGTAAGCGAATGGTCGGTGGTTCAATTCCGCCCGCGAGCAACATTTTTTTCCCTTTTTGTTTCCTTTGCTTTTTGACGCGGGCCGCAGATGCTGATCTGAGGTCCTTTGCCTTCAACGGTGCCTTCAACGGTGCCTTCAACGGTGCCTTCAACGGTGCCTTCAACGGTGCCTTCAACGGAGCCTCCGAACTTGCGAGGCGGCAGGGTCTCGCAGCGCAACTTGAAGACGGCGGAAATTATGCACAGCCTTCAATCGTCATGGTTTGGCGCTAATAGAATTCGCTAACATCCCCCAGACGTTGCGACGCATCCCGAGGCCTGCGCGTCACATCGAGGTCCATTGCCTTCAACGGAGCCTTGCCCGACGCCCGCAGGGTCTCGCAACGCCAGACGGAGAATATTGCACAGCAATCAATCTTCACAGTTTGGCGCCAATATAGATTCGCCACAACGACTCATCCCGAGGCCTCGCTGCCGGACTCGGAGGCGGCCTTGCGCGCCAGGTAGAGCTCCCTTCGCCGCTGCTTCTCCTCTTCGGTGCGCTTGTTGCCGGTGGAGAACTCTGCGGCGATCTTGATGTGGTCCGAGGGTTCGTCTGCGGAGGGATACGAGGCGACGCCTTCAACGTCAGCGCGGGTGGGCAGCGGGTCGACGGCGTCGGCACGGAGCCCCTGGCCCGTGTAGAAGATGTAGTCGAGCGTCTCAATAAAGGTACCCTCCGTTTGCCAGCGCGTGCATGCGAGGTTGGTGAACTCGGGCTCGCTGCCGCGAACCTCGGCGTAGGCGCTCTTGAGCTGCGGCATGCCGTCGTGCATCGTCCACGCGTCTCCTGGAAAGGCCGGCTCGGGCATGTCGCCCTCGGCGCGGGATTCCTCGGTGGCAAATTTGCCCTTGGTCATGAGCTCGTACATGGGAGAGTCGGGCTTGAGGTTGAAGTCGCCTGCAATGACATATGGGTCCGACTGCGCGAGCTTGTTCACGCGCTTGGCGAGCAGGGAGCAGTGGGCAGAGATGACGGGCGGCGTACGGAAGGCGCAGGGCATGTGGTAGGTGGCGACGCAGAGCTTGTGATCCGTAGCCCGGTCCTTGAGGCGCACGAAGACGGTTGTGTTGGTGCGGCGCTCTACCTCGTGCCAGAGATCGACCTTGGGCGCCTGCAAAAGCTCAAGGAGCGACCGCATGGCGCGGGAGACGATTCGCCAGGCGCGTTGCCAGATGGTGCTATTGTATGGGCTTCTGTACGGCGGCTTTTCCTTGTAGCCGCCCTTCTTCGAATCTGCAATGCGTTTGACCTTGCATTCCTCAAGCACGTACTTGTCGTTCGGAAAGGCGATCCCGACGCCCATGTACCCGTTAAAGTGGTATCCATACGAGTCGTGAACGTAGGTGTAGTTTTGGGCGGCGCACAGGGCGTGGACGTTGCCCATCCAGCTATGCGAGACCTCCTGCAGGCACACGATGGCCCTGCGGTCGATCTCGCTCTGCAGCTTGGCCTCGATGCGCTCGTACCGTCGCGAGGGCTCGCAGTCCTCCGGCTTGCAGTTCACAAAGTACCCTGGCGAGCACAGCTCAGGCGCCAGCAAATTGTAAGTCGCTACGCGCCATTGCGGCGCCTTGGGCGTCTCCGACGGCGTGTCCGTCGTCGTCCCCGTCGTCGTCGTCGTCGTCGTCGTCGACGACGTCGTCGTCGGGGCTGCCGTCGGCGTCGTCATCTTCCTCTTGGCGCCGGCCCGGAGGCCCGTCTGCAGGGGGTTTGAGCGGTGGCGGGCAGCGGCGATACCAGCGACGGTGGCTTTGCTCTTGCGCGCCGCGCCGGCGAGCATCGACGAGAAGTTCTTCTCGGAGATGGTCTGCGCTCCGGCCGGGTTTAGTCGAGGTCTCCCTCCCTTATGTGCCGTCTCGGCCCAAGAACTCTTGCGAGGCGCCGACTTCGACGCTGGCACGCTGGCACTGACAAGAGCTCCGCGAAGGCGTGTTGCACGGCCTCCGCGCAGGCCTCCTCCGTCTCGATTGTGTCGGAGTCGGGGTCGGGCTCGTGAGCCACCCTTTGTTTATTTAGGTGGTCCTCGAGTCGTCCTCGAGACGTCCTCGAAACCTGGTGCACACCTTTCGCACACCGTGGCGCGCACCTCATGCGGGGACGCATGCGGGGACCCTCTCTTCAAGCGGGCAAGATCGCGGAGCTCGCTCGAGACCAGACCAAATGCCGATCGCGCGAGCCTTGCTGGCGAACTCTGCGCCGCGGCCGAGGCGCGGACGACGCCGAGAGTCCTCGTCCTCGCTACGCTCCCGCGAATTCGCGGAGCGCCGCGAGGCTGGTTCTTTGGGGCGCGCGCGGTCGGAGGAGGAGAAACCCGAAGAAGCGTCCTACAACTATCACCATGGTCCTGGGGCTAAAGCACGCGCCGCCCATGCGCTCGTTCGCGCTGGACCCGACGGTCGTCTTCACGGCGGGAGTGGTGCTGGTGCCAACGATCTACTCGGCGTCGCTGCAGGCCGTCGTGCAGTACCTGACGACGCCGATGATGATCTGCTCGCTGGCGTATCTTTATCTGGTGCTCCGCGTCACGCACGCGGACAAGTGCGTGTCGCTGAGGAGCCGCGATCGCCGCGTGGCAAACTGGTTCCTTATGAACGGGATTTACTTTAACCTTTTCCTCGACGTGGTCTCGGGCCAGTTCCAAATGATGGACGAGATGAGCCGCCAGTACTGCGTGGTAGAGCCGCGGTACCTTTTGGGGCCTATGCACGACGCCGGCCAGAGCGTTTTCATGACTTCCATGCTCGAGCTCGTCTTTCAGAGCCCACTTTGCTTGCTCGTGTACTATGGGTACCACAAGGGCCTGGCGAACCGGCGCATTTGCGAAGTTGTCGTTTGCGTGTTGCACACGACGGGCGTGTGGTACTTTTACATTCCCGAAGTGCTCGTGGGCTTTCGCCACCTGGGCGGCTGGCCTGAGTCGCTCGCCGAGGCCTTTTCGTTTCACCGTCTGCTCTTCTTCTGGTTCGGATTTTGGTTCTGCGGCATCTTGTGGACGGTCGCGCCGTTCTTTATTGCACGCACGGCCTGGCGCGAGATCTGCGAGGCCATCTCAAAGTCATCTCCTACTACCAAAGAGGACTAGCCGAGCCTCAAAGTCTAGCGGCTCAAAGTCTAGCGGCTCACAGTCTAGCGGCTCAAAGTCTAGCCGCTCAAAGTCTACCGGCTCAAAGTCTAGCCTCCGTGAGATTAGCCTTAGCCTTAGCAGCAGCAGCAAAATAACATCGTATGTAATATCGGATCCGCACCAACGACCAGAAATGATCGTCTACGGTGCATGCATTTACGTACGAAGGCTTTCGTGTTTGGTCTCCCACGCTATCGGACAGAATAATGTGTTTGGGTCGGCCACGCGCGCCGGCGGACGGCGCGTGTTTGTGTCTGTATGTATGTGTGAATGTGGCCTCGGTGGGTTGACGGTTTTTGCTGCTCCTCGCTCAGATGGCCAAGCCGGAGTGCTCCTGGACAGGCCGCATCGGAGTGCTCTCGGGCGCGCCGCGGGTCCCCGCGACCTCGTCGGCGGCGGTCGTGGTCGCCTCGACCTCGAGAATGTGGTCCTCCTCGTCGGCGTCGACGGTGCCAAAGTAGTCGCCCCGGCCGTCATCCTCGTCGTGGTTGCTGAGGCGCGAGTAGTTGCCGCCGGGCGTGGAGGGCGAGCCCGGCAAGGCCTGCATGAACTGGGCGCCCATGGGCGTGCAGCAGCACATGTAGGCGGCGCCGGCGCAGGCCGCGAGCATGAAGATGGTGGCGAAGGGCCCGGCGCCGAAGAGGCCCGAGGGCGTGCACGCGGAGCCCCCGTACCCGGCGGCGCATTTCTCGCACTGGTCGCCGGCGCGGTTCGTCGGGCAGAGGCAGGTCCCGGATGCGAAGTCGCACGAGCCGTAGCGGCACGCCGGCGAGCAGTCGCGCTTGGGCACGCACAGGGGGTAGCCGACGTAGCCCTGGGCGCAGTAGTCGCAGCGCGTGCCGGCGTAGCCGAGGCGGCACGCGCAGAGGCCGCTGGCATCGAGGGTGCCGTGTCCACAGCCGCCCGAGATGGCGTTCTGCGGGACCTGGCTCGTGCTGGAGATGGTGGCGAGCTCGACGTTGTTGCAGCGCGCGCCGTTGGAGATCATGGAGAGCACGTGGTCCGAGACGGCGGCGTGGTCGGCGTTCTCGAAGCTGGCGGCGCAGGCCTCGGCGGGGATGTGGCCGACGTGGCAGCCCGCCTTGACGGCGGCGACGCAGCCCTCGTCGCTGCCGCTCTTGTCGACGCAGACGCAGAGGTAGTGGTCCACGGGGGAGACGCGGCCGGCGCTGGTGGAGACGAACTGGCCCGGGTGGTAGCGCGGCTTGCGGGGCGTGTCGCAGCGGTCCCAGGACATGGAATCGCCGACGCCGACGCAGCCCTCCTCGGGGAAGGTCTCGCACCAGTCAAAGCCGCGCTCGCCGCCGGGGTCGTTGCAGTTGTTGGGCAGACTGAGGACCTCCCCGTTCTTGGCCGTCCACGAGTTCTTGCAGTGGCAGCCCCTGTTGGTGAATGTCATCGAATCCGCGAGCCCGCACTCGGCGCCGTGGTCGATGAGGTGTAGCACGTGCCGCGTGACGCCGTGGCGGTAGTCGGCCTGGTGCGCGAGCTCGCAGTCGGTGCGGGGAATATGGCCCAGCTTGCAGGCGCGCTGGACAGCCTGGAGGCAGATCTCGCTACGGTGGTCGTCCATGCACGGGCACAGGTAGTGGTCGGCGCTCGTCGGCTCGTTGCGCGAGTGCCTCTGCGAAGAGTAGCAGGGCGGGCTGGGGCAGGTGTCCGAGGAGTGGAGCTGGAGCTTTTGCGCGCAGTTGGCGCCCCGGTCGATCATGCGCATGATGCGGTCGGCGATCTGGGCGTGGTTGTGGTCATCGAAGGACTCGAAGCACTCGGTCTCGGGAATGTGGCCGACCATGCAGGCAACGCGGACAGCGTCCTCGCACTGCTTGTCGAGCCTGGTGGTGTCGCCGCCGTTGGAGAGGCAGACGCAGAGGTAGTGGTCCTCGGAGGTGACGAGCTGCTGGCCGTGCAGCGCCTGCACGGGGAGCTTGGACTCGGCAAAGTCCTCCCGGATCTCGTCAGGGGAGAGCGCGCTGCACTTTTCGCCGCGCTCAATGAGGTTGACGATCGCCTTCGCAATGGCGTCGTGGTCGCCATTCTCGAAGGACTGCTTGCAGAGCTTGGACGGGATGTGGCCGACCGTGCAGGCGGCGCTCACGGCCTGCACGCACTTGTCGTCGTCGCTGTCAACTACGCAAATGCACAAGTAGTGGTCCTTCTCTGAGAGCTGGGCGTGGAACTTGTTTGCGTTGTGCTTGACCACGGCCTTGGGCGTGTTGTCCACGACGCGCGGCGAGCCAAAGTTGACTTGGGGGGCGCCACCGCTGGCCTCCACATGGGGCGCGGCGGGGACGCGCGTGGGCTGCGGCCGCTGCGGTACCTGGGGCACCTGGGGCGTTGCCATCGGTGCCTGGGGCGCGCTCTCAACGTGCGGCGCGCTGGGGGCGCCTGGTGCGTGGAAAGGAATATTGGCGCGGCGCAGGTGCCAGGTGGGCGCGGCGGCGCAGTCCGAGTACTCGAGGAAGCGCGTGCCGTCCGGCGCGACGTACCCCGGGGCCAGGCAGAGCTGGGAGGCGGCGTTCATCATCTTCCCGTTGTCGAGAAACTGGATAACGGTGCCCGGGCCAGTCGGGCTTGCGGGGTCGTGCTTTTGGACCTGTACGGCGCCGCCGTTGTCCGATTTGTCAAGCATGTGCGCGTTGCGCACCACGAGCTGGTTCGCGTTGGTGTAGTACCAGACCTGGTCCGGGTCTTGGGCGAGGCAGGGCTCTGCTCGAAGCTCGAGGTTCTTGCCGTCAGGCATCAGGCTCAGGCAGACCTCCTTCAGTTTCGTCCGGTCGGCGTCCACGCTCACGGTGACGCCGGTCTGGAAGTCCGCGGCGACGGACATGGGCTCTGCGGCGGCGGCGCCGGTCATCACGGCCAGCACGGCCATCGCCGCCCACATTCTCCGCTTGAACATTGTCGACCAAGGTCTTCGCTGCTCCTGCTGCTGCTGCTGCTGCTGCTGCTGCTGCTGCTGCTACTGTGCAGCTCGCAGAGGAGCTCGCCGGTCGTCCTCGCTGCAGGCTGCCGTCGTCCTTCTCGTACAGCTTGAGCAGGTCGACCAGGTCCAGGTCCTCGACTCCCCCTTCTGCTCAGGCCGAGCTTCTTGCAGATAGTCGTCGTCGGTCGCGCGTGCGGCGGGGCCTCAGCGGGCCGTCCGCGGTGCCGACTTGACTTGGCGCGTCTGGATGCGAAGGGCGACTGCGCGCTCGTGCCCTGCGCGGTCTTATCGACACGTCCTCGGAGCACAATGATTGTAGGCGAAGAGAAGAGAAGAGAAGAGAAGAGAAGAGACCACTCGCGGATAGGCTATAGTAGACCGCCACACGCACACTGCGCTATTGGCGCCGAGCAAGTGCGCTATTCTATCCGAGGCCTGCCCCGCGAAAGCGGAAAACGAAGAGAGGCAGCGCCGCAGCGCTTATCCCGCCGGACACATAATATTTCGTACTCTTTAATGCAGCCTACCACGCTGTGTCTGTTAATATAGATTGAAGATAGAAAGAGCCAACTGCGACATCCTCCACAAGACCAGGACATTGATATTTCCAAATACAATTATAAAGTAGCGGTGTCCGGTATAGTGTAGCCACCGCACTGGGTCTTGATGGGCATGTTCCCTCCGTTCCCAATCCGAGCGAGGGATCTTTTCCCTTTTTTTCCTCACCATCCGTGCGAGAACAGGTCTTTTTTCCTGCGTTTTTTTCGCTCTCTCGTTCCGAGTCGCTCGCTCGTAGATTTCGACCCCAACAGAAAGAAGTTCGCCGTGCCGCGCGTCGCAGCCTGGCTCTGATCAAGATCAAGATCGCTGCGCTGCAAGCCGGGCTGTTTTGGAGGGACGCAGCCAGCCTGAGGCCGGCTGGCCCTCCCCAAAGGACGCTTCGGCCAGCGTGGAGTTGTCCGCCGGAGGTGCAATTCTTCTCTCCCACCCTGCCCCCTCCTACGGTCGCTCCTCCTCCTTACGCCAACAGCTTTAGGGTGTATTCTAGACCCTTTGCGCAGCCTGCCTCGTGCACCTGTATTCTCCACTTGCCGGGCTCCATTCTGCACTTCCCGGGGCGCGTCCCGCAAGTGGAGTATCCAGGCGTCCACAGTGGAAAATGGCCCG
This sequence comes from Aurantiochytrium sp. T66, assembly GCA_001462505.1. Classification (NCBI taxonomy): domain Eukaryota; class Bigyra; order Thraustochytrida; family Thraustochytriidae; genus Aurantiochytrium; species Aurantiochytrium sp. T66. The sequence continues at coordinate 254,670 of KQ758873.1, read as the reverse complement.
GGCCGGCGAGAAGTACGGGGGCACTATAGCGCATAGTGCGGGGGGCTATAGATCAGTGTAGAGGGCGGCCCCGTAAGTGGGCTATAGCGGCACGCAAAGTCGGGGGTTTCCGTCAGGAGCGGGGGAAGCCGCGCGCGCACCAGAGCAAGAACGACGCGACGACGACGACCAACCCCACGCGCGACGTCGACCCGAGGCCCGCGCACCGCGCCGCCCGCCCGCCGATCCTCTCCGGAGTCTATCTTCTAGCCAGCCAGCCAGCTAGCTAGCTAGCTCGCGATCGAAGATCGGAGCTGCTCGTTTGCGGACGAAGATACACAAGTCCATCCAAGATGAACGCGGGCAACGTGCTCAACATTGAGGGCGAGACGGAGGGCTCCGTGGACGTGGACTCGATGCGCAAGAGCGTGTCGGTGTACAAGTGCGGCGGATCCAAGGGGACCTACGGCAAGGTGCAGATCAACGGCAAGTGCAACTCGGTCCAGGTGGACAACTGCTCGCTGCTGGAGGTCTACGTGGACTCGGTCATGTCCACCGTCGAGGTCTCGAACTGCCAGCGCATCAAGGTCATCATGAAGCCCGGCGCGCGCCTCAACTCGGTCGCCATCGACAAGACCGACGGCTGCCAGATCTTCATGAGCAAGGAGACCCAGGAGAACACCGACTTCCAGGTCATCGCCGCCAAGAGCTCCGAGATGAACCTCAACTTCGAGAGCGCCGACGGCGAGATGTACGAGAAGCCGCTCCCGGAGCAGTTCGTCTACAAGCTCGACCTCACCGGCGAGGAGCCCAAGATCTCGTCTGCCGTGTCTGACCTCTACAGCTCCTAAGCGGACTGCCTCAAAGGCGTGCACGCTGTAGCTCTGGGCCGGCCCCTGGCTGCGCCGAGGCCACCTGAGATAGCCTCCTCCGCCTTCCGTAAAAAAGACAAGCCAAAACTGTTGATTGATTGCCAGTGATTGTTTGATCGGGCAAAAATCCGCTCCGCTTCAACTAGAGCTGCTCGCGCATGAGCGTCTCCTGCACGAGGTCGCGTTCGTCCTGCGTGAGCGTATCACGGGCGCCGTCGGCGCCGTGCAGCGTTGCTGCAACGCGCGCGAGCGCCGCCTGCTTGCGGGCCTGGAGCCGTCTCTTCTCGCCGTGCTGCTCGAGGAGCGCGGCGCGCTCGGGCCGCGGGTTGCTCATTTTCGCTTGCAGTTCGCGGCGGCGCTCCCGCCACACGCGCCTGTCCTGGGCGGCGCGCTCCCGGGCCTTGCGGGCGGCGTCCTCGAGACTGGTGTAGGCGGTCGACGCCCTGCGCTGCTCCTCGGCGTCTTGGACCATGGCGCGAATGACGGCAGACCTGCTCTTTTGCCGCTCCGCGAGCGTCTCGCGCCGCCGGGCCTCGCGCCGCTGGTCTTCCTGCGCGGCGGCCTTGGCCTCGGCGCAGGCGCGCAGACGCAGCTCCTGGGACTTGGTCATGTTCACTGTGGTGGGTCTGCGGGTCGCCTCGGACTGCACGCGCCGCACGAGCGAGGCCATGCGCTGCTTCTCGAGGCTCTTCTCCGCGTCGGCCGCGGCCTGCTTGGCGTCCGCGCGCGCCTTGCGCCGCTCCCGGCGGGCCTCGGCCTCGCGACCGAACATGCTCCAGTGCTCCACGCTCGGTTCTGTGGGCTTGTGCTTGCGCTTGGCGAGGGCAAGCGTCTTCACCCAGCGCTCCTTGGAGGCCTCGAAGTCAGGGACCCGCGCGTTCACCTGGGGCTGGAAGGTGCATTCCGTCGGGTGCCGCGGCTCCTGCGCGTCTTGCTGGGCATACGCTTGCCGACGCTCGTGAACCTGCATGCGCTGTGGGAGCCTGCTCTCTCGCAAGAGCTGCTGCGCGCGGCGGTCGCACCGCGCACGGCGGGCTCGCTCTTCTTCTGCCTGGCGTTCCTGGAGGCTCAGGTGCTCGAGGCGCGCTGCGCTGCGCGAGGCGCGGTCCTCCGGTTTGAGGAACGGCTGCTTTTGCTGCTTCTGCTGCTTTTGCTGCTGTCGGTTCTCGTTCTGGTCAGCGCGACGGTGCTGCATGGCCTGCGTCGAGCGTTCGAGCCGGCGAAACGGCTTGACTTCGTCCTCGAGCTTAGCCTTGCGATCGAGCTTGCGGGCGAGCGAGCGCGCCTCTGCCAACTCGCGGAGCTCCTCGTACTTTGGCAGGAGCGTGCTCACCGGCACGGGCCGCGCTTTGAAGCGGACCTTGGTATGCGCCAGCTCTTCGTCCTCGCGTTGTTTGCGCTCCTCTTCGTACTCGCGGAGTCTGCGCTCACGGCGCTCGCTGGACCGCATGCTGTATACCGTCGAACCGCTCTCCGAGGCGGCCCTGGCCCGCCTTGGATGGGGGAGGCCAGCCCAGTCGTTGTCGTCGTCGAGAATATCATCGGCGCTGTCTAGCGCGTCGCTCTCGTCGCTGGCCGAGCTCCAGGCTGCCCTCGCCAGCTTCTTCTGTCGGCGCGCCCGTGCGGCACGGGCGGCGAGGAAAGCGCGCCTCTCTGCGTCCAGTTTTGCTCGCTTCAGTTGCGCAATTTCACGCGACTTCTGGTCGAGGTCGTCTTCGAGAGCTCGGACGCACGCGATGACAGCGTCGCTGTCGGCAAGTGCAGCCTCGCGGCGCAAATCCTGCTGGGCTTCCTGCAGGCGCTTTGCGAACGTAGTCAGAGACGGGTCCGAGGCCTCGGAGCCAGCGTCCGAGAGGTCGCGATAGGAGGAGGAGGAGGGACGACGACGACGACGATGACGACGATGACGACGATGACGACAAGGAAGCGGTAGAGGCAGCGCCGGGGCTTGTGGGCGTCCACGCGGGGCGTGCCAGCGTCTTCGGTTTGCGCGAGGCCAGGATCGGGCGCGCGACGACCTCGAGCGGGTTCTTCTCGCCTCGCGCGCTCTTGGCCTTGGGCGTCTGCGTCTGCAGGGCCTTGGCGCGCTTCATGCTGCGCGCGAGCTCCCTGCTCTCGCGCAGCACCGCTGCGCGCCGCGTCTCGTCGAGCACATGCGCGTACCCCGAGGCGCCGTCGCGGGCCCTCAGCGTGACGCGGTCTTGGAGCTGCTGCTGCTGCTGCTGCTGCTGCCGCTGCTGCATGTCGGCGACTGAGCGACAGCCGCAGCGGCCCTCGACCGATCGGAGCTTGCCCGCAAGCTCGGCGCGACGCCGCCACCGCCAAGGCGCAAGAAATGGTGAAGATCACCATCATGACGCGAAGCCTTAGCGCCTATCTCGCCAACGGCTATTTCAGGGCGGACAGAGCTTTGGCCCCGTCATCCATTCCTGGGCCGCGAGAAGCGCGAGTCTCGAGAGCCCAGAGTCGTCAACTTTAGAAAGCAACAAACCAACCTCTCGCTCCAGGCCGTCATTCTTTTGCTTTGTCTGACTCAGGTTTTTCGTGGCGCCCCAGGGGGACGCCCCGTGAAAAATGAATGATGAACTGTTTATTGAAATGGCCGCGTGCACGGGGCAGGGCAGGAGGCAGGACGTCCGGTGGCGATCCAGGCGGGAGGATCGTCGCTGATCGGCGGACATCGCAGCAGCAGCAAAGCCACCCTGCGCCGGCTGATGCAGGGGCCGATGGGTCCATCGAGGACGATGCATGATCGTACAGCAGCGGGGTCCACGGAGAGCACGGCGGTGCGTTTAGTGTAGGAGAATATAGCTCAAAAACCGTGCGGGACCCGGCGTAGTGTGATCGAGGTGTCTCGTTTGTCGTCTCGTCATTTCTTCCCCTCCACCCGTCCCTGTCTGATTCAAGAAGCAGCAGACACAGCCTTGGCCGAGGCCGTGACGGAGGAGGTGGGGACGCTCTTGTCCTCGTCACGGGAAGGGGCGGCCTCGTCGACCGTGTTGGCGTTGGCGATCGAGGAGGCGTCGCCCTTGTTGCTGGTAGAGGTGGCGGTGGCCTCGTCCTTGATCTCCTCGACGGTGGCAGAGGAGGGCTTGACGCTGTCGGCGGCGGGCGCGTCCTCGTCGTCTTTGCCCGAGAGCTTCTCGACGAGGATGCTGTGCACCTGGGAGAAGAGGCCGCTCTGGTTCTTGTAGAGGGTCCTGTCGGCGCCGACCTCCTCAAAGTCGTTGTTCGCGGAGGACGCGTCACCCGTGACACCGACGACGCAGCCGTCGTAGCCGGCCTCGCGCATCTTCTTGACGGTCTCGACGCCGTCGAGCTCGCCCATGACCTTGTCCATGGTGACCACGGCGAAGCGCTGCTTCTCGTCAACGATCTTGCGGAGGGCCTCCTCCCCGTTGTGGGCAACGTGAATGTTGAGGTTCTGGTAGCCCTCCTTGACGTGAAGCTTGCGGAGGGTGGCGGACATCATCACGATGAAGGTCTCGTCGTCGTCGGTGACGAGGACATCGGCCGTCATTTCGGTCATGTTGGGCGCGGGGGCGGCTTCGCCGGGGCGGATGATGTTGACCTTGAGGCCGTCCTCCGTCTCGAAGGACTGCGGCGCGCCGGCCTCGTCGTCGGCCAGTGCGGCGGGGCCGGCGGCAGCGGCGGGCTCGATGGCGATGCGGGACTTTTTCGAGGGGCGCGGGTTCGCGTCGAGGTCGATGTCGTCCTTGGTCTCGAGGTCGACGGTGTCGTCGGCCGAGTTGTCGGCGCGCTCGGAGGCCCTGCCGTTGGTCTTGCCGGCGTCGGCCGCGTTCTCGGGGGCGTTGCTGTCGGCGTCGGCGTTGCTGGCGTCGTCGTCGTCATCTTCGGAGCTGCGATCGCCGGAGCGGGAGCTGGTGTATTCTTTCATTTCCCGCTCGAAGCGCTTCTTGTCCTCCTGCGCCATCTTGTTGTAGGGTTCCTTCTCCTCGGCGGTGAGGGACTTCCACTTGTCACCGAGGCTGTGGCCAATGTCGGTGAAGGCCTTTTGCACGTCAAAGTGCTCGCCGCCGTAGTTCTTGTTGCGGATCTTCTTGTAGTGCTCCTTGAAGAAGAAGTTCCAGGCGTAGCGCGCGGGCTTGGGCGCGAGGGGGTCGCGCTGGCGGCGCTTTTTGGACTTTTTCGCCTGCATGGGGAAGCCCCGGAAGTTGCCGGCCTGGATGAGGAAGACGTCGGCGCCCATGGACTGGTTGCGGACAACGTCCACCGAGTACATGCCGTTCTGCGCGAGGTAGTTCTGCTGGGCTTGCTGCTGCGCGGCGGCCATTTGCGCAGCCTGCCACTGCTGGATCTGCTGCATCTGGGGCGGCATGTGCGGGTGCATGGCCGGGGTCATTGCGTGCTGGTGCATGAGCTGCTGCTGCTGCTGCCCCTGGTTCATGTATTGCGAAGGCCCGCCGTTGGGACTCCCGTTGCTGCCTTGCTGCTGCTGTTGCTGGAACCCTGGCCTATTCATGAGGCCCATGGGCATGCCCTGCTGCTGCTGATGCTGGGACATGCCGTTGCCCCCAAAGTTAGAGTCGAACGAGCGCACCTGGACGCGGTACTGCCCAGGGCCTCGCGCGCGCAGCTCCTGGAGAATCGCAGGGTCCGGAAACCATGCTTGCTGCTGCTGCTGCTGCTGCTGCATGTGATGCTGCTGCTGTTGCTGCTGCTGCTGCTGCTGGTGGTTCAAATCGCTCTGGTTGTTGGGGAGGCGCATCATGACGTTTCCGTTACCGCCGTTGCCCGACCCGGCGCCGGGGTGGTGCTGGCCGCCGCTCTGGTTGCCCCACATGCTTGCTTGCTTGCCTTGCTGCTCGCCAGAAACGTGCGAAGGTCTCTCGCTCACTCCCTGCTGTTGCGTGCTTCGCCCTCGTGCAAAAGTGTCTGCGTCCGCCTCGTCGTCAGTCTCCCGGTCCTGCTCCGCCGCGCCCCGAAGGGCTTCCCGGCCCTCCCGCGCCTCTCAGGCCCTCCCGCTCTAGCAAGCTGCTAGCACCGCCTCGCAAGCTACCCCCGAAAGCTGCAGGTCTCCTCCCCGTCGACCTGCGACGGACCTTTCTCCAGCTGCGCTGGCTGCGCCGCCGTTCGCCGCGCTCGGCCGCGGAGGGCGTGAGGGGGGCTGGGCGGGGTCCGGCCGCGCGCGCGCGCTCGCTCGCTCGCCCGCGGCGTCGCGGATACCGCTCTGCTCCTCGCCGCCTCGCGCCGCGCGCCTCTCTGTTTCTACGAGTCACTCTGCTGCGTCCCTATTGCCCCGTATCACCCCGCTCGCCGCCGCACGCCGTGCCGTGTCCTGG
>KQ758873.1:203039-240299 GCA_001462505.1 Aurantiochytrium sp. T66 | reverse complement strand
GAAGGCCGTCGTGCAGCGGCTGGCGGAGACGCACGGCGAGGACGCCGTGCGGGCCGTGGCGCAGAGCGTGGCGTCCTCCTCGCAGGCCTTCGAGGAGGCGACGAGCGCCAGCGCCAGGCCGGCCAGCGACGCCGGCAGCGCCGAATATGCAGCCCGCAAAAAGCGCCCGGCAGCCGAGACCGAGGCCGAGGCCCAAGGCCCAGACGCTGAGGAGGCGAAGCCCCCGAGCGCCGGCGGTCCCGCGACGAAGCGCTCCGAGCCCAGCCAGACGAGCGGGCCCGGCCAGGGCGACCACGGGAAGCCAAAGATGAAGACGAAGAAGGAGAAGAAGAAGAAGGTCTTTGACATGGACCAATTTGCGCAACGCCACATTGCCCTCCACCTCGCGTACTTTGGCGAGGGGTACCGGGGGTTCTGCGCGCAGCCCACCGTGCCTGAGACCGTCGAGGAGCACCTCTTCCGCGCGCTGAAAAAGGCCTGCCTTATCACCGACCGGCCGAGCGCTCAGTACTCTAGGTGCGGGCGAACCGACATCGGCGTAAGCGCGCTCGGCCAGGTGGTCACGCTCACGGTCCGCTCCAGACTGACCCGCCCGCTCCCAGAGGAATCCGCCATACCAGCCACCAAGTCCCCACCACCCAAGAAGAAGAAGAAGAAGAATCAAGATAACGAATCCGAAAACGACGACTCGGCAGACGCCGCCGCCGCCGCCGCCGCGTCCGACGACGCCAACGAACTCGACTATCCCGTCGTCTTGAACCGCCTGCTGCCAAACGATATCTTTGTGCTAGGTTGGGCCCCGGCGCCGAGTCGAGAGTTCCAGGCTCGCTTCAACTGCGAAACGCGTACCTATCGGTACTACTTCATGACGCGCGAGCTCGACCTCGACGCCATGCAGCGTGCCGCGGACCGCCTCGTCGGCCTTCACGACTTTCGTCATTTTTGCAAAATGGACGTGACCAACGTGAAGAATTTCGTGCGCAGGATCGAAGCTGCAGATATTGTTCGCTGCGAGGGCGGCCAGGGCCCCCGTCAGATGTGCTATCTCAAGGTGCGCGGGACCGCCTTCCTCTGGCACCAGATTCGCTGCCTCGTCTCCGTGCTCTTCCTCGTCGGCCAGGGCCTCGAGGACCCTGAGGTGGTGAGCGCACTGCTCGATATCGAGACGAACCCGCGCAAGCCCGTGTATGATATCGCCCCGGAGACCCCGCTCATTCTGTACGAGAGCGAGTACGCAGAAAGCGACATCAATTTCCGTTACAGTCAAGAGTGTCTCGCGGAACTACGCCAGCGTCTCGAGCTACGGGAGGCGCGACACGCCGTCAGCGCCTCGATGGCCCGCGGCGTCATTGACTTCATTGACGAACGTGCCCCCGTGAAGGACGAGCAGACCGGCGAGCTGATTCCCTTCAAAGAATCCCCGGCGTGCGTCCGCAATCTTTGCGATTTCCCCAAGACCGTGGCGGCAAAGCCCGGCCGCGTCCTCAAGCCCTCATCCAAGTATGTCAAGCTCTTCGACCGCCCCTTGTGCGACAGCTACGAGGAGCGCGTTGACCGCATGAGCGAGCGAAAGCTCGAAATGATCAAGGAGAAGCACGGGTGGGATCTGGCGAGCGAGGCCAGAAGCGAGAAGGGGTGATGAACTACGTACAGTCACTGTCATCGTAGTCCTCGTTATTTTCATGTCTCATAAATTACAAAGACTTGATTGGTTATTGATTGACTGAAGCTAACGTTTCCTTATTGCAGGTGGCGCACGAGTCGGCCTGGGAACTAGGCCTACTTCTTCTCGGTACATTGTCTACCCTTGAGGAGCTGCGCTCGCAGCTTCTCTGGCGGGGGCGAGTTTCCTCGAAAGGTGGAGTAGTTGAGCGTCTCGGTCTGGGCCTTGAAAATGGTGTCAAACGCGATGCGCTCGTTCTCGAGCTGCTGTCGCAGTGCTTCCGTTTCAGACTGCAGCTCTCGGAGCGACCGCTTAAGCGAGGTTACCTCATGGGACGAGGACTGCTCTACAGTGTGCAGTTGCTGCGCCGTCATCTGCTTCGCTTTCGTCAGCGCGGCCACCTGCTCCCGAAGCTTGGTCTCAGTCTCACGCAGAAAAGAAACTTGGTCTTTGACAGAAAGCAGCTCCATCTCGAGCCTCGAGTTCGCTTTGATGGCGCTCATCTCGGACGTTCGCCAGCGATCGCACTCTTCGGCCTTGCTGCGCAGCTCGCCCTCCAGCTGCGCCTTTTCTCGCAAGAGCGTGTCTGCGCGGGCGTCCAAGGCATCGAGTTCGCGCTCCCTCACCGAGTTCGCGGTACGGCTCGACTTCTCCAAGACTCGAAAGTTGCCCTGCATCACAGAAAGCTGGCTGAGCGCCGTGGCCACCGATAAATTGAGCTCCTTGCGCTCGATCTCAAAGCCCTGCTGCTGCGCGCGGAGCTGCTCCTCGAGCTCTTCGATCTCGGAGTCCTTTTCAGCGCACTTGGCCACCCACTCCCGCGCGCTCGCAGTCTCGCTGGCGTGCGTCTTTTCGAGCTCCTTGCGGGCGTCCTCGAGCTCCTTGTGGGCGTCCTCGAGCCGCGCCGACAATGCGGCGCGGTCCGCGTCTAAACTCGCAGTCTGGGCCTCGAGACCTCGCATTTCGTTCGCGTGCAGCTCCCGCATGTGGGCCGTCTGCTCCCGCTGGCGCTCGACCTCATCCCTCGCGCGCTCGGCGCTGGCCGCCTGCGCCGCGAGCTCCTCCTCGAGGCCGCTGACTGTGGCCCGCAGCTCGTCGTTCTCAGCGCCGCGTTCACGCGCCTTTGCCTCGGCGGTCTCCAGCGAGGCCAAGGTCTCTGATCTGGCGACCTCGGCGGCATCCCTGGCCGCGCGAGCCTCGTGCAGCTGGCCGCGCAGGACTTCGCACTGGTCGCGGGCCTCGTCAAGCTCGCCTTGTACGTGCGCGAGCTGATTCTTGTGAATCTTGCTGCCTTCATGGACCTCTGCGAATTGCCCTTTGGCTCTCTCCAGCTCCTGGTGAACGTTACCGAGCTCCTCGCGCGCCGCGCCAAGATCCTCAGTGGTCTTTTTCAGGCTCGTTCGGGCGTCGGAAAGCTCTTCGCGCGCCGCGCCGAGATCGTCGGCAGTCTTTGACAGCTTTGCGGTCGTATCGGCAAGCTCTTGCCGCGTAGTCTCCAACGCCTCAGCCATGGTCTTTTTCAGCTCGAGCTCGCGCGTCATCGCCTCTATATGCGTCTGCAAATGGCCCTGCTCAGCTTCGGCACGCTCGCCTTCTGCGCGCATTGCCGCGAGTTCTGCACGTAATTCGTCAATCTCCTTGGTCTTGGCCTCAAGGCGCTGCTCCACCGAGGCCAAATTTCCGTTTGCGGTCTCAATGTCTCCCTGCAACTTTGCCTCTCGCTCGCGAAAGTGCCGCTCGCTCTCGAGGGCGGCCTCTTTGAAGCTGGCAAGGCGGTCGATGGCGTTTTTGTCCCTCTCGAGCTCCTGCCCGATCTTTTCCACGGCAGCAGCCAGCTCGCGCTTCTCCGGCCCCAGAGCGTGCTCGAGCGGCTCCACAATACTCTTGTACGCCTCGAGATGCGTGCACCGCGTCTCGAGCTCCCGTGCGTGAGCAAGCTGTAAACGCAGAGTCGTTTCCACATCCAGCGTGTCTTCGTCGGACTTGCTCTTCTTTGAGGCCCTCGTCTCATCCTTCTTTCTGTGCTTCTTCGACGCCTTCTTTGAAGCCTTCTTCTCCTTCTTGCTCGACTTTCGTTCTTCGCTGACGTCGCGCGCGGCAATAGCGTTTGCGCTCGTTGCCACAGGAAGCGTTTCGCTGGCACCTTCCGCGCTTTCGGAACTGATCCCATACGATTCGGTATCGACCGCGGCGTCGTCGATGCGCTCATTCAGGACCACTTCTTCATTTTCTACGGCTTGGTTGTCGTACTTCTCGCTCTCCGCTTCCTCGCCGCCCTCGATATCTCGTGCGTCCTCACCGGTCTCGTCGCACTCTTCCTCTTCGCCGACAGAATCGTCATTGTCATCATCGTCGTCAGAAGTGGTTCCCGGGTTCTCGGCGTCAGAAGGACCTTGGGAGCTTGGTGAGACCGCTGCACTAAAGCTGGTCGCCGCGGACTCTTCCATTTGCGTGGTGTCGACGAGGGCCTGGTTCTCGAGAATGACGCGGTACAGGGACTCGAGCTTGGAGTTCCGAGCGCCGAGGCGTTGCGACTGCTTGGCAAGCTTCTTCTCTACTCGTGCGAGGCTCCGCTTGACGGTCCCGCACTCCGCAGTCGCGGCATCCCGCTCAGTGTGGGCGACCTCGAGGGCCTCCTCAAGAAAGATCGTCCGCGCGCGAAGCTCCTCAAGCTCGCGCTGGGCGCTCTGCTGCTTGGTCTGCTCTTGTTTGCGCTTTAGAAGCTGCTGCTCTATCTGCTGTTTTTGGCGCTGCTGCCTCTCAAGCTTGCGTTTTTCTTCCTCGGCGTCCCGCGCAACCTTTTCTAATCGAAGTCGCTGCATCTCAAGCTCCATCTCGGCGCGTTCGCGTTGGAGCTTCTCGTTCTGGGTCTCGAGCTCGGCAAAGTGCTCCTGAGCAAGCTCGCGCTTCTGCTCCCAGGATGTCGACAACTTGGAGACGAGCTTCTCCTGGCTCTCGAGTCGGACGAGGAGCTTGCGCCTATCCACGGCTGCCTGGTTTGCGCGCAGCGTCCGGGAGCTGGGGCTCATGACGTCGCTCGCCTCGTTCTCGTACCTCGCGAGCTGCTCCCGCAGCTGGTGAATCTCTTGCTGGAGCGCCTCCACCAGAGCTGCGTTGGACTCTTTGTTGACGCGGGCCTTGTTGACGATCTTCTTGGCGCGCTCCGCGTACTTGAGCGTGCTCAAGGTCTCGTGGTAGTTCACCGCGTCCGGGGAAACGGTTGCGAGCATGACTGTTTTGGCGTTGCCGCCGAGAGACTCCTTCAATAGCCACGTGAGCGCGCTGTTTCGGTACGGGACAAACTGCTTGCCCGAGGCGTCGGCCGTGCGAGGCGTTGTCAACGCCTTGATGACGTCAGAGAGGGCCGAGAGCGAGCGGTTGATATTGGCGGCCTCCTTGAGACGCGCACCGGTCGCGCCCGAGGCGCTGACGCGCTCGGAGCCAGCGAGATCTACAAGATACAGCCTCGAGCTCTGCTCGATGCGCTTGGAGTCAATGCCGTCGGTATTCTCGCCGCCGCCGCCGCCGCCGCCGCCATCTCGTTGCTTGCGCAGCACGAGCTGGAAGACGGCGTGGGACCGCGAGCTCTCCTTGTTCATGCGCGTTTCCGCCACGCGGCGCGCTGTGGAACCTTGCTTGAGGAGCTCTTCGATCTCGTGGTACGAGCTTACGGCAATCGTCAAGAGGTCCTCAACGTAAGCGCCCGTCTTGGGGTGCTCGCGCACGCGGAGGCTCGCAGAGGCGTCCATCTTGTTGTTTGGATTGAGGAGGTCGAAGACGCGCTCGTTGTAGATCTCAAAATACGAGGCCTCAACGTGGAATGACGAGGCGTGCTGCGCCTTGCCGCGCGGGCCCTGACCGCGCGGCGATGACGGGCCTTGGTCCGCAGTGTTGCTGATCCCGAGTCCGATGCTCCCAAAACTCGAAACGCTCGCGCTCCGCGTGCGATTGTGCCGGCTTTTGAACATGGCGCGGGCAGGACTCGCGTCCGCTTCGTCGCCGTGCCCGCCGGCTGCAGCAGACGACCTCAAGTTGATCTCCTTGAAAATGCCACTGCACAGGCGAGGAATAAAACCCGCGTCGCCGTTCGCGCTAATGTCAACATCGTTGCCCATCATCGTGTGTGTTTTCCCAGACCCGGTCTGGCCGTACGCAAAGAGCGAGCAGTTAAAGCCGTGGGCTGCGTTTTCGATGATCCACGGCCCATAGGTGTCGAAGACCTCGCGCTGCGAGGCGTGTTTACAGTTTGGATTTTCGCGATCAAAGGACCAAAAGCACCGATCGAAGGTGAACTGTGTGCGCCAGACATCGTCATTGTCGATGCCTTCGATGTCCGCGCCGGCGTCGGCGCTCTCGAGATGAAGAAACATGGTTGGGTCCGTGAGCACGGTCGAGTTGCCGTGCATCTCGACAATCCTTCGGGCCCCGGCCGCCTTTTCCTTCTTCGAAAACGGCCTCACGCGCACGGCCACGCGAATCGAGCTCACCTCCTCCTCCAGGATGCTGCTTTTCCGTCTCCGCGGATTTCGCGGCGACAGCGGCGGCGTCGCGGGCGGCGTCGTGCCATGACTAATCGACGACATCGCGTCCATCGGCGCGCGTTTACTTGGTCGTCAATCGGTCCGCGTACCCGCTGTTCTCCGTCTCGTTGGCGACCGCACAAAGACCTCCGCGCGCGACCCCGCGCGAGGTCTTCAGGGGCGCCGGAAGGCCTTCGTCGCCTCCTGGGGTGCGCGGCACTGCAAGCAAGCGTTCCGGGCTTCGTTCGGTCTGCAGGCAGGCTGCCCGGGTCCGGGGTTTCGGTGGTCGCGCCTGCAGCTCGAAGCTGCGTGCCGCGTGTGCGACCCTGCGGCACGGTAAACTGACCTCGCGGAGCCCTTCAGAATCGCTTTTTTTTGCTCCACTTAGTCAAACGGTGTGTACCAACGGCTAGCTCAAAAACCGAACCAAGGGGACAGGCCGCCCGTGTCCCGAGGCCTTTGCGCCGACGATCGGGTCCTTGGGCGCGCGCCCAAAGGTCGAGGCGCGCCTCCTGCGAGCGGTCGCAACACGAGGAAGCGCGTGCGAAGTCTGCTGTGTACATAGACGTGAAGACGGCAGCTTATTAGAGGGAGTGTGGGTCACGTGTAGCCGTTGACGCTCTTCGAGCCGCCGCCTTTTGGGGAAAAGGAGCGCAAAGGCCCGGGGCAAAGGCGGGCGGATGAGCCTGGATGTGTGCGGAAGGTTTTAGCGGCGTCGGGCGCTTCGGACCAGGTGGGCAACAACAGAAGACTTTGGCCCATGTCGGCGCCGTACCGCGCCGCGGGCGAGGATGTTTGGGAGCGGCAGGCGGGCGTGCGCGAGGTGCGAAGAGAAGCCGATGACCTCGCCGCCGCGCAGGCGATTCAGTACGCCAAGCTCTTGGAGGAGACGGAGGCGGACCGCCGCCTCTGCAATGCTGCCTTCGAGGCGGGCTTCATTGAGCACAAGATCGAGGCGACCCTGATCCAAAAGGAGGTGGCCGACGACATCCGACTCCAAAGCGAGCGCGTGGGCGTGCCATGGCGCGGACTCTCGGTCGAGGAACTTATCGAGGTCCTACGCGAGACAGCCGACGAGAGACGCGATGATCTCCGCAAACTTTTGGCGTACACCGTTGACATGCAGCGCCGCGCACAGGAGCTCGCAAGCACCGCGCAACGTCGCGTCGAGGTCCTCGACGACGCTCGTGATGAGACAATCGAGGAAATCCGAGAGGTCGTGGAGAAGCTTGTGCGCTCGCTGCGATCGCGCGAGGAAGAGTTGGTTGAGATCGCGTACGAGGTCGCGCGTCGCCGCAACGCCAAACTGACCAAGGGCCTCGGTGCCCTCGCTTGCGTGGAGGAGACGTCGGCGGATCTCCTCGACCAAGGCCACAAAATCTCTGCCAAAGACGATCTCCGCCTGCTCGCGGACCTCTATAACCATCGTGAGGCGCTTGATGCAAGTGCCGAGAACATCGACAGCGTGCTGTCGCGCGTGAAGCGCGAGCAGGACGAGGACGAGGCTCTCGGCGCAGCGCGCGATGCTGAGAATGACGCTAAGGATGAGACAGAGACCAAAAGGGGGGGCGAGTCCAAACAAGAGGCATCGTTCGCGGCTCCCAAGATCGAATTCAGGTTTGATCGCTGGATGCACCGTCGCGTCGCATTGTTTGGCACCGTCGGCAGTCTCGAGTCCGTGCGGCCCGTCGACCTCTCCAAGCGCCCCCTTCGATGGGACGCCGATAGGTCTGATATGCACGTTCTTGCCCTTTCGGAGGATGACGCCTGTGCAACGCACATCGGCGACCAAGACGCCAAGGCGAGCATGTTCGGCAGCGACGGGTTCGCGGAGGGCACGATCGTGATGCGTATCGCCTTTGAGGGCGTGCGCCCGGGTCAGTGGGTTTCAGCGGGAGTGGCAACTGCAGCACAGCTAAACGGCACCGCGTTTGTGCGCGACGCGGTCATTTTCGAGGTGGCAAAGCCCGGCGAGCCCACGGGCGGCCTGGTCCAGCAGTGCATAGAGAACGAGAGTTTTGTCACGATCGTGCTCGACTCTCACTTGCGCACTGTGGAGTACTATAGGAGCGGAGTGCGGCTCAAGGTGGTCGTGCTCGAGCAGCTGCCTGGGAGCGGGGAGAGCGACTTGTACTTTTTTCCATTCTGCACGCTCTTCCACCCGGGCCAAGTCGCGCGTCTGGCCTCTTGATGGTCAGTACTAAGCGGCCGACTGTGTTCTTTATCATCTTCTGGATGTATGTTAGTGAAAAATTATCTGCGACGTGGCTACTGGTCTTTCGTCCTGTCGCACGCGGTCACAGGAGGCTGCCCTTGATCTTGGCCATGATCGGCTCGGGGATGGGCACCGGCTTACGCGTGTTGCGGTCGACGAAGACGTGCACAAAGTGGCCATGGGCGGCCTGCTCGTTGCTGTTGTGCTTAAAGATGCCAACCTCGTACTTTACGGACGAGCGGCCGACGTGCGAGACGAAGAGCCCGGCTTCGACGATCTCGGGGTACTCGAGCGGTGCGTAATAGTTGCAATAGCTCTCGATGCAGAGTCCGATGGCATCGGACTCCATGGGCTTGAGCCCGGCCTCCGTGATGAGGAAGTGGTTCACCACCGAGTCGAAGTACGCGTAGTACACCACGTTGTTCACGTGGCCGTACATGTCGTTGTCGGCCCAGCGCGTCTGGATCGGCAGCCAGTACCTGTAGCTCTCGCGCTGGTTCCTCTCCGGCTTGCCGGACGTCGACGACGACGCCGCGCGCGCCGTCACGCCTTTGGCGCCCGACATCCTCGCAGCGGGGCTGGCGCTGCTCTTGACGCCGCCCAGGCGCTGCTGACCGGCCCGCGACAAGCCGGCGGCCGCGCGCAGCATGAAGCAACGACCCCGACGACGATGACCTCGACTACGATGCCCTCGACGACGACGCTCGACGGCGACGGAGGGAGACCTCGACGGCGACGACGAAGGCCGCGGCGACGTTTGCGTTTGCGATCAGCTTCGAGGGCGTCGGATGCGCGCGCCTCTTGATCGGACCGTCATAGTATCCTTGCTTATGTATACGTACGTACGTCGAGACCTGACGAGACGAGCGCTTGCGATGACGCGCAGCTTGATGATCTCAGGAGGCCGCGAAGCGCGCAAGCGGCCGCGGAGGGTCTCAGCGCGGAAGCGAAGCTCGCGACCCTTGACTTGAGCGTAGTACACGTCATCAGGACGGAGGATGTGCAGGAGGTGTCGACGTGTTTGCTTGCGCAACCCATTTTGCCGCAACCCATTTTGGGGACCTCCGTCCGACTTTCCTGTTGGCGACGAAGCCAAGCCGACTGGTGCAATTGACGTTCAGAACGTCAGGAGCTCGGAGGAGTGCCACGTATGCACGCATAAGAATTCGTCGAAGAGGACGAAGACCTTGAATTTTGCAATCTACGCGCACGCCTCCATTTGACTATACTATTACTAAACCATTTCACGACCCAATCCGCGCGCAGCGAGAGGAAAGCCATCATCATGCAACATATCGCTGGCACGGGTTGCATGACACGCTAAAAGGCTCTCCTAGCTATGCTGGGTTTCCCCAACGAGCGAAAATCGAAGCCCCGCGTCGCAGCCCCTTTTGGTCCAACGTGTCGTCGATGTCTCGTCCGAGGCGCAACTCTAGAACACGGCGACCCGGCCGGGCTCATGTTTTAGCGCGGCGTTTCGCACGTTCTGCTGTGAAATCAGGGCACTCATCTGCTCGTATGTGCGTAGCATAAAGCCCCGGGACCGTGACCGTAAAACGTGACCCGGGCCGTGAACGTAACGTGACCCAGCTCGAGTCAACGGATTCTTGCGCGCTCCGAGAGCGGGGTGTCACGAAACGATTTTTGCCGCGGGCTTCGTCATGGCGATGGCGCCCGATGCGTTTCCGCAATGCGTTGTTGTCGAGGACACTGACCAGACTTGCGCACGAAGAGAGGGCCCGGCGCTCGCCGAATTGCGCGCAGAGGCGATCTCAAGATGCGCGTCCGCACGTATGCGCGCGTCCGAGGAAACGTGGGCGGAAATGGCGAGCGGAGCGCGATCGACGTGAATGAGGAGGAGAACGTGATCGTCGTTGCCGACCCGAACGAAGAGCATAGCGATGACGGCCTGGGCGACGCGAGCGACTTTGGCAGCAATGGCGGCAGCGGCGCCGATTCTTTTGGCCAGCTGTCAACCTCGACGCGCGCCGCCAAACGGTGGCAAGCGAACCGCATACCCTTTGACTGCGTCTTTGGGCCCGACGCAGACCAGGGCCGCGTCTTTGACGGAGCCGTGCGGCCCCTCTTGGACGCCGTGCTGTCGGGCGTCAATTGCACCATCTTCGCGTACGGGCAGACAGGGTCGGGCAAGACTTATACCATGACCGGCCGTGAGACGTATGAGTCAAGAGGTATCGTGCCACGGGCCCTTTCGGTCTTGTTCGAGGATCCGCGCATCACGCGATGCCGCGTGTCCTTCATTGAGGTCTACAACGAGGTCATTTACGACCTCTTGCATGAACGGCAGAGGGTCACGATGCGGCTACAGGCTGCGACGCAGCGTCGCCGAGCTGGGTCTTCGGTGACCCTGCACGATGTCGAAGTCCGCGAGACCGTGAGTGAGGAGGACGCCCTCGACGCCTTCTTCGCGGGCAACATGCAGCGCAGCACGGGAAGCACGGCGCTGAACATGTCGAGCTCGCGATCGCACTGCGTCTTCACCATGGAGGTGGAGACCGCGACGCACGTAGGACGCATTAATTTTGTCGATCTCGCCGGGTCGGAGCGTACGCAGGACCAAACGTCCAAGCACATTAATCTCTCCCTGCACTTTCTCGAGCAGGTGGTCATGGATCTCCAGGCGAACAAGGCGCACATTGGCTTCCGCAACTCCACGCTCACAGCCCTGCTGCGCGACAGCCTCACGGGCAACTGCCAGACCGCCTTCTTGGTGACGCTCAATCCGGAGGCGTCATACGTCGCCGAGTCTCTGGCCACCTGTAGGTTCGCCCAGCGCTGCCGCTGCCTCACGACCCGCGTCACCTCGAACGAGACCCTCTCGCAGAAGATCCAGCGTCTCCAGGCAGAGAATCTGGCGTTGCGCGAGGACCTTGCGCAGGCGCTTTCTGCGCTACGCGAGCATGATGAGATTGGGTCCATGCTTCGCGGCCTCCTCGAGAATATCGACGACAACGTCAATGCGCTCGTCTCGTCCGAGATCGAGTTCGCAAATAAGCTCTATGCGCAAGTTGACCTCGAGGCGGATGAGATCCTCATCAACGATGAACGCGGTGCAACGCGAGTGATCCCTCGCTCAGCAGTCTACGCCTTCGGGCGCACCAGGGTCGACGAGACGCAGGCCATTTTTGTACTTTACGGCCAGCCTTCGGCCGAGAGCAGCACTTTGGCGACCCCGCCCGTGCCGCCGCTTCTTGCACTGCAGTATGCCACCAATGGGACCATGGTCGAGCACGTTGCCTGGCTCCAGGCCTTCGAGCACTGGCTTGGTCCAGACGTCGAGGAAAATCAGGGCCCCACTGGCGCTGGAACGTTGAAGCCTGCACCGGCGACGACACGTGAGAGCGCTGGCATTGGCGCGGCTCGTCCTGCCCACGAAGAAAGTGGCCCTCGGCGCATCGCCCAAGGCATCCATCGCCATCAGCGGCAGAGCAGGCAGAAGCATGTCTCCGAGCTGCGAGAGACCCACGAAGAGACCAAGTTTGTTGATGAGGGCGACCCATTCACCTGCGGGCGCAACAGGTCATCGAGCCTAGTCAAGCGGGCAGTCGCCATTGTCAAGCAGAAGATGCATCCGTACTACTCGCGCAACGACGGCGAGCGAGCTGCGTTAGAGCGGTAGGATCATGTATGGTAAACAGAGAAAATATGTGCGTGCATCAGGACTACGTTGCGGGTCGCCTCCGACCCGGTTCCAGTTTCTATTCGTCATGGTCGAGCCCACGCGAAATGACTGGTCGAGTGCTACCTAGGTCGAGACTGTGTCCCCCTTCACGGATAAGCCAAGATTCGCAACTAGCGAAAGGCGGTCTTCTATCCTCGGATCGCCGGCGAGCTGGTCCAAGAGGGTCTTGCTGCAGAGACCCTGACGCAGCGCGATGGTCGTGGCGTGTTCGATCTCCTCTGGGATGGCAGCAGCCTCATCCGTCTTGTGCTTGACCGCCAGACAGCCCCAGGTAACGGGGTTGCCCGGGTCGGCAATGAGGGCCCTCCGCAGAGCAACATCCGCCTCAGCATAGTCGCCGAGCTGGGTGCAGGCGTGGCCCAAACCTTGCCAAGCCCACCCCAGGGTCCCTAGAGCTGCAGTCGTACGCACGGCATTTCTATAAATGACGCGCGCCTTGCGCCAGTCCCCAGTCGCCGATGTCAAGGCGCCGAGGCGATGCAGGATGCGCAGCCTCAGCGCAGGGACCTCCGCAATCCATCGCTTGTCTGCTGGACCGGGCCCGCGCTCTTCGAGCTCGTTCAGGATCGACATAGCCGTGCTGAGCACGCTGCGCGACTTGGTGGGTTCGGACGTCAGGCCTAGCGCCGTGCCGAGGAGAACGTATGCCTTGGCGCGGATCACCTCGCTCACCTCGGTCTGCGAGATGGCCTCGCCCTCCTTGCATGCGCTCTGCAGAATGTCGACGGCGACCTCGGCCATCCCGGTCATCATCTTGTGGCTTGCGCGCACCATTTCGCTTCGCACGAGGAGCTCGTTGCCGAGCGAGTCGTCGAAGCGCAGGTGGGCGCACATGAGCACCTTTTTGGTCGCTTCCGCCAGCTTGAGGTCGGCCAGGTCTTCTGCAAGTTGCAGAAAAGTCTCCCCGTCCGCATGCTCGACGGCATCGGCCTTGTGGTCGCTTTCGCGAGACGTCGCCGCGTCCGGAAAGGTGATGGCATCCTCGTCGCCCAGCTCGAACCGCAGAAAGGCGAGCAAAAGGGGCGCGGAAAGAAGACCGCGCTTGCTGCTCCGTAATGAGGCGGGAATGCGCGCAAGCGAAGCGTCGAGTGCAAGCCGTGCACGATTGATAGGCGCGTCGAGCGGCACACGGCCCACGAGCTCGAGAGCTTGCCCAAGATCACCTCGACGGGCCACGCACTGCGCAAATTCGAAGTTGGCGCTTGCGTCCATGCGGGTAGCCAGCTCGCACCACAGCTCTCGCGCGCGCGCAAGCTGGCCCTCAAGCTCGGCTTCCTGCGCCAGTCGACGCAGACGGTCGCCTGAAGTGGGGTCGAGGGAGTTGCGCGCCTGCAGCTGGGTCATGAGCTCCATGGTCTGCCGCGTGGTCTCGTGCTCGGCATTGGTCCTCAGGCCGGTGGCGCCCTGCAGCGTTTCGAGGAGCCGCACGCGAAGCAGCTCGCGGGTCTCCTGCTCGGAAGTCAAGCTCTGCGAGAACGAAGCCGGCATGCCCGGCAAGCCATTTGGCGCGGCCACGTGCAGCGAGAGGGCGCGAGCGGCTTCGCAGGCCCGCAGTTCGCCGTGCTGCGCAGAATCAGCGGTCGGCGCCAGAGCAGCAACGGGCACCACATCGCCGGGCGCACCGGCGTGCTTGCGAATGAGCGGCTTCGACGCGCTCAAGCGCAGGATCACTGCTCCATCGTTCGAGCTCGCGGCCAGCGCCGGGACCCCGGGATCGAGGAGCGGCTGGAGGTTAGCAATCTGCACCGGGACCGCCTCCTTTTCCTCCTCCCCGAGACCGCTCTCGATTTTCTCTGCTTCTTCGTCGGGCTGCGATTCGCGCACAATGCGGACGGCGCACGCTTCCCAAATCGACTCGTCAAGCTTGAGTCTTTCGAGAGTTTCCACGCTGAGGAAGGCTTTGGGGCAAACGGGCTGGCCTTCGTCGTCGTCGAGCTTCCACTCGGCTGCTTCCTTGTCGAAGCGCACCGTTCGCGGGGCCAGCAAGAACTTGATTGGAGCCGCGACGGCATGCGGCGGTTCCGGAGGGTTTTCTTCGCCGCCGCTTTCCGCCGACTCGACTGGGTTCTCGATTTCCGCTGTCTCGGCCTCTGGTCCGCTGGCTTGCGCATCCGCCGGAGCTGCCGCGTCGACAACCTCCGAAGGGGTATCTGGACTTTTGACAGGAGGACCTGACGGGAGCTCGACCTCGATGACGACTCGACGAGGGTTCTCAACGGCGAGCACGGCAAGGGCCTCAATCTGTTCTGGGGAATAGGCGGGCTGCGAGATGACACCGCTCTCGCCAGCCTCTTCGCTTGCGTTCACTGCCGCATCGAGATTGGAAGCGCCTGCCTCGGTAGCGTCGGCCTCGGTGGCAGGGCATGCCGTGTCGAGCCAATCCTGAACCAGGTGCCGGGGCACCGAGACAATCGTGCAATCCTCGAGCGTCAGGAGTCGGCCTCGGATCGCGAAGTCGACAAGAGCCTCGTCCGGATCGACGCTGACGCGAAGACAAATTTCCATTCCATCTGTGGTGTGAAGCTCGAGCTGGCGCTCGAGCCGATGCCCTTGCAGAAGGCCTTCCAGAGAGATACGTGCAGATGCGAGCGCGACCGCTTCGTCAGCCGCCTTGCGGCCCGCGAATACCTCGATGCAGAGCCCTGGCGAGTTTGCAAAGGCGGTGAGGGAATCCTCATTCAGTTGACGGAGATGTGCCGCCCCCGCAAGCCAGTATCGCGTCGACGAATAGCATTTCTCCGTCGCATCTCGCAGAAAGGTGTTTCGCCAGGGCTTTGAGGTCCCGCTCCAGCTCTCGAGCCTGGCCGCGCAGGCCTCATCGAAGGAGCACTTTGCCCAGAGCTCGATGCGCTCCTCGAGCTCTTTCGCTTCCTCGGCCTGGTCGTCTTGCTGCGCCGGGCGCACGGCCACATCGTCGAGGCGCACCGTGAATGACATGCTTGAAGGTTTCCGCCCGCTCGCTGGCCGCCCGCGCAACGTCGGGCCTCGTGTGACCTGCGAGCTCTGGCAGTGCCCGGCGGCCAGCGTCCGCGCGGCGCTGCTCGACACCGTTCTGACGGTATCGGAGCGACTGATGACCAAGAAGAGCTGCACGTGCCGGGCGAATTGAGAGCGCCGCCCTCAATGAGCAAACCTGGCCATGCTATAGAAGTCGCCTAAAGTTCTCGCGCCAGCCAGGCCCGGCGCTCCGCCGCTTGGCCTGATAAGCACGAGCTACTCTCGGCGTGAACTATGAGCATGAACTCCGTACTTGACTTGAGCTTCGGACTCGAAGAAATCCGGTCAACGGCTATGTGACAATTTACTCTTTCTACAACAATTTACGCCCGACCTACTATTCGGGCATACACTTATTATCACTCACAGTCAAGCAAAGGTCGCTCCAAAGTTGCCAGCGAGCCCCTCGCGTAGTTATCACGTACGTAGTACCATGGCGTAGTAAAAGATGATCGTGAAACGCTTATTACACGCGATAAGGTTGGTCCTGCCGCTTGCGGCCCAAAAGACCGTCCCGTCTCCGTCTGCGCTCTTACTAAACTCCTGCTCGACGCGCCCTGATCGGTCACGGACGCGCGCACGTACGGTACGACATACGTACTGTACTACGTGTACGAACATCGTACGTGCTGTACGAACAAGCTCGGGGACCTCATGAAATCAAGACAATGGGCACGTACGTACGTACGTAGTACGTACGTACGTAGCATCTCGTGGCACTCGAAGTGGTCTTTCCGGACTCGAGGACGCATTCGAGTCGATCTTCGAGCTTTCTCGCACGTCGTCGTCATCGTCTCAGCATCTGCCTCAGATCAGCTGCGTGTCGTGCACACTGAGCCGCTCGCAGATCGATCGCGTCCGTCCGCGTCTGACCTTGGATCTTCTCAAGATCATGATCCCCATTTCTTAGGCCGGCCTACTTGCAATCCTCGATTGCAATCCTTCAACTTCCGCCCTTCCCGGGCCGTTCCTTCGCAAGACGATCGCGACGCCCGTCGTCGGCGGCGGCGGCGTCGGCGTTGTCGTCGGCGTCGACGTAGCAGCCGAGCACGAGCAGGACCTGGGAACAGAACGGGTGGACGTCGCCCGCGCCGGGATCCAAACTTTGAACCCCGAGACGCGGACGGCGCCCGCGCAGGCAGCCAGCCAGCCAGCCTCGGCGCGGCGCGGCGCGGCGGGCCGCGATGGGCGTGACCGGCTTCGCCTCGTACCTGGAGCGGGAGCTCGCGGGGCGGCAGCCGGAGCTGCGGCGAGTGCCGGAGAATGGGCCATGTCTCGTCGACGGCAGCGGGCTCGCGTTCTACGTGCTCGCCGCGCTCGGCAAGGAGGCGCACAGGGAGCTCGGCGGCCTCTACGAGACCACGAGGGCGGCGACGGCGACCTTCCTGAGGTGCCTGCTCAAGAGGACGCGGGAAGTCTGGGTCCTGGCCGACGGCAAGGAGACGCACGGGAGCAAGACCGCTGCGAAGACACGCCGCAAGGCCGCGCGCAACGACAAGTTCTACAAGCTGTACGCGTACCTGGAGCTCGGCGAGGCGCCCGCGTCCCCCGGTGACCTCCCGATGCCGCCCTTGTGGATGGAGCAGTTCTACGCCACGGTGCAGTCGGTCCAGCGGGAGGTCGACGAGACGGGCCGGCCGATGAGCGGGCCCGTTCACCTGGTGCGCACGGAGGGCGAGGCGGACCAGACCCTGGCTGCAATGTGCCAGACCTTCCTTCGGTCCCAGCTGGACCACGACGAAGGCGCATTCATCCTTGCGCAGGACACGGACTTCTTCTTCGCCGCCAACACGCGCTACGTGCCCCTCGACTCGCTCGAGGACGGACGCTGCCGCGTGTACACGCGGTCCTGGCTCGCGGAAGCCCTGCGCGTGCCGGAGCACGCCATGACAGAGCTCGCCCTTGCCATCGGTAACGATTACGTCGAGGGGTGGGACGTCGCGGCGGGGTCTGCCGCGGATCGCGTCGCCACCATCGTCAAGCGTTTTCGCGAGGGCGGGCCCACGCTGGCCGCGCCGTCGCTCGTCCCCGAGAGCCGCTCCGGCGCTGACTTCTCTCGCCGGTTCTACAGCAACACGGTCTTCCCGGACTTTGACCTCGCGAACGACCTTCCTCAGCCAGACTCGGAGGAGCTGGTGTTCAGGGAGGTCAAGTCGGAACGCACGCTGGACGAGATTCTCGACATGTTCTTTGCCCAAGGTTCGAGCGTCGGAAACTACACAAAGACGCAGATCCAGGCGCAAGTGCACGCGATTCGGTGGCTTTGCTCGCGTAGCGCCGTGATCAAGGTTCCCCAGCACGACCTTCAACCGGTTTCCGCGGAGGCGGCGCTCGCCTGGGTAGATGACACAATCTCAACGCTGTGGGTCGACCTAGCTTACACTGGCGTCATTGACCTCGAGTATCCCACGACCATGCGCTCGTGGAACCGTTTCTGCGCCGTCTACGCGTTCCAGCTGCTGTACCGCAACATCGTGCGGCGGGTGATGCCGGTGGCGCCGTCCGCGGCCTGCGAAGCCCTTTTGGGCATGGACGTCGCCAAGTGCGGCTTTGGCGACGCCAAGCGATTTCCCCTCTTGGCGCAGTACAGGAATGGTTGCGAGCTCAAGGCGACTCGCCTAATCTGCAACAAGTGGTCCGAGGATTGGCAGCAAATGCAAGCCGAGGAGCTGGCCTCGTCTCCTGGCGCTGCGGCTCGAGGCTCGCTCGCACCGTCTTCGCAGCCTCAGCCCGCGACTGCTTCTGTTGGCACGAAAGACGGCGATGGAGCCGCGGCCGCGGAAGCAGTCGCGATCAAGGGCGACGGCAAGGCTACGGGCACGACCGAGGCGGGCTCCGAGGCGGGCTCCGAGGCGGGCTCCGAGGCGCTCTCCGAGGCTTCTCAAGACCCGGAAAGTGACGTGGTCGCGCCCACGACCTCGTCCGCCAAACCGTCTCGCAGCGGGAGGTCAAAGGGCTCGCGGTGGAGACGGCCCAAGAACAAGAAGACCACTGCCGCGACGGCGTCCTCGCGGAGCCAAGCGCAGAGCGTGAATGGCGGAGAAGATTCGGGGAGCCAAGCACAGAGCGTGAATGGCGGAAAAGATTCGGGGAGCCAAGCCCAGAGCGCAAATGACGGGAAGACCTCGCGGAGCCAAGCCCAGAGTGCAAACGATGGGAAAACTCCGCGGAGCCAAGCCCAGAGCGTGAATGGCGGAAAAGACTCGGGGAGCCAAGCCCAGAGCCCAAATGACGGGAAAAACTCGCGGAGCCAAGCTCAGAGCGGGAACGACGGAAGAGACCCGGCTCGCCGCGCCGAGAAATCCAACCCGGCCCCGGCCCCGGCCCCGGCTCCCGTTGTGGTGGAGCCCCTTCCCATTGACGCGCACCGCGAAACTATCCTCAAGCGCATCGCGTCGAATCGCGTCACAATCATCCATGGCGAGACCGGGTCGGGGAAGTCGAGCTGTCTGCCTCGCTTCCTGTGGGAAGCTGACAAGAAAAACTTTCGCGCCATGGTCTCGCAGCCTCGTCGTATTGCGGCGCGAAGTCTGGCGATTCGCGTGTCGTCCCAGATTCCCGACGGCCAAAACGTGGTGGGCCTGCGTCTCGGTGGCGGCGTGAGGGAGGGCGCGGATCACGCGCCCATTACCTTTTGCACCACGGGTTACCTCGTGCGTCTCCTTGCCGGGTCCCCGTCGCACTTTAGCAAGTTCACGCACCTCATTCTGGACGAGATTCACGAGCGAACCGTGGACCAGGACATCCTGGTCCTGCTCGCGAAGCGCTTGCTTTCGAGGTTTCCGCGACTCAAGCTGGTGCTCATGAGCGCCACTCTCCAGGCCCGTCTCTTTCAGGATTACTTTGCCTGCGCCGCGCCTGTCTTCGTCGGGGCAAAGCGGTTCCCCCTGAAGGAGCTCTACCTGGAGGACGCGGAGACGCGCGCGATGGCCGGCCCGGAGTTCGGAGCTTCGATCACGTCTCTGATAGCGATGCAGACCAGGTCGCTCAAGCTCTATTCGGGACCTCCGCCAACTCTCAAGGGCTCGGAGCTCCGTCAGTTCATGGCAGAGCATCCCGAGCTGGCCTGGGACGTCAAGGCGGACATGGTGCGGCAGCAAGTGCGCGTGGCGGTGCAACTGGCGGTGTCGATCGGGACGTCGGCCAAGTCGGCCGTCCTGGTCTTTGTTTCCGGGATGGCGGAGATCACGGAGATGATGTCGTCTTTGACAGCGCTGAACGAGCTCATCCTTTTCGACCCGGGCATGGCCAAATCGACGTACAACGGCATCCATACGTTTCTTGCCATCCCCATCCACAGCACCATCCCGTACGAGGAACAGCTCGAGGCTTGGAAGGAGACGCCCCCGGGTGTGCTCAAGGTGATCATCGCGACGAACGCCGCCGAGTCGTCCGTCACGCTCCCGGACGTCGATAACGTCATTTGCCTCGGCACGCGGCGGCAGCTCGAGTACAACGCCCTCAAGGAGACCTCGTCGCTGAATGCGAGGTGGGTCTCCAAGGCATCCGCGACGCAGCGCGCCGGCCGCACGGCGCGTACGCGTCCAGGCACTGTCTGGCGCGTGTACTCTCGCGAGATGTACGCAGCGATGCTCGATTTTGACCTCCCCGAGATCCACACGTCTCCGCTCGACAAGGTGCTGCTGGACCTCAAGAGCATGGTCGACGGCCCCGTCGTCCCGATTTTGCAGGCCGTCATTGACCCGCCCTCGCTGGGCCGCGTCGAGCAAGCGCTCACGCAGCTTTTTGAGAAGGGACTCCTCGACAGCCCCGACGACAATGCGGGGACGCGCACGACCCTGGGCCTCTTTGTTTCGCGACTGGGCGTGGACCTGGCGGTCGGCATTCTGATCGCGCGGGCGGTCTTGCTCGGCTGCGCTCCGGAGGGCATTGCGCTGGCCGCAATCCTGAGCGCGGACAAGGGTCCGTTCCGGGTGGCGACGCCCCTCATCCACGCAGACCCGGACCAATATCACGGGATTCTGATGGCCGTCATTTCGACTAAGATTGCTCTGGACGGCGGCATGTACTCTGAGTGTCTGGCTCTCGTGCGGCTCTTGTCGATCTGGGACCATGCCAAGGCTGACGAAAAGTTCCGGCGGTACTTTTGCACAGCGGGTGGCCTGGCCTGGCCGCGTCTCTCGCGACTCGCGCTGCTGCGCAAGCACTTGGCGCACGCAGTGGCGCAGGTGACGGACCGGGACGAGGCCGAGTATGCTCTGCCGCCGCCAACGGAGATTTTCCAGGACGCGCAGCGTCTCAACCGCGTGCGCTTCGTGCTTTTCGCCTCGAGCCCCGGGAACCTGGTCGAGTACACGCCCTCCGATGTCCCCGGATACAAGGACGGTCTGCAAGCGAACGTCATGGACCCTTCTGGACGCTACGCCAGGCTCTCTATGCCGCCTTCGATCTCGGCCTCGTCTCTCGGCCACGCGTTCCCGGCTGGGCTGGACTGGTGTTTGTGCGACAACTTCGTCTGCGCCGCCACGCTTACCTTTGGGGACGGCTACGAATTCAACGTGGCAACGTTGACCCGGTACAGACAAGACGTAGGCTCTCTTGCGAACCGCCTCCTCGCAACGTCTTATGAAGATTCCGTACCCGCGGGACACGCGGGCGCAGCCAAGATTGGTGTGTCGGCGCCAGTCGTCGAGGGCCGGGCGTGGAGCATACTGATCGAGAGCACGGCGTACATGGTGGCCCCCAACGAGAGCCTTCATGACTACGACGACTACGATGACTACTTTTCGGAGAGCTCAGATTCATCGACAGAGCTCTATGTGCTCCCAAACCACCCTCTTACGAACACTACAGTTCACCTGATGCACGACGAGCTGGCCGTCTCGCTGGCGTCTTGGCTCGCCAAGATGGGCGTCCCGCCTCTCGGTCCAAGAACCTGCCTGGAGAGGCCCGACGGGCCGCCGACGATCTCGGCCTCGGTCCCGCCCCGATCAGTACAGGCAGTCCGAACGTGGCAGACGAACTGCAACCGGCGGTATGCGAGCGTGACTGTCTCGCTGAAGGCAGAGGTTGACGCAGGCTTTGGTAGTGGCGGCGCAGATCTGCTGCGTGGCGTGACGCAGAACACGGCAGCTCTCCAGATGTTCAACTTTGAGGTGTCCAAGCAGACGCTCGTGAAGGCCTTGGGAAATCGCAAGAGGACACACGTGAGTCTCGACAAACGGTCCGTGAACCCATCGAGCCTGTTCATGCGGAACGAGGAGTCCGCCTTTGCCGACACCAATGTCTGCGACGCGCCGCTCGGGGTGCGCCTTTTGATTGCCTACGCGTCCGGGAATCGGCCTCGCAACGTCGTGAAGCTGCCCGTAGAAAAGGAACCGTCAAGAGGCGGCGCTTCCACCACGGTGACGCTCCAGCTTCCCGAGAAGCTTGCGCCCAAATTCACGCCCATCCGCATCGAGGTCCCGACGAGCATCGGGGCGGGCGTGGAGGAAGCGGTCGGGCTCGTCCCGGAGGACCACGAAGCGAACACTTTTGTCAAGTACCCCCGGCTGGCCAAGGTCTTCCCGCGCGCGCACTCGCTGGCTGGATGCATGTTCCCCGGCGTCTCGATGCCAGGCTTTGCGATTGGGTTGATGCTCCTCGGCGGCAACGTCGCACATGCAGCGTCTGCGGCTCATCTGGAGTTCATCCCCGAGGGCAACCATTGGCTCTATAACGCGCTCGTCTGCTGTGGCGTGGACGCCCCAACGCTGTCGCCTCTTCTGCGGGGCAGCCTCATGCGGCTGCCACGTGAGACGGAGAGCTGCTCATATTTCCGTGAGCTGTTGTGGGCCACCTCGACTTCTAGCACTCCCATTTCCGGCACGGACGGGATGCTCGTCCGCATCTTTGATGGCGCGTTTGCCGAATTCACGAAGGTGGCGCGCCCGATGCCGCTGGACTACTATCCAGAGAATATGCGCGTGAAGGAGCAGCCGGAACCTCAGACTGAAGCGACCAGGGTCTCGGCGGAGCAGCTGACCGCTGAGGTTGTCAATCCGTACGGCGCACCTCCCTCGGGGTCGCCAAAAGACGTTGTCGAGCAGGCAGGGCCACAGCCGGCGCCGTCGCCAAGCAAAGGCATTAACGCCGTCGCGTCGTCCACTCCCCTGTCGGCTTCGCGTCGAGCTACAATGGCCCGCAAGAAGCTGAGGGACCAAAAGAGCACCGCTGAGGCAGTCAGGCCGTTGGCTGCTGCGGCTCCCTCGGAGCCCCCCAAAGACCTCGGACTTCCCTCGGAGTTCCCCAGCGACATCTTCGGACAGGCAGGGGCACAGTTGACGCCGAAGGCGCCGGAGGAGACGCCAAGCAAAGGCGTCATTGTTTTCCCGTCGTCAACGCCCATGTCGGCTTCGCGTCGAGCCACACTGGCCCGCAAGAAGAAGAGGGACGAAAGGAGGAAGGTACTTGGTCCTAACTGAAATGACCTGAAAGAGACGCCAAGCAAACAAGATCGTCGTGTCGTCAACGCCCCTGACGACTTCGCGGCGAGCTACACTGGCCTGCCAGAAGGACCCAACGAGTACCGCTCGTGTACCTGGTCCCAAATTGAAAAGACATGAAAGATCCTTGACCTACTCACTCACTGCCGCGAGACTCCAAGCTGGTCATGCTTGGCGCCTGCAAGCCAATTTTCTTGACTTGCCTCATCGTGACGACGTCTTGTCCTGTGCGATGACTAATTCACGCTCTCAGACGGGCCAGACGGGATCTCAACGCAACTTAGCTCGGACCGACTTCGACTTTCGGACCTCCAGGGCCCAACGTGAGGTCCTATTTCTCCAGGGCCCAATGTGAGGTCCTATTTCTCATGGATCTTCGAGTCCTCATCACAGACAATCCACCAAGAATCTCTGGCTCTCCCAGGCTCGAAGCTGCTCGATTGATTGATTGATTGATTGATTGACAATACAGATCAATCCCAAATGTCCGGTGAGCGCGGGTTCGCCGTCGACCCCCTGGGACGAATTTCCCTTCTTCGCTCTCACTGCAGTCCCAGTTCTCTCGCGCCGCCGCAGACCCCGGAGCCGCGCCCACGCGCCCGCCCGCCCGCTCCGCGCCGCCCGCGCCCACGCCCGTGCCCGCGTCCGCACCGGGTCCCTGCCCGGAGGACTTCGTGTCTCGTCTCGTTTCGAAGCCGCGATCATCGCCGCGAACGGCAGCCGCGGAGACCGTTTGCTGCGCGCGCGCGCGCGCGGAGGGGCCCGAGCATGGTGCTCGCGGCGGAGTACACGTGGACGCAGACGGCGGAGAGCGTGACGGTGACGGTCCCGCTGAAAGGGTCCTCCGTGCGGTCCGTGGACGTGTACGCGAGCAGGTGCTACGTCAAGGTGAACTTCCGGCCGTACCTCGTGAACCTCGACCTGCACGCCGACATCGACGACGACTCGGAGGTGCTCACGGTGCAGGATGGTAAGCTCGTGCTGAGCTATCAGAAGGCAGAGGCCGCGGAATGGCCGTCGCTCGTGTGCGCGGGGCACAAGGACAAGACGCTCATGCGCGAGCGGAGGTACAAGGCCATGGAGGACAAGACCGCGCGCGCGCAGGAGCAGGCGAAAAAGCTGCGCGACCGCAGGATTGAGGACGAGCGCATGACGACACGTATGCAGATGCGCGTCGACGAAGCCGAGCGTCAGCGCCTTGACGACCTCAAGGCTGAAGAGAAGGAGGAAGCCGAGCGCAAGGTCTACGAGACCCTGCGCGGGCTGGAGGCCAAACGAAGCGAAAGCGAAGCGCCGCCCACCAAAATTGTCGTGAGCGGCGAGGACGGGCCGGCACAAGAGAGTAATGCTCGCCCTCCCCCTTCGCCCAAGCCCATTTTGAAAACGGAGAGCGCGTCGCCGGAGCAAACTGCAGGCAAGAGCGCGACCGCGCGGCGCGTGTCCTTTTGCGAGGACGAGCCCGCTCGTGTCGCAGAGGCCGCGAGCAGCGCGGGTATTCCTGCTGCTTCAGCGGAAGACACGAATGCATCGGCGACGACAATTCCCAGAAACGGCGAGGAGGTGGACGAGGACGCAATCTTCTCTGAGGCGGACACGAGCGCCAACGACGTCCCCGAGACCGAGACTGGGAATCAAGCGGTGGCACCCGAGCCCTCGGCCGCCGGGGACGACGAGTTGGAGTCCGTGGTTCCCCCGCCTCGGCAAGGCGTCCGCATGAAGATGGCATTCACGGCGCGCGTGTTCCCGACGCCGATGCGCGAGTCGCGAAAGGAGGAGGAAGAGGACTGGCTGCTGCGCAACCGGAGGCACATGAAGGGCAAGGCGCGCGAGCGGCTCGACGCCGTGGATATTAGCGAGAGGGACCCGTTCTGGCTCAAGGGCAAGGGCGACGACTTTTTCCGCTCGGGAAACATTGAGGGTGCGTTGAATGCGTACGCGTGCGCTCTCGAGCTCGACAGCAAGATGACGAGCTGCTTGTCAAACAGGGCGGCCTGCTACCTCAAGCTGGGCCACTTTGGGCGATGCGTCGCGGACTGCGACGAGGCGCTCAAGATCCTCAAGGAGGAACGTGAAGAAGAAGTTTCGCTGGCGCAGGCGGAGGGCTTTGCAGATCCACCCAAGGAGTTCCGACGTACGAAGGAGATGCGCAAGAAGCTGCACATTCGCAAGGGCACCGCGCTTCGGCATGACCAGCAGTTCTCTGCGGCGCTTGCCGAGTACCAGCTCGCGCAGGAACTCTCGCCGGAGGACGAGGACCTCCGCGCCGACTGCGCGCGTCTCCTGTGCCTGGTACAGTGCGCCGCGCAAAAGGATTTGGGGGATGCCGCGTTTCGGCGCAAGACGTTCGAAGAGGCACTTGCTTGCTACAACAAGGCCCTCGAGTACGATCCAGAGTCGATCGGGGTGCTCTCGAACCGGTCGGCGTGCTACATGTGCATGGAGCGGCTCGAGGAGGCGCGAGCGGACTGCTCGGCGGCGCTCGAGCTCGTTGAAGCACTGACCGCGCAGACGAGCGGCGCCCTTGCCCCGCCCCGTAGCGCTGCCCAGATGACCGAGGATAAGACTTTGGCGCTCAAGCTGTGGAAACGCGCCGGCATGCTCGCGCACTCGGCGGCCGACTGGAAGGCCATGGAGTCTGCGTACCGCCGCGCACTTGACTTGGACGAGACAAGCTTGGAGATTGCCAAGAAGATCAAGTTTGCAGAGATGCAGCAGCAGCAGCAGTAGAAGTGATCATCGAAGCATGCACAGTATAGGAAGTAGATAAGTGACAGAGATTGCAAAGCTTTGCCTCGCCTTCAGCAGGCGGGCTTCGAGTTCTTGAGTCAGAGACGGCGCGAGAGGGAGTCTCGTGATTCCTTTGGAGCGTGGAGCTCGAGCGAATCCAAGAAGGGATAGATATGCTACAGTCAGAGCTCTCCATGTCATGCAATGCATGCGTGTACGTACATGCGCGCGCTCGTGTGTAGACAGAACAGCACGGGCTCGCGCCGGCGGCCATTATCACGTTCAAATGGTGGACGTGGGGCGCGGCGCTTGGTCGTTCCCTGAGCGCTGGCGACCGAGCGTATGGGGCCCGGCGCCGAGCGCGGCGGAGGCATTGCTGCGCGAGAGCTTGCGAAGCTTGTTGTTGCGCGCGTTGGCGCCGCTCGCGAGCATGTGGAAGCTGCGCTGGAGGTCGAAGCTCTTGGTCTTTTGCGGGAGCACGAAGGGGGGCGGGGCGTCGTTCTCGGCATTAGCGCTCGCGGCGCGCGCGCTGCGCGAGCGCACGATGCGCGTGGCCGGGCTGACCATGGCGTCTGTCGGGCTCCTGTAGGGCAGGAAGGATTTCCGGGCGGCGAGCGCTGACTTGACGGGCGTGCTGCGCGTCTCGCTGGCCGACGAGGCCCCCGTCACGCTGCGCTTGATGCCATTGTTGAAGAGCACGCGGGCGATATCCTTGTGCGCCATCTTGGAGTCGCGGCCGCCGAGCAGCAGCTTGGAGAACGGGCTGGAAATGTCGTCGCTCGGGCTCCGCGTGGTCTCCTTCTGCACGCGCGCCGAGATCGGCTTGCTGGGCGTCTTGGCTGGGACCGAGGTCATGGCGGCGAGGAAGAAGCGAGCGGCGGGAAGGCCTCGAGCGAAGGTCCGAGACGAGGTCGCGGGGAAGGGAGCGAGCGGAGAGGGGGGAGAGACGGATGGACGCGACGGAGAGAGCCGGCGATTGGGATTTGAATTCGATATCGGAATTTGAATTCGAATTCCGCGACCGCGGCGGCCGCGATTTGAATTCAAATTTTCAAAAAGTAGAGCGCAGTCCCCACTGCGCGCCACGCTCTCTCACGCCAGTGACGCGGCCTTTGTCTCTAACGTTCGCCCGGTTCCGTCCACCTACTCCACTGTGACCCTTTTTCTTCACATACACTGCAGCTATGATTTTCAGTGGCTATCGACTGTAAATTCACTAAATTTGAATACTTTTGTAGATTTCTCTCTCAATAACACTGGTGTATCAAATGTATGTAATCCCCGTGTTATACAAGTAAATTATATGGTGAAAAAAATCGCCACTGGCAGAGAGAGAGGATGGCGAAACAGCTGCGGGGAAGAGAAAAATTCAAATTTGCCAAGTTTCCCCACTCCGGCGGAGCGAGGACTATAGTTTCTGGTATGAGGGGTCGTAGAACGGATGTTCGTATTGCACAAGCAGGGAGGCGAAGGCGGGCGCCCGAGGTGAGGTCATCTTCACGCGCTCGGAAGAGCATGCACGGTCTGTGCGCGGCGAGATGAAAGCGACGAGACGAGACAGTTTCATGGTGAGGGAACTTACGGGTTCTTCCGCGAAGATTCTACGAAGATAATCTCCATGATCAGCATAGGCTCATGCAGCAGGAAAGATGAGGTTTTTGGAGATGGCGCCGGCTTGGCACTGACAGCCCCGGAATCCAGCCCAGCGAAACGATTGCGTGAGCTGCTTGCAGATGATGCTACTAGAGATAATATACATATTACAACGCTAGGTGAGCCTTTCAAGGGTGTATTGTCATCATGGGCCGACCTTGCCGATGGCATTGTCCATGACGCAGACGCAACAACGGTAGGCGGAAGGGTCCCGGTGGTCTGTCGGTGCCTTGGGCGCATAAAAGGGGGTGTCCTTGGCCACGCAGCGGTGAAAGAGCGTGCCGACCATACATCCGATAATCCAGACGGCGATGACTGCCGCGACGAGGCGGCGCATTTGCTCGAAGAAGATCTCGTCGCCAAACTCGTCTGCCGCAGTCTCGCACACGTCGTAGCCAAAGGTGAGGATGATGCTGAAGACGAGGAAGAAAAGGACAAATATGTTGCAGATGCGAACGGCAAAGGGCGCGTTTTTGCTCACAAAGCCCATGCACGTCTCGGCGCGCGTGAGTCTGCCGAAATCGTCGTCCCACTTGTCTGCGTAGCAGTAAAAGCCGACGGCGATGAAGATGGAGCAGAGGCCCATGAAGAGGTAAAAGACCGCAAAGGCATAAAGGACTGAGACGTAGGTGCCGCGGAGTCGCACCGTGGGGCTGGTCAGGATGCTGCACTCGTCCGTCGGGTCTGCGGCCCGGAAGCCGAACATACCCTCTAGCGAGCAGTCTCCGTAGGCGTCGCATAGCCTAAAAACGGTCGAGGACTGTGGCTCGTTGCTGTTGCAGATGTAGCACGCGCTGCCCCTGTTTGCAACGACCTGCTGGATGTCGTTGTAGCGCTGGACCTGGTCGAATTCCTCGAAGGCAGCCTGGGTGGGGAATCCATACGCCGCGAACTCTTGGATGCCCCCGGTCACGCTGTCGTTGTTGATCGCGTAGCACGCGCAGGCGCTGTAGTCGATGCCCGAGGACCCGGTGCGGATGAGCAGCGGGCACTCGACGCGACAGGTATCCGCGTTGTCGCTCACGCGCACAAAGGACGCGATGGAGATCGACAAGTAAGCGATCGCCGTCATGATGTAGTAGTACATGTAGTTGCGCGAGCCGGTCCCCATCGTGGCCGTCGCGGCTCCGCGTGGCGTCGCCGCCCCCGTCAATGGCCTTCCTTGGGCCCGATCCGGTCGATGTCCGCGCGGGCAGGCGGCGCGCGGGCGCGGGAGGGCGGCGCGAGAGGGCGCAGAGCGGCCAGGCGCGGGGCTGGCGGCCGCCGCGCGCGGGGCAGGCCGCGGGGGGGGGGCCGAGATGACGCAGACGAAGAGATCCGGGTTTGGTCTCTTCGCTTTGCTTTGCGTTGCTTTGCAGAGAAGATTTGCAAGGACGTGCAAGAGCATGAGCTCCGCGACAGCGCGGCGCCGAGGCTTCAAGGCCGAGGTCTTCGGCGGAGTCGAGCTCGCCGTGGTCGCGTGGATGCTGGTTTGGATTTCTGTAAAAGGTCAATCAGGCAAAGCGCTCGAAGGAGGCGGGATGTCACTTGTCGGCGCCGTCTTCCTCCTGGAAAGGGTCGAAGGGCTTGAAGCCGTCCTTGAAGGCCGAGGCCATGCGGGTCTCGAGGTCCTGGGGCACGAGACAGTCTTGCCAAGACACGCGGTGCATGCAGCCCATGATGGAGCAGGCGAGCTGCCGACCGAACTGGAGCGGGAGGCGCTTGCGTGCCGCGGAGACTTGTTTGGCGGCGCCGCCGCCGCCGTTCTTTTCGTTTTCCTCGTCCTCGTCATCGTCTTCGGCCCGGTCGGGATCCTCGGGGATGAGAAAGACGCGCGGGCTGACGACGCCCGGGACCTCAATGTACATGTACTCTTGGGCGGAGTCGGCCATGCGGGCCTTGAGCTTGAGCAGACCGTCGACGCGGAGCGCGGGCGTGACGTCCGGAAAGTCGTGCGGGCCAAGGTCCGGAAGCTCCTCATCGAAGGAGATCTTGCAGCGCTGGGCCTCGCGTTTGAGCGATTCTAGCAAGTTTGGCGTGCAGGAGAGCGGCAGCGGGATGGCCTCGAGGAAGGCATGGCGCTGCATGGCCTTCATGAGGATTACATTGCGCTCAAAGAAGAGGGGCACGCAGTCGAAGGAGGCATAAAATGCCGCGATGGCCTGCTTGAACTTTAGCGCCTCGTTGAGCGAGGCGTCCTCGAGCGCAGCAAAGCTCTCCTCGTGGCCGATGGGGACGATTTGCACGTGCTGAGCCGAGAGTCCGCCCTTGGGGAGACTCAGATAGACATCCTCAGCAAGGCTAACAATGAGGTGGCTCTCGCAGGAGGGACTCGCCAGGCAGTACCAGCAGTCGGCGCGGGGCGCGACATTGTGGCGGCGACGCCGCCGCCTTTGATTGTTGTTGTTGCGCTGGTCGCCGCGCTTGCGTTTGCTGCCAAAGAAGTACTGCGAGCTCTGCGCGGCGTCCTGGGCGTGAAGGCGGTCGATCTGCGCCTGTGTGAGTTTGCCCTGCTCGTTTGCTGCCCCGGGCCCGCCCGCACCGGCCGGCTGCGCCGCGCCGGATTTGGCGACGGCGTCGCTGGCAAAGGGGCACGGGCCCAGCGCGGGGGTGCTTTCAGGCGCGGGGGGTTGCGTCTGCTTCCACTGCGGCTCGAGCGCGAGCGCGTGTAGCCACTTGCGTGACTTGTCCTTGTTGTCCGGGTCGACGCGGCCGAGCGCAATGAACCTTGTAAAGACGGCGTCGCCCTCGGCGAGCACGGAGGCCGCGGCGGCCACGCCGTTGCGAAAGGGAACGCGTGGGTAAAAGACGCCCTCGCCGCCCGCAAAGTGGTAGCGCGGCGCCACGGCGATCGAGAGTGCGCGCACGTGTTCCGAGGCCGAGTCGGCGGCCTTGATGGGCGGCTGCTGGGTCTCGTCAAGGTTGAGCAGGAGGTCCTTGGGCCAGTCGCAGGTGAGCAGCACGTCGGGCTGCTTCCACGCGGCACTCTGGTCCGCGGCGCAGAGAGACTCGAGCGCCTCGGCGTCTTGCGCCGTGTACTGCCACGGGGACGAGGCGCCCTGGCTGAGGGCCTTTGCCGTGCCGCTCACGAAGGCGATTTTGAGGTCGTCGAGCGCGGAGACGGTCTTGACGCCGCAGCGGCCGAGGAAGTGGAGGTTGTGCGCCAGCGTCGCGCCGTCGGGGTCGAGCTTGGGGTGGCCATGCCGGCCCGCCACAAAATACACGGGTATGGGGAGCTGGCGCCCGCCGCTCACGAAGGCGTCGACGTCGGCGGCGGCGTCCTGCTGCCCCGCGTCGGCGAAGAACTCGCCCGTGCAGAGCACCGCGTCGAAGGGCCCGTGCTTGGAGGCGTTGAGCGCCTCGACCTTGGCCGCGAGGGCGCCCAGGCGCCCGCGCACGTCGCCGGCGAACAGGAGCTTGACCATGCCGGCCGGGGCCGAGGGTCTCTGGTGGCGCGGACATCGGCGCCGCCTTCGTCAAGCTTGACCCTGGTCGACGGCTGTAAAAGGGTTGTCCAAATTATTAGGCGGCTTAGGCGGCATACTATGCGGCATAGGCGCAGCATTAGCACAGGCATGTCTGCGCGCGATGCTGCGCAGAGACTTGATGATTGATCGACTCGGACCCACGATCGTGCTTGCACAAGAGGAGGAATGCGCCTCGCGAAGCCGACAAGGTTTTGGTCTCTAATAATCAGGAGAGCTCGAGCTGCTGCAACGCGAAGGCAAGGTCACCCACGACTTTGCCGCAAGTATAGACTGCGCACGATCTCGGCATGCTGGAAGAAAGCCCAGGCCTTTGGCTTCATTGACAGCAGCAAAAGACCGGGCTGGGGAGTCAAGAAGTCAGCAGGTGAGCAGCGAGAGAAAAAAATGAATATCGAGAGACGCAAATGCGAGGCATTCCGCGCATGACACTCGGGAGTCGGAGCAGCGAGGCCACAAGATGCGCGGTGAAAAGTCACGCGGCGAGGAGCGTGCGACAATACCCACTTCCTCGAACGCGCAGTCCTTCAGACAGCCAGTCACGAGGTCGCTCGCGGCGGCCGCTTACTGCTGGAAGCCGGAGTAGCCCTGCTGCTGAGCCTGGCTGGGGTCCCACTGCTGCTGCTGCTGCTGGGGAGCGGCAGGGGGCTGCGCCGGCATGCCCTCGAAGCCAGCGGCGACACCCTGCTGCTGGCCGTCAAAGCCCGCCTGGGGTGGGAGGACGCCCTGCTGCTGCTGCTGCTGGCCGTCAAAGGGCTGCTGGAGACCCGAGAAGCCGGCGTCAACACCCATGTCGGCGGTGGCGTCGTACTCGCCCATGTCACCCTGCGCAGGGGCGGCGGCGGCGGCCTGGGCGGCAGCCTGGGCAGCGGCCTGCTCCTCGGCCTGCTTCTCGAGCTCCTCGGCATCGCGGTAGAAGAAGAGGTCGACGCTGACGCTCCAGGGCTCGTTCATGGAGATGGTGCCGCGGAGGCGGAGGACCTCGCGCGAGAGCATCCAGTACATGAGGCCGATGGAGTGCTTGCCGCGGTTGTTGCAGGGGATGGCGACATCGACGAAGCGGAGCGGGGAGTCGCTGTTGCAGAAGCCGATGACGGGGATGTTCACGTAGCGGGCCTCGTTGACCGACTGCTGGTCGAGGCGCGGGTCGGTGACGATGAGCAGGCGGGGCTCCTTGAAGTTCTTGGTGATCTGGTTGGTGAAGGTACCCGGGGTGAAGCGCGAGCTCAGGGACTGGCAGCCAGTGTAGTGGGCGAACTTGAGCACGGCGCGCTGGCCGTACGGGCGGGCGGTCACGGCGACGACATCGCTGGGGTTCTCGATGGTCACGATGATGCGGGCGGCGAGCTGCAGCTTCTCGAGCGTCTTGCCGATGTTCAGGATGTGCACGCCGTCGCTGTTGCGGCGCCAGATGTACGGGCTCATCTGGTGGTCGCTGTTGGTCGTGCCGATGTGGACCTTGGCGGCCAGCATCCGCTGGATGTCCTCCTCGCGAGCCGAAAGCGACGCCATCTTGCCTGTGCGCGTGGGCGGGTCTACGAAGGTCTCCGCGAGCGTCTCGGGCTTCAATCTAGTCTGCCGCAAGGGACTCCGCGAGCTCCGCTTATGCCCGGCCACCAGAAAAGCCTGCAAACCCTTTCGATCGCTTGGACACCAGCTCTTCGGCGCCCCTCCGCGCCGGAACTCACCAAACCCCGGTCTGCCGGCGCTCGGGGCCGGTTAGGTTCAGGTTAGGGTTGAAAATAGGCCTCTTCGCCGGGTTAGACCGCGTTCTAATCGTTCCAAAATAAATAGGGCGTTAAAGAGGCGGCGTTCTTGTTCGTGGAGGCGGCAGAAAATCGCTCTCAAAGAACAAAAGGACACCTGCCGGCGGCCCCGCGCACGAGCCTCGCGGCGCACGAGCGGCACCGCTCGCGACCGGGCGCGCGGCTACCTCCCCCGCGGACCCCTCCCCCCGCGCCGTCAGCGTCCTGCCACGCCCCCCGAGGGGTCGACGGGCCGAGCGAGATCGGGCCGGGAAACGCGGGCAGGACTATCATCCCGCCGACGACGACGACGACGACGACGACGACGACGACGCGCCTGCTAGAGGGCGCGGAGCTGCGCGGGGAGCTGCGCCGCCGGAGAGTCTCCGGCCGGGAGACGCCGGGTCGGCGCTGCTGAAGCCTGCGTCCGCGTTTTAGGTCGGGGGAGTTTCCGCGCGCGGCGACGCTCTCAGGAGGGGGGATCTTTCCCGTGAACTCCCGTCGCTCCTGGACCCCGCGCGCGCGCTACGAGGCCGAGCTCGAAGACGAGCGCGCATATGGGCGCCTCGCTCTCGGTGGCTAAAGAGATTGCTTCGCACGCCGTCTCGTGGCTCGGCATTTTCTGGGGATCCTACCTGTGCAGCGTGCTGGTGGCGCGGACCCAGGGCTGGGATCGACGCGACGGCGAGCTCGAGGACGCCGACAGCGCGGTGGAAGGCGGGGCCCTGGAGCCGCCCTCGGCCCGCACCTCGGTCTTTCTTGCCTGGAGCGACCTCTGCTGGCGCGTCGCGAGACCGCTCTGGGCGGGCAACTTTGGCGCCGCGTCCTTGGCGCTCTACGGCGGGGTCCTCGCCCACGCGAGCTTGTGGGGGTTTTGGCAGGTCCTCGGAAACCTCACCATGAGGTTCTGGAATCGCGGCCCTCGTGGTGAAAACAACAATCGTGGCGAAAGCTCGGACCGCGACGAGGCGGACGACAACAAGGTCGAGGCGAGCGAGGTCGAGGCCCTGCATGACAGGCGGAAGCGCGCTCGCGTCCGCGGGCCGATGGGCACCTACGCGCGTCGAGCCGGCGAGTCCACGTGGGAGATGGCCCTGGGGCGCGAGCGCACCGGGGCCGCGGGCCTGCGGCGCCTCGCCGACGTGCCTTCGCCGCTCGTCAAAGCCGTAGACCCCAAGTTTCAGCACATTCCCTCACTCGTGCTGCGCATCGAGCAGGCGACGCAAGTCCTCATGGCGTCGTTCTGCACGCGAGGCCCAACGTGCCCCGGGCGGCACGGCGTCAAACCGGGCCGCCAAGCATTCAAGACCGCGCTGCAGTACGCTGGCGTGGAGATCCGCGAGGCGCTCCGGGTCGTGTGCGCGCCGCTAGAGGCCGCTGGAACGACGGATCCGCAGGTGCTCAAGCCGGAGCAAGCGTGCCAGTTCGCCTCGTGCGGGGGCGGCAAGGTCTTGGCGGATTTCCTCATGTGTACTATTCCGAAGACCTTGGGAGGCTTTGGCAAGGAGGCGGACTGGCTGCTGCAAGAGACCACCCATTCCGAATCCGAGGAGGACAACCTGCTGTTCTTGGCGTGGTACCACACGCTCGATCTCCTTCGCGAGGTTTGTCTGTGCAGTCAAGGGTTCAACCAGGAGCTCGCGCTCGACATCAAGTTCGTGGTGCTTCTCTTTAATCTGCTCCGCGTGCCCAAGCTCTTCGACCCGACGCTCATTCTCTGCGAGGAGATTGTCTGCGCGCCGACGCCCGAAATCTTTGATCTTAGCGAGCTCACCAACCTCGACAAAATTCTCTACGGGCTGTGTGCGGACGAGCTCACTCTGGTCTGCAGGGTGCTCGTGCTCCTTGTGCACGAAGGCGAGGACCCGAGCATGATGGGCGAGCCACCGGTCGCGATGGCGCTCTTGCGGTCGCGAGCCAAGGCGCTAAACCAGAACTCGAGAGTCCACCGTAATCAGCAAGTGCTCGCGTCCATGCCGGGCCTGATGCAGCGCCTCATACATGTTCTCCGCCTGCAGGCGCCCGTGTTTCCGGGCGAGCCCAATGACATGGACGAGGATCTCATGACCGCGGAAGAGGTTGAGGAAGCCCTGCTGAACCCCGAGACCTTTAGGGAGATTATCGAAGTGTTCCGGATGCACGGAATGTCGCCGGGGGACGTCTTTTCGGCCACGCGGGACTACATGCTGCAGCGAGCGCTGCGCGGCCGCCAAATAGTCAGCATAGTGCGAAGTCTGCTCGACCGCTTCAACGTGAACAAGGCGCTGGACATTGACGAGTGGAAAGACATGCCAGCGCCGCTCAAAATGGACGAAATCACCGCGCTCGTGGAAGCCTCGCTGTCGGGGCCGCGTGATGAGCCGGAGGGAGAGCGTCTTTCAGCGCGGTCCAATGCTGACGGCCTCGAGAGCGTCGAAGAACGGCTGTGCACTCTCGATGATCTCGTATCGAACCCGGGGCACAACAACACGGACGCGTATGGACAGGCGCTCCCGACTTGGGAGCTTGAAGAGCATGCACAGTCCACGCCTCTAGTTGGCGCGCGCATCAAGCGTCTGCTCCGCTCGATCTACTACCTAGGCGACGACGATGAGGACGACTTCGACGCCGAGGTCGAGGTCGAAGACGCCGAGGACGTTCTGGCGGGGGGCATGCCGGGCACAGGCGGCGGGACCGGTCTGGCCGGCGGCATGCCGGGCACGGGCGGGGGCGGCGGCCATACTCACGAACCCTTCCCCACGGAGAATGCCAACGAAGACACCGCGCCGGGCGACGCTCAGGCAAACGCCGACGCTGACGCCTTCGAGGAGGACCAGCGCGCCATGATTGAGCGCGCGCGCCTCGAGGCCGTGAGCAAGCAGGTGGAGGTTCTGTTTTTGCTGGCCATGCTCGCCGGCAGTCTGCGCAAGGCGTCGGTGAACCATGATCTGGCGAGGTTCAATCTCGTGGCCATGGTGTCCAGACTTTTCCACAAGCTGCCCTGGGACGCGAGCGACGAGGAGTCGGCGCACCAGCGGTTGCACGGCGCGAACTGCCAGTGCAACCCAATGGCGACGATCAAGATTCAGTTTCTGCGACTCGTGCACAATTTTTGCGACAGGGAGTCCGCGGGCCGCACGAACAAGCGGTTGCTGCTATCCGTGCACGACTTGCGCGTGTGCCAGTTCTTGTACCGCTACGACGGCCAGATGTCGGTGAAGCTGGCGCGCGAGCTCAACGCGGACTGCGGCGACAACTACGACCCCGAGGACCCGCAGCACGTCGGCCTCTTGTACAAACTTACCCAGGTCATGAAGAAGGAAGACCCAAATTCGCAGCACCGATCCTGGATTGCCTCGACGCTCGAGGCATATATGCGCGGGGCGA
The DNA here is from genome assembly GCA_001462505.1 of Aurantiochytrium sp. T66. Lineage (NCBI taxonomy): Eukaryota > Bigyra > Thraustochytrida > Thraustochytriidae > Aurantiochytrium > Aurantiochytrium sp. T66. The sequence goes on along the minus strand of KQ758873.1, from coordinate 204,801 downwards.
CCCTCGAGGAGCAGCTCTTGTTTTCTGCCTGGGATGTGACCTCGCACGTGGTGGACCAAATGCTGGAGACCGGTTTCAAGGGCCCGGGCATGCTGCAGACGAATTTTGACCTCCTTGGCGAGCTCATCAAGTTCAACAAGATCCAGTTTTCGCATCTTGAGGACCACCTCGGGCACGACCGCATTCTGGCGCTCATGCGTCTCGCCGTCACCCACCTCATCGACTCGAACGTGTTTCTGCGGACGGTCATTCTCTCGCTCGACTATTTCGCCTTGTCGGACCCCGACACGGTCGAGCTGCTCGTCATGGGCCGTTTTCTGCGCAAGCACCGCATCACCATTCTGCAAAGCCTGATGACCGTCGTCAAGCTCGAGACCGCTTCGCAGGAGAACATGTGCTGTCTCAACACGGCCCTCTTGATTCTCATGCTGGCGCACCGCCGCGGTCAGCTCACGCATTACTTGCAGGCCGTCGAGGAGCTCGAGCCGTCGTATCGAGAGAATCTCATGCTCTCCTGGTCGGATAGTCCAGGCGACCGCTCGGATGGCGACACGAGCAAGCAGGAAGCCGACGACAGCAAGAGCGACAGCGAAACGGACGGCAAGAGCGACAGCAAGAGCGACAGCAGGACCCCGGACGCGGCCTACCCTGGCCAAGGTTCGCCCGCCCTCGTCAACTTTCGGAGGCTGCTCTGGTTCTGGCGCCTCTACTATGTGCAGACGGGCGGGGTGGATGGGAGCTCGCTCGCCTCCACCTCGAGCATCCCGTTTCAGGAGTGGAGCGACATCGTCGATATCCTCTGCAAGGATGATGGCTCGGCCACCAGCCTCCTCCGCGAAGGCCAGAAGATCGACGTCCCGTCCTTCCTCGACCTCTTGCCTCTGTACTGATCTCGGCCTGGATGAGAGGCTACGTACGTAGGCCTACGTACTAGCACACGCGACAGCGGCAGTAGGCCAATACGAGATATACATATAAAAAAAGATGCGACGGTCGGTCGAAGACTTCGTAGAGGGGAACGAGTCGCTGGTCCGCGATCAAGGACTGGACGACGACCGCGAACTCGCGGAACTCGCTGGGTGAAAATAAAGACTCAAGCCACGAGCTCCATTCTTCAACTCAACTCGAGACTCCAGCCCGTCGCAGCCTGCACAACAAGGCAACCCGACGCGCTAGATATAGTGCACGACCGCGCCTTCTCAACTCGCGCTCTCACACGGCGCCCAACGCTCGCGCCCGCCCTGGCCATGTGATTCTTGCCACTTTCGACCGCTCTTGGCAGCCACAGCCAGAGTCAAGAGTCAGAGGCGCTCGCTTGCATTCCTGGGACTGTCGCATCGAACGAAGTGAAAGAGAGAACTCTGGCTGGTCGAGGCGAACGTACTGCTCGGCGGGCTGCAGCTGCTTCTGCTTGGTCGCCGCGTCGCCCCAGGTCCGGTGATTCTTATGGTTAAATGACCCTGGGTCCTTTAAAACCTTTATATAGCAATAAGGAGGGGCGGGGGCCGGGAGGCTGACTGTGGGGGAGACGATTAAGTTGCGACTCGTGGCGGTACCCGTGGTACGTACGCGTCGTCTGCGCGTCCGTCGTTCGTACGTGGCACGTACGAAGCGCGTCGACGCGAAGCGGCGAACGTGACATTGAGAGCCGAAGCCGCCATTCCAGATGATCGGAATCCTCGGAGGTAGGTGCGCCTCCTAGCTAAAACGGCGGAGCGGACAATCAGGAAGCGTCGACGCTAAGCAGGTTCGCCGCGAATTG
>KQ758873.1:167240-185434 GCA_001462505.1 Aurantiochytrium sp. T66 | reverse complement strand
GCGCCGCCGCCCGGCGGGCCAAGAGCCGGGGGCCGCGCCGCCGAGCTCACTGCCAGGCCGGGCCCGGGCCGCCTGGCGGCCGCCGCTTGCCTTCCAGAGCGAAAGGTCCAGATATTCTACAGAATGAGGGACCGAGCCCAAAAGTTAATTCCTTTATAGGCGATAGGGTACGTACATCGGCCTCGCGAAGCGTATCCATACAAGGCTGGAGGAGTCCGAGACGCGCACCCTAGAAGATCCCTGCCGCCTGCACCGCCTAGGCCTACTTGGGGCTCTTCATGGCGTCGCGCTCCATCTTTTTCCGCTTGAGAGCCTCGCGCTGCATCTTGCGCTTCGCCTCCTTGGCATGCTGGAGCTGCGCCGTCTTTTGCTCGTATTCTGACTTTAGCTTGCGGAGAATGGCCTGTTGCTCTTCCATTTCGGAGGACGCCTTCTGGTCACCCAGCCGCGCCTTGGCCTCCAGCTCGCGCTGTCTTGCCTCGGCCGACTTTGTCTCGGCTTCAATCGCGCTCTTTTGTTCACGTAGAATATCGTTCGTGAGTTGCACCGAGGGTCCCTGCGCAGAGGCCGCTACGTCGACCAGGACGGCCTTGAAAAATGGCACGAACTCTTCCCATTCGAGCGCTTCGCTCTTGTTCGCGTCACATTTGACAAAGAGGTCCTCGAAGAGGTCCTGCGGGATCTGCAGCTCCGCAAGCAAAACGCCGAGCTCGGACCGATCGATGCTGCTCGAGTGGTTGGCGTCGTAGTGCTGGAAGATCTCTTGGATCTCGCCGTCGAGTTCCTCGTCCGATTTTGATAGCGTTTTGCGCCCCTCCTCGACGTGCGACTTGTGCGTCAGTAATATGTTGCGGCACATCCTGCAGCTCACCAGGTACGAGGCCCGCTGGACGCTCGAGATCGTCTGACACGTGTGGCACTGCACCGCAATGTAAGACCCGGCAACCTTGCGGCATGTTCCGTCCGGGAGCTGCTCAATCACTTCCCCGTTCGCAGATGTCTGGATCTTCTTTCCATCGGGTAGAACTTCGATACGACTTCCCTGTGGCGAGCCACCGGCGTATGATCGTGTCAGTATAGGGTCTTGCGCGCCACGCATGGCACGGACAAGAAAGGGTACGAGCGCTGGCCGTATGGTAAACTTACATCCGCTTTGGTCTGCACCTTGCGCCCTGTCGAGCCCCAGGTCTCGATGGTGGTCCCGTTTGGGTTGCGCTGGATGCGGTACTGGTCCTTGCCCGGGTACTTGACGATGCGTACGCCCGCGGCGTCAGTGTCAATCTTGGTACCGTCTGGAAACACGCAAATCTTTGAGCCGTCGGCTTCGTTGATTTGCGTCGTTGTACCGTCGATGTCTTTGATGATGCGAACTTTGTTCTGCGCTCACCAGTATTACAAAGCAGCAGAATCATTATCAGTGTCTCCTCGTCCTCAAAACCGCGCACATGCAGACCGGAACACTTACCGATGGATTGTATTGTTCCACGATGCCATCCTTGGTGACCGAGATGGTGGTCCCGTCCGGGTTCACTTGGTACTTTGACCCATCTGTTCGTTTCGTGATCATCTTGCCATCCTCTGTTCTTGTGATGCGGGTCCCGTCGGGGAGCGTCTCTTGCTCGCGGCCGCTTGGGTGCACCTGCTTTCTCCTCCCATCGGGCCACGAGTGGATTATGACGCCGTCCGTCTCCTCTTGCCGTTGGTAGCCATCGTCTCGCGTGTAGAGGACGGTGCCATCATCAAGGACTGTCTTGGCTTCAGGGAGGTCCGCGCCTTTGTCCTCAAAATGGCCAGCAGCTTGCTCGGCTGCCTCGCCGACCATGCGTGTGAGAATCCCGTCCACATCGCGCAACCACGATCGAAGGCGAATCACCTCAGCGTGGTGGTCCTCGACATCCTTGCCGTTCGGGTCGCGGCTTTTTTCCTGGCGCAGTTCGGAGAGCAGCTTCACGCGCAAGACGTCCGTCGGAGAGGGTGACGCGCAGCGCATGCCCTCCTGGCCGCCCTGGCCAAGAAATGACGAACCTGCACCCATGGCGTGTCTGCGGACTACAACCGCGCCCTCGTCCTCAGCGTCCTGCGCGTCTTCGCCTTCTCGTGCGTTTTGCTTTGCTCAATCTGTGCCCTCAACGAGCGAGCGAGCGAGCGGTGCCTCAATCGAACTGCTGGATTCGACTGCAAGGAGCAAGTGAACAAGCGGTCACGCGGCAGGCATACGCTCTCAAGCCGCGCCGCTTCTCAGCTTCAAGCAAGCTGTCTGCAAGGCATTGACTCCGCTCGCACCCGCTCAGTGGACAGACTGCTTCGCCTTTTGGAATTGTGACTCGCAGCGCGCGACCTCCGCGCCGCTGATATCCGCGCTGTGCCTTCAACCCGTTCTCTGGTAGATTGTCGCCCCCTTTCAGAGATCTTCCATGCGTTTAGGTCCGGCTCGCATGTATTTCAACGCGCGGCAGTCAACCGGGCCAGCGAGCGCGTTGATTGAGGGCGGCACCTGGTGGTTTGTGAGGTCCTAGGATGGGGAAACTTAGCCTGATGAGGTGACTGAGCCTCGGCAGGAAAACGAAATCGATCCGGACTGGACTCAGACTTCGAAACCTGAATCGAACGAAGCTGGGAACTCGAACTTTACGGCACGTGGCGCTGCAATGGCGCTGCACTGGCACAGTGGCACTGCACTGCAATGCACTGGCAGTTCTTCGTCACAACGGATACTTCCTCGAGTGAATTCACGGCAACCATACGTCCTTTGCGTGGTGATCTGAATGCGGACTGATATGTGAGAGAATGCGCAGCGCTCTACTATAACTAGCTCCGGCTAGCTCCTTCCTTCGACTTTAGGTCGCTGAGCTTGCTTGGTCTTGGCATCGTCGTCTAATCATGCAAGATGGCGCGGGGGGCAAGGTGCGTGGCGGATTCTACCTTGCTTCCATCTCGCCACACTGAGAAGCACCCTCAGAACCCGCAGGACTCCTTCAATACCCCTCCTGCAAGGCGGAGTTCCTCCCGCGTCGCGGTCTCATCAGTAAGTCCATCGGCCGCGAGTCGACGCGACCGGCGCGGTTCCTGCATCTCGACATCGAAGCAGCGTGAAGGCACCTTAAGCCACGGTCCTTTCTAGCCCCTAGGCCTAGGGTAGGCCTGGAAGTCTAGCCTGGACATAGCTGGGTGCGCAGAGCTTTTTGTGAAGATCGCTCTTGACCGTTACCGCAACTTCGGACTCGGACTCGACTTGGACTCGGGCCTTGAACTTGACGGGCCCGGTCGCGACCGCCGCAGCGGTCGGAGTCGGGCCGGAGGGCAGCTTTTTGCGAGGCCGTGCGGCCCGAGCCCGGCGGTGGTGGCCGTCTCAAAGGGGCCCGGCCTTGCCCGTGGGCGCGTTCTTAACGCACGTGCTGGCCCTCCTGGCAGTGACGAAGCAAAGCAAAGCAAAGCAAAGCAAAGCAAAGCAAAGCAAAGCATAGCAGAGGATCTGGGGCCCCGTAAATGTTGGGGCAAACCTTTGGAGGCTTGCCGAGTGATTGATCAGAGAGGAGGCGACGTGGCATGATGAGCCGAGTGCCCGCCTACCTGTAACCAGGTAACCTGCCCGCTCCTTGCGCGACGCCATCTCTTCATCGCGGGCTTCCCAGAAGCGGCTTGGCGAGCGAGCGGGCGGGCGGGCGGGCGCGCGGGCGCGCGGACGGGCGGGGGTTGGGACGCCGACCAGACTTCCGCTCAGGCGCCGAGGAAAATCGGAGCAAGAATCGGCGTTGCAAAAGTGACGACCTGGGCAAGGACCACGTAGGCCAACGCTCCTGCCTTGCGTGCTCACGGAGATGGCCGAGAGCAGGAAGCGTAGGCGCACCTCGGTCGAGATTATCGTCAAGCACGCTGACGATAATCAGGGCTCCTTCGTTGTCCAAACCAACGAGGGAGACCAAGAGCAGAGTCAGGACGACTCGCTCACTAATTCCGAGATAGATGACGATTTGACGTCCGCGATCGCGGCAGAGGAAATCTATGCGGCCGCCCAGCCTCCCGAAGGTGATGATCATGACGACGACGGCGAGACAACCAGCCCTGAGCCCACCAGCTCATGGTCGCTCGCGTACAGCGCGATCTGGGTTGTCAAAGTTCGCGGTCTCATGCGAAAACGCGAGCTGCTCGACTCCGCCGTCAGCGAGACCTGCGCTGAAGTGCTCGGAGAGGATATCGCACATGGTACGAAGCCTCACAGCGCCATGGACAGCGGAGGTGCTTTCGACAGCGTCGATTATGCCGACGAGAACGACAACGATATTGACGATGAGAGCGATGACGATGATGATGACATCGACCTCGACGGTGACGGTGACGGCGGTCCCGTGGCGGAGTCACCAGCGTACACTGAAGCGACGCGAGAGACACGTCGCTCGAGGCCCTCTGGGATTCGTACTTTTGTGGAGCACCGTGCTGCGCAGAGCAATCTTCTGCGCAATCATCCGAGTGTTCTTGCCGCCATCAGTGACCTGTGGATGCTCGAGGACATCCAGGCTGATCTCGACAAGGACAATACTTTGGGCAAGGACGTCTATATTTCGCTGCTCGTTAAGTTTCAGTATCTCATCGTGCCGCCGCCGCTGAAAGCGAGCAAAGCTTTGGAGAACGCAGAAATAGACTTTCACAACGACTCAAGAGGAAGTGCAAACAATCGCATGACCCGTGCGATGTTCGAAGACGCCATGTTTGAGCTCGCGGACACCTGGTCTTCGGAAGCGGATGCAAATGAGTATGTCCAGATCCTAAAGCATCTTCTTCAGGGCGTGTCGGTCGTTGCGAACGGAGATTACGAAGCCTCGTCAAGCTCTGATGAGAGCGAGGACAGTGCAGGGTCCATCGAGTCGGCGTACAACAACACGGAGCATGGTTGGAACGACGGGCAGCTCTCGAATGGGGCTGAGGAACCCTCGAATTTTCGCAGCGAGCGTCGGTCTGAGACCGACTTAGCGGATACGCAGCGGACCATTGGGATGGCAGAGCAAGCGGGAACGTTTGAACTGAAAGTAGTCGCTGCTGCGCCCGGAAAATCGGCCAATACAAGCCTATCTCAAACGCGCGATTTGCCCACATCAGCAGGAGAGCTTGTTTCCGTTAGTTCAAGTCGGGGCCAGGACGATAAGGAGGCACATTCACAAACGACCACCTTGCAGGATGAGATTTCCGTGCCGCCGAAAGACTCCACTGGACAGGAATCGTGTTTCAGTGCCGGCACGCGACACGAGAGCGACCAGAATGCCCGGCAGGTGACAAGTGTTGGCCAAACAAGCCATAATGAACCATTCCCTGGTCAAGACCAAGGCTCGCGTCAGGATGAGTGCATTTTGCCGGGCCCACAGCAAAGCGGCAAAGCTTGCACTCTCAGCTCAAAAACGCAAAGTTGCCAGAACGACCAAGCTCCTACAACTAGTGTGGGCGCCGTGGGCCTCCTCGAGTCAGCATTGTCATTCCAGTCCTCCTCTTGCTGTGAGAATGTCCGTGCAGATCCAGGAATCCAGGGGGGCGGCGTGCATTCTGAGACGCGCTTCGGACATGAGGCGGCGCAAGGACCAGAAATGGAAGGGGGGCCTGAACAGCAGAGCGCTGCGTTTGATGATAACCGAGAAATGCGCGAGCAAGACCGGGGGTCAGTTCGCGCTCCCGGGAAGCCCTCGGCGCAGATTCAAGATGGCACCCACATTCGCAAGAGGCGAGGCCACAGGCGACGCGGGGGCAAGCGAGCCAAGAACAAGATCAGAAACAAAGTTGTGCGACGGTGTCTGATCAAGAACAACAAAGACATCAAATACAACCCGGTCTTTGCGAAGATGGCGCAGCACAAGTTCGAGGGTTTCAAGACACTGCTAGACTCGCGCCTCAAGGTTAAAAAGAGCGGCCTTCTGACCCGTGCGAACGCGCGAGCGGCGATCGGCAGGCTGTACCAGGCCAAGTACATGTCAGACCTCAAGAACCGAAGCAAGGGCCTACCGCTCCCACGCTTCGATAAGTTCGTCTTTGAGCAGCACGTGATGCAATTTGGCTCGCGCAAGATGGCCAAGCGCAATTTGAAGCGCCTCTTCAACACCGTGCGGTGCTTTGCGAACAAAGGCGATCCCGTGATGCGCATGTTCGCCTTGCTCTGCGGCCTCGAGGTTGCTCCGACGCAACACGATGTCTGCCTCGCGCAGTATGACCCACACTTAGCGTCTGACTACTATCTGCCGACGCTCGTGCGCATCCTGGACGGCGACTCAAAGCTTGCGCAAGTATTCACGCCCTCGAGAGCGCCCGGGCGATCTGCGACAGCAGCGAATCCGAGCGGAGCCGAGGGCTTTCTCACGCTGGCGCTGACCTTTCAGCTCACCACCGCGAACGTATGTCGTCACACTCCGCCCGAGTCGTCGGTGCTGTCGGGCCTTATCCGGGGCCTGAAAAAGCTTCGTGGCCATGTTCAGGACGAGATCGCCAGCAGCTCGGCCAAGTCGAAGCGGTACCGCCAGGGGCGCAACCTAATGATGCGGATGAACGGGTCGTTACTGGAGGCGCTGGGCCAGCGCGGCCTCTTCACGAGCCTTGACCAGGGCCTTTTGGTGGACGTGCATCAAGCCATGCTGTACGCACTCCCGGTCTGGGCCGCCGATCGCAAGTGGAGCACGCTGTACCGCTATGTGCTTGCCGGCAAGGCTGTTGCGCGGTGGCGAGAGATGGCCAAGATGAGCGTGCCGCCGCACATTCGCATCCTCAGCCAGACGCATCTTCGGGGCGTCCGCGTCGCGTACGATAACTTTCACGCTGTCGTCGCTATGAAATCTAGTGCGAGCGTCATCGAGGGCCTTTCGGGGGAGGACATTTGGGACTTCATTTCTGCTGGATCTCGAGAGCAAGAGCAGAGTGGAGGACGTGGGACTCACGAGACTCTGCCAACGTCCGCGCGCCGAGGGTCAGATGCGCAGCAGGCCGCTCCGCCGAAGCTGTTTGTGGACTCCCCACGGACGCCCCGGAGGGTCATTGAGGAAGCCCGGAGACTAGACGCTGCGCTGCATCCTCCTCCAGGTCCTTCCTCTTGCGCGACGTGAGATGACCAAGCACGTACGTAGCCCCACCTAAAGATTGATTTTGAGAAGACTGATGAGCAACGCAACGAGATTGACATTGACCTGGCTGGTCCTGGCTCGTCCTGGCGCCAGCGACGACACCAGCAGCGCCGATTCGGTATCAAGACACTGCTTCTACTTAGAGTCTTACACTTATCAGCATTTAGAAGCACAGACTAGCTACCTGGCCTGCAAGCTCAACCTGACTCTAACAACACTCGCCGCAAATCCTGCGATAGGCCGCTGGCGTCTTTGCGCGCGATCGATCGATCGATCGAGCGAGCGAGCAAGCAGAGCGCTCGGCCTCGCGTCGACCGCTCGCGGGCCGATCTTGCGAATCGAGTGAAGATTGGCGAGCCCCGCCTGATTGGTCCTGATGACTCATATCATGAGAACGCCGGGGACCGCCCAGAGCCTCGTCACGCATGCCGCTCGTCACTTGCGACTCCTCGGCACGGGCTCCCTCCTCGAAGATCCTCCACCCCGATGCGATGGAATTCCGCCGCTCCGCTCCACGGAGTGGTGCGGCCGCACTGTGGCGACTGGCCCCGTCGACGACGCATGCGGCGCCGGGGCTCGTGGAGCCGCGCGCAACTTGCCACTGCACTGCAAGCCTTCGAGACCAAGTCCCAACTCCGTCCCACCGTTCTTCACCGTCAGTCTCCTCTGCTCTCCTCCCCACTCGACACGAGTCGAGCGCATCATCGCGCATCGTCGCGCTCGCTCACAGTCAATCGAGCCATCGATCCTCGATCCATCGATCCATGAACCGAGACGAGACGAGACGAGACGAGACGAGGAGGCGGGAGGGAGGGAGAGGCCGCACCTGCGCGGGAGCGATGGGACCGGTCAGCGATGGTCTCTGCATGATGAAGAAGATAGTCAATGATGAGTGTGACTTGACTCTGATCATCATCAGTCATCGTGATCATCATCTCCAGGCGTTGTCTCCAGGTCTCCAGTCTCTCTCCATCACGCCACCGCTGCGCCGACCGCGCCGAGACAAGGTCGAGACGACGACAGACGAGACAGATTCCTCCCGACGAGCCGACGGGTCGCCCTCCTTCGTTCGACTGCGCTCGCTCGCTCGCTCGCTCGCTCGGTCGCTCGCTCAACTCGCGGCGCTGCGCTCGTCTCGTGTCTCGTCTCGTCTCGTCTCGTCTCGTCTCGTCTCGTCTTGCGTCGCGTCGTGTCGCGTCGCGTCGCGTCCCGTCCGTCGCCAATCCCCCAAACGCCCGCCCGCCCGCCCGCCCGCCCGGCCCGGCGACCGACGCTCTGCCCGCCGCGGGCCGGCCGGCCGCAGCGCTCGCGTAGCGGGCCCCGCGCCGCGCGTGCCGCGCGTGCCGCACGTGCGGCGCACCGCGTCGTGGCGTGGTGTCAACGTTGCGCTGCGCAGTGATCAGAGCGAGTGCGCGCGTGTCGCGCCGTGTGCGAACGTCGTGCAGCGCCTCGCCGCGGCGCCGCACCGCAGAGCCTCCAGGGCCCGCCCCGCGGTACCTGCCCGCCGGCACGCGGCCAGGGCAGCGCGCGCGCGCGCGCGGGGCCGCCGACGCGCGCGATGGAGGGCTTTCTGGAGGTGCCCAAGAAGGGCAGGTGGAGGGCCGGCAACATGAGGTACTTCGTCGTGGACCACGACCGCATGGGCGTCTTCTCCGGCAAGGACGCCAAGACCGCGCGCGGGGGCTCGGCCAAGAGGCTGCCCGCGAGCAACTTCACGGCCGTGCAGCTCACAGGCGTCACGGCGGGCGAGTTCCGCATACTCACCAAACGCACCACCTACCTCTTTCGCGCGGGCGACGCCCACGAGGCACGCACCTGGGTACGGGCGGTACAAGGCCTCATGGACCGCGTGGCCGAGGCGACGGGCCGCCGTAAGTCGTCGGGAAGCGGCCGCGTACGCACGGCCTTCGGCGGGACAAAGTCAGCCGACTCGGAACGCTTTGGCCTCATGGTCGTCGGTGCGGGCTTCTCGCTCATCGCGGGGCTCCTCATCTTGCTCACGACCGCCATTTCGCCAAAACAGCGCATGGTCTCACCGCTTCCGCCGCCCTCTACACAGGAGCTCCAAGATCGGTACGCCGACGCCCACGAGCCTCAAGCCGACGTCTACGAGCCTCAAGCCGAGATAGACCCCCTTCCCCCGCTTGACGTAGGGCGCTCCGCAGGCGGCGGAGGCGGCGGTGGCGGCGGCGGCAAAGTCGTCGTCGTGCTCATCGCGGCCGCCACCTTGGTCCTTGGCGCGCTTGCGGTCTACACCCAGCGGAGACGCATCAGCAGTTACATCGGCGGCGAGCGCCGCCGTCTCCGCCGAGCGGTGCAGCGCGCCATGGACGACACTACGCGAGCCATCCTCCAGCCATTCGAGGACCTGCGGGCGTGGATCGCCTCCGCGATTGCCAGCACGACCGGCATGTTCTCGTTTGGCGGCGGCAGGGCCCGAAGCCAGAGCCACGGCAAGACCTCACGGCGAAGGTCGCGGTCTGGACGCGCGGCGCCGCCGCCGATTGTGATCCCCGAGCGGGCCCTTGGAGCCGAGCAGCGCAAGGCTCTTGAGGCCCAGCTCTTGGCGTCCCCGAGCTTCAGAGCCGCCTCGCCACCGCCCGACGTCCAGCCGGCATCAGCTTCGCGCCGGACCAGCCACCGGCGCCAGCCCAAAGCGCTGCCCCAGGATGGCGAGGCGGCCTCGGCGCTCGCGGCCATGTTCGCGAACCGGGCTGGGCCGCCTCTGGGGCGCGGGCCATCGAACGAGGACCCGGCTGTGGAGTCCGAGAACCCCCGCGCCATCCGCTTCCCCCGCGGTGGCGACGAGGAGGAGAAGGAGGACGACGACGACTCGGCGGAAGCCGACTCCGGCGCATCGTCATCGAAGTCCTCGAAGAAGCACAAGAAGGACAAGAACCACAAGAAGAAGAAGGCGAAGAACAAGAAGTCCAGCAAAGAGGCCAAGGGAAAGGCCGGCGGCAAGATGTCCAGGTGGTGGGGCGGGTCCGCCAGCACCGCCAGCACGGTTGTTCAAGAACGGAGAGCCTCTACAAAGCGCAGATCGGTCCGCCAGCGGTCGCCGGCGCCCTCGATGTCGAGGGAGGAAGAGGACTACGAGGTGATCCCGGAGCCCTTGGACGAGGGCAGGGGACACGATCCGGCAGCCGGACTGCGCGCTGCGGGGCCCAAGTACGCAAAGTACGCCAAAATGATGAGCTCGGGCGTTCCCGAGGGCGCTGTGCGCAACGCCCTTGCCCGTGACGGCCTTTCCGAGCCCCGGGGAGTCTTTGATGGCGACGAGGCGCTGTACTCGAGCTCGCACAACAAGGACCTCAAGAAACAGCTGAAGAAGAAGAGCAAGAGCGCGCCCCCCGAGGTTCCCACCAAGAAGCGCAAGTCTTTGCGCCGCGAGGTGAGCGTCATCGATGAGCTGAGGGCTCGCCAGGCCTCGCTTGGGCTCCGCTCGTCCGACGACGAGGAGTAGAACTCTTCCGACCAGGAGTCGCGCTATGAATCTTATACATTACTCTTTCCGCCGTGGTGTTAGCATGCAGTTGCACCCCTTCCCCCCTCCCTCCCCGGAGACTTGTTGCATCACACGATTCACCGGGTTTCTGGGCTCTTTTGGACATTACCCCAAGGGCGACTCTACCCGGCCGATCCGCAGAGGCGCAAAGGCGGCTGCGTGGTCAGTTGTCGTACCGTGGTGAGAGGCTGCCTGCAACGGCCCAGAGACTATCTTCTCGGTCTCCTCGACGACCTGCATGAGAGCCTGCGTCCGGAAATGCTTTTGCTCGGCGAGGTCGCACGCAAGGTCAAGGAGCTGCTGAGAACCATCCTTGCAAGCAGACGGATCCGCTCTGCATGCGATGACCGCCTCGCGAATGTCGGATACCTTGCTTTCCATCGCGGCGCAAAGGGACCGCAGACCCGCACTTGCAGTTTGCCGCGCGCTTGGTCCCAGGGCGGGCGCTGATATGGCCGCGGTGGACTCGCACAAGACCTCGCTCCCAGACTTAAACTTCTGGCTGTTGCGGCCAAAGCTTGGGGCGCCATCATCACTGCCGCACTGAGGAGCGTCTGCACATGAACCCTGCGACCCATGTGGACGAGCAAAGTCTGTGGTGAGCTGGCTAGCCTGCAGGTCGTCCACGAGCTGCAGAATCATGTCTAACTCATCAAAAGTCTCTGGAGAAAGCGAAACCGAGGAATCTCGGCGGGCAGAGTTCCAGTCTTCGGCGAGATCCTCAAAGATCAGCTTCTGGTCGCGTAAAAGCTCGTACTGCTCGAGGAGTAGGTCGGCGTCCCGCTGCAGGGAGCCGATATCAGCCGAAAGCTTGTCGCCGCGTCGTCTCGCCCGGAGTAGGACCTCCTGGTACCTCAGTCGCGAGGCCGGTGCCTTGGCATGGCGCGCGGCTTTGATTGCGCGTCCAGCGTCAAGTTGGCTGGCGCGTCGATCGGCTTCGAGGGACGCATGGCGCTTTGCAATCGACTCAAGCTGGACTCTGACCACATCAGACGCATTCGAGATCGTGCGCAAGAGCCCTCGAACTTTAAGAAGTACCACGTCCTTCTCTTCGACGTCATCTGGCTCCAGGTGCCTCGGTGGCGACTTCAGGTCCATTGCGCGCTCCAGGTCGTCCACGTAGGATCGGTACATTTGCACATGAAGATCGAGGGCCTCTTCCATTTTGTTGAGCTGGCTGAGCTCTTCGTGCGCCTTGTCAGATTCTACGAAGTATGGAACGCTCGAGCGCGAGGCTGTAGCCTCATCTTCGACCGCAAGAAGCCAGCGATCTAGCATGGGATCCCAAAAGGCGCCTTGCTTAACGCTGGCGGCGACGTCGAGTCCACCGCTCGTCGAGCGGAACTCGAAGCACTTTACAGGATCAAAGGCTGTCGCAGGCGCGCTCGCGACCATACTTGCACCGCTGGAATCGCCTTCAGCGCGCGCCTGGCAAGCGTCAAGGTGACGCATCGAGTGCGGGAAGGTAGTCGCCAGCGAACCCTCGTCGCCAAGAAGTAGCTTGGACCCGCTCCGAAGCACGCGGCTTACGAGGGTAGCCGTCTCGAATCCGGTGGCGCCCCACGCAAAGAGCGCCGACCTTCCTTTGGCATCTAGAGCGGCGCAAATGCTTGTGTTGGCACCGCAAGCAAATCGACGAACTTGCCGCTCGGCAGGCCCGCCCACTTGCGAGCCTAGCTCGACAAGCTTGGGCGCGAATACAAATTCCCCCACGGCCACTCCGAGCCCAAGCTGCCCGTGAGAATTGCTGCCCCACGTGTAGAGCTGCGCACCATGAAGGTCGTCAGTGATGGCCCCAAAGTGGTTTGCTCCAGCTGCAACGCGGACGACTTGCTGGAACCGAGGAAAGACTAGCGCTCGGGGACAGCCGGCGTGATTGGCATCCGACGAGTTGGTTGTCTCGCCAAAAACCCACGCATTCGACTGCGTGTTGACGTCAAGTTCCACAGCGTCAGAAAGCCCGCGCACAGTATTATTCCCAGAAGGCACGTGCATGTCGAGTCCTTGAGCATTAGCGGACGCGCTCTTCCTTGAGTCGGGCGACTCTTCTTTGGCTGGCGCCGCTTCTCGATCAAGCGCATCGAGCGGGCCCATGCGCGCCAAAGTGGCCTCTTCCTCAACCGGGTCGTCCAGCGGAGGGAGCATGACGACCTCTACGCCTGCGCTCTCGGCATTGAGCGCGGCGCTCTCGCTTCCGCCGACGCCGCCGCCGGACTCGCGCGAGGCAAAGAATTGTAGCGCAGCGCTGACTTTATTGGCTCTAGAGCCACCGCTGCGGGCTGACGCAGAGGTCGAAGACGAGGCGTTCCCTGCTGCAGGCGCGTCCTTCCTCAGCAGCGGATGATGCGAGGTGCGCTTGCGCATGGGCCGGAGCCATCCTGATCCTTGGTGCTGGTGCAGTTGTTGCTGCAGCTCTGGCGGGTCGCGCATCTCTGTGGAAGGAGGCGGCTGCGTTGCCAAGTCGAGCTTCCGAAGCGTCCGGGATGCCGTGTCGAGCGTAAGCCAACCCGCCGTAAGCATTTCGGGAATTTCGCTCGCTGCGTCTGCCCCCTTTCGGCCGGGAGCGACCCGCGTGCGATAAACCGGACTAACGAGCCGGCCGTCGTCGAGGAGGACTACGGCGCTCGTTTCGCTACACGCAATGTGCTTGATAGGCATTCCTTGCACCTGAAGGGCAGCGATCTGAGCCTTGACGGCGTGCAGAATGTCTTCTTGGGCGGTCTGTAAGTTGACGTCCTTGTCTCCCGCGCTGTCCACAAAGGCATTGACAAGGTCGTTCAATGCTGCAAGACCGTTTCCGCCATGCGCGAGAAGAGCTTGGCGGGAAGGTCTCGCTCGATCGCTTACGCGAAGGTTCTCTCGTAGAAAGGCGTCGATTGCAATTTGCTGCCGCGTTACGAAGCCAGGGTACTTGGTCTCTACCCACGCCGGCTTCCCTGGAGGTACCACATGCGGCGCTGGGGCCAGATGTGGCGCGTGGCCAGAGTTCGTCGTATGACCGCCACTCCCGCTCGAGATTTTAAAGTTTGACTGATCGGCGGCCATGCCTGCGCTAGAGCTACTCCTGGCGCCACCTAGGGATTGCGCTCCCCCGGTTAATCTTTGCTTGAGGCGTCGGAGCCTGTGTGGTTTGACAGCGCTCGAGCTCGCGTCGAGCGTCGAATGGTACAACTCGACATCGGGAAGCTCCCAGGCGTTGGCAATTTCGCTCGTCATGCCCCAGTGGACTACGTGAGACCCGGCCTGATCTACATGGAGAATGTTTGAGTTGGTGTACTCGTAGGCAACCTCATCGCTCGTGAAGGTGTGGCCGCCGTCGAGGGATACGGCGATGGGCGCCGCGCTCACGGCCGCTGACACTGGAACCGAGAGACACAAGATCCGCGTCGGGCTGCAGTGCAGAGGCCTTTGGAGCTCGTGACCAAAGCTCACGTGGACGAGGCGCATCTCGTCATCCCTGAGCGCAGGGAAGCTGCCGTAGATGGCCACGAGCTCGAACCCCAATCGGGAGCCTCCGGGAGGGTCCACCCTGAGCACCTTGCATCTTGCCGGTCCGGCGCGGGTCGCGTTCTCCTTGAGCGGGAAGACGCCCGCGCCGGGATCCTGCTCGCTCGCGGCGAGATGACTCGCGACGGTCTCCGTCTGCAGACCCGTCGCCGCGCAGATGCCGGCGTGGTCCGGCATGAACGGCAGCATCGTGGCCGCGACCGGGCCAGCCGGCGCTCGCCTGCAGCCGGCGGCAGCCAGCGGGCGTCGTCGGGCTGGCGCGGAACCTCTGCCAAGGCTCCCAGGGCGGTCGTGAATCGATGCCCGACTGCAAGAAGGGAAGGACAAGTTGAAGAGATCTTTTGCAGTGCAGTGCAGTGCGAGCGAAGAGATGGTACGAACCACGTACCCCGGGCCCGGTACGTGCGTACCACGAACGCAAGCGTCCGCCAAGCTAAGCTCGCCGCGCAAGACCTCGCTTCGTTGTTTGACATGTTCCTGGTTAGTGAGTTTTGAGGAAATCCGTTTATGGGCGAGTGAATTTACGATGCGCGAGCAGAGGCGCAGTAAATGGGAGAAGAGGAGGCAAAAGGCCCAAAGATGACGAAGGTAGATGGGCGGTGAACCTGGACACGATGGCGCGATGGTCGGTCGATGAGACTCCATCAATGATGATGCGAAAGCAATGATCTTCTCTCATCCAGGTTGTAAGGGCGGCAATTTGCTCTTTCGTGGCGAGGCCGTAATCGGTCTCCAGACGACTGGCCAGCCATGGACATTTGCGACCTGCAGTGAGTGAAGTGTTCCGGAGACACCTTCCGCCGCGGAAAAGTTTAGATTTACCATCCGCCGTTTTGGGCACCGTTGGCGCCTCCGTTGGTGGTGGACGCGCCCCAGGCGTCGTTGGCGCCCCAGGTGCTTGTTGGGGGCTGCCAGGCCTGGTTGTCGGGCTTGACCACGTTTTGCACGGCGCGCTGGGGCTGCGGGGCGGCGGCGGCGGGCTTGGGCGCGGCGGCCACCGAGGCGGCCGAGGGCGCCGACGGCTGCTGCTGCTGCTGCTGCACGGGCGCAACAGGGGCCTCGGCGGCAGCGTCCGCGCCGTTGGCCTCCGTGGCGTCGGCGGCCTCAGCCTCGGCAGCCTCTGCCTCGGCGGCGGCCTTTGCGGCCTGCTCGGCAGCGAGGCGGGCGGCCTCTTCCTCGCGGAGCTTGGCCTTAGCCTGTGCCTCCTCATGGCGGCGCATGGTGTCTTCGATCTCGGCCTTGGCGGCCTCGACGCCCTCGGGCGGGCCGACGACGTAGCAGTAGGTGGAGCGCTTGATGCTGATGGTGACACCGTGCTCCTCCTGAAGGCGGGCGATGTTGGATCCGCCGCCGCCAATGATGCGGCCGGTCGCGCCGCCGAGGTCGATCTCGAACATGCTCTGGCCGGCGGGGACCTTGGGCGGTCCGATCTCGGCCTGGATGACGTCCTCGACCATCTCTCTTGCCTTGGCGACCTGGTCCGAGGTGCCCTTGATGGTGACGGCGGCGTCGGAGAGCTCGACGCGGGCGCGGGACGTTTCGCGAATGCCGTTGATGGTGGCTCCGCCGGACCCGAGGAGGGCCTTGAAGATGCTCGAGTTGGCGATAGGCACGGTGGCCTCGTTGCTGTGGTCGGCAATGAGCTTGTTGACGGCCGAAACAGCAGCCTCGACCTCGGAGGTGCTGCCGGACACCGTCACCGAGGACTGTCCGCCGTCGTTGAGGTCGATCTTGATGCGGGCGCCGGTGTCCCTTTCGAGGCGCTGCACGTTGGCGCCGGCCTGGCCGATGACGAGGCGGGCGTCCTGGTTGGGCATCTGGAGCTTCTTGACAGCCTCAGGCGGGGGGCCGCGGTGCTCGACGTAGAGGCGCACAAGCTGATTGGCGCGCGCGACCTGGTCCGGGGTGCCCGTGAGCGTGACGACGCCGATGTCCGAGTCGATGTCGAGGGTGGCGCCGGATTCCGACTGGATAGCGCGCACGTTGGCGCCGCTCTTGCCAATGACACACGGGACGTCGCGGAGGGCGAGGTCGATCGTGTCCACCGACGCCGCGTTGAGGATCTCCGTGATCATGTCACGCGCTTTTTGCACGTTGGCAACTTCGCCGCTGAGCTCGAGCACGCTGGAGTCGCGCTCAAGGTCGAGGCGGGCGCCGCTCGTGTCCTGGATCTCGCGGATCTTGGCAAAGACGAGGCCGCGCTTGGCGCCGAGGTCGAGGAAGTCTTTCTTCTGGTTGGCGAGAAGGTTCATGATGAAGTCCTGGGCGGCCTTGACCTGGTCGGCAGACCCGGAGATGGTGCACATCTGAGTTGCCCTGTCGAGGTCGACCTTGGCGCCGGTCGAATCCTGGAGGCCCTGGATGGTCTGGCCGCCAGGGCCAATGAGCTTGGGGGCGTACTCGCCGATCTCGATCTGCACGGAGGCCTTGCCGTCGTCCGCGACGGCAACCTCCTCTGCCGCAGGAGGCGCAGGCTTCTTCTTTTGCCGCCGGCTCGGCACGGTCTGCCAGATGGTCTCCGCGGAAGCATCGGCGTCGAGGCTGTCGCCGGCGCCGGCCGTCTTGCTCTTCTTCTTGCGATTCCGCTTCTTCTTGCTCTTGGAGACGCTTGCCTCGCCGGCCTCCTTGGGCTCAGTCTGATCTTCTTTAGGCTCGGGCGTGGCCTCCTTGGGCTCGGGCTTGGCCTCCTTGGGCGCCGGCTTGGGCGCCTTTTGAGGGGGCTTCTCGGGCGCCTTTTCGGGCGCCTTTTGCGCCTGCTGCTGCTGCTTGGCCTCGCCGTTGGCCTTGGCTTCGACGGGCGCCTTTGGGGTCGCCTTTTGGGGCGCCTCCTGGGCCGGCTTAGCGGCGGCGGCGGCGGTGTCAGCCTGCTGCGGCTGCGGGTCGGCCTTGGCCTTCTTCTTCTTCTTCTTGTTCTTCCCCTTGGGCTTGGGGGCGCTGGGCTGCGCGTCCTCCGTCTGTGTCTGCGTCTGCAGCGGCGCGGCCTCCTCCTCCTCCGCGCGCAGCAGCCTGTTGCCCACGAAGAGCGCGACGCCGCCCACGCCCACGGCCAGCGCCGTCGCCAGCGCCGGGTCGTGCAGCAGGCCCTCCATGCTCCTCGCTCGCAGCCAGCCGGCCGGCTGCCCGCGGCTCGCTCGCCCGCTCGCTCGCTCGCTGCGCGCCGACGGTCGCGCGCGTGCTGCTCGTCCCTGCTGCCGCTCTGCGCCGCCTGCGCCGCCGCTGCGCTGCGCCGCGCTGCTCGCTCGATCAGCTCAACTCACAGTCTACTATCTATCTATCCACTATCTATCCACTAGACTATATCTACAGTAATCTGATAGAGGAGCCAGCTCCCGCTGCCAACCTGGCTAGCCTCAAAGGGCGGATACCCTACTTGTCGGTCCAGATGTCGACTTGCTCGCTGGTCTTGCCCACTTGCCTCGGAAGCCTTTCACTGAAAAGTTTCAGCTCCGCCCGCGGGTAAAAAGCGGCCGGAAAAGAGGCCCAAACGGAAGATATTTTTACACACGACAGTGACGGCGGCTGCCCCTGCGGCCAAGCACTGCCTGCTCACCAACAGAGCCGCGCGCGCCGTCGGGACTCGGGACGGAGCCAGCCTCGGGTCCAGACTCGGTGACGCAGCTGGAGGGAGCCCGTCGCAGCGGCCGGGAAAGATTCTAGGCTGGTGCGAGGACGTTCTTCTTGAGCGAGGGTTCACAAACTTCGGCGCGATCTCGCGCCCGAAACTGGTCCGTAACCGACGAATCTCGCGCGTTTTATTTCAGGCGGTTTCACACAGCGAGAGCGTCGGCAATGGCGCAAGACCGAGGCGCGCGCCGTGCTTTGCTTGCACAGCGCGTCCATGCCTGACAGTGATGCCTTTCCTCTTCGTAGGGCCCGGGCCTAGGCCAGTCTGCGTTGGACGTATACTACGTACGTACGTACGTAGGGTCTTCTAGGCCCAGGATATCCCGTTTGTGTGCCATCATCGATGGCCGAGCCGTGGATCTTTCCAAGTACCCGCCGACCTCGCGCTCGCTCGCTCTGCGGCGAGGCGAGGTCGGGCGCGGCGGGAGCGACGCGACGCGATTCTTCTCGGTCGTTAGCCGACT
>KQ758873.1:138508-162277 GCA_001462505.1 Aurantiochytrium sp. T66 | reverse complement strand
GCCTGGTTCAAAACCAGCGCCAACTTTGAAATCAAATAAAAACAAAAAATTCAAAAACAAAGGCAGAATAAGGCAAAGTTTTTGAATTCAAAGTTTTTGTATTTGAATTGAAAGAGAAAAGCCGCGCCAGAGGGGACGTCGGACGCCCGTCTCTTTCCAAATTTCTGCGTCTTGTTATGTCCCTGGGCCTGGGGACCCGCGCTCGCAGCGAGAGACGGCGCCCTTCTGAGGCGCGCGCGCAACCCTCGCTGCCTTCTCGCGGAGAGTTTACTTGACTTGCTACGTACCCGGTGACAGAGCGCTTCTATGAATCTCGAGTCTCGAAACTCGAGTCTGTCTCGGATCTTCGTGAACTACTAGGCTACGTAGCTTACACACGTTCACGTCCATAGACGTAGACTATTAGTAAAAGACCTCCCTAGGCCCTACGACCTCTCAATTGAAAGCTCCATGTGCGTACGTTCGAACGTACGAACGTACGAACGAACGTACGTACGTACGTACGTACTACGTACTTCCTTCCGACTTCGACCACATCTCTCAATCATCAATCACCCGTGCCGCCACTCTAAGCCGGCTTTCCGTCAGGCGCCCTCATCAGGCTGGCTGCTGCTGTGCTCGAAGCGAAGCGCTCGGACGTCGCTCGGACAGCGCTCGGACAGCGCTCGCGTTCGCTCGCTCGCCCTCTCAAGATGATCTTTTACAGATGATAACTTCGCGCACACGTCCGTCTTCGAGGCGGGCGGCACGCGCTGCGGGAGCTGACTGTGGGCGCTGTGGGCTCCGCGCGTGCCTCTTGTCTTTGCCTGTCTGTCAAGTTTCACCAAAGACAGGTCGTCATCAGGACAGCACAGACAAGACAGCCTGAGGTCCGGGGTCGGAGGCGCGCGGCGACCCTGCGCTGCAGCGAGCTCTGGAGGGCGGCGCTGCGCGGCACGACCTGCGCACTGCGGCTTCCTGGCACGGCCAAGATTTCAGCTTCCCGTGCACGTGCTGGAAATGCAATGCAATGCAATGTAATGTAATGCAATGCACCCGAGCCCGTCTCGAATCGAGAGATCGCTCCGCTCGCCGGGGGCCTGACCCGCCTCGCCTCGCCGCGCCAAGCGACCAGCTGCGACCAGCTGCGACCAGCTGCGACCAGCTCAATCAGCTGGGGTCTCGGCCTCGGGTGGCTTGGCAGGTCCTTGGCAGGCAGGCCATTGAAAATAACCTAATAATAATAAGGCTAGCTGGCTCGCGAGGGGACGCCGAGAGAGAGATGCGAGCTGCCTTAGACGAGACGCCAAAGCGAGTCCGTCCGCTGTCGAGCAAAGCACACGTCCAGCATCTGCATAATCATGATCATCTGCCTGCAGCACGATGAATGATGGGAATGATGATGGTCATCAAGGTCAGGATGTCCAGCGCGGCGCTGCGAACAGGAAGGACTCCGGCTCCATTTTTATCCACTTGTGTCCTGCCCCCGTCTGCTGGAAGTGCTCGGAGGAAAGAGACTGGCGAGTCCGCGCGCGCGGGGCACACAGTGGAACTTTGAGAGGTTTACCATGTTCAACAAGAGTCTGATCAAAAAAGAGATCCGAGGTCCAGCTCCAGAACCGTTGGCGTAACCCCGGACCCGGAGCCTCTAGTTGAGATCCTCGGTCGTGCCCCGCGCTGAGCAATACGCCTACGCCTAGCCCAAATGGCTGTATAATTTAGCGCTTTTGCAGGACCTGGCGTATGGTTTTGGTTCGGAAATTGACATGGGGTCGTGACCAATGTCACGTTTGTGTGAAAGCCGAGAGCGCTTCCGAGCTGGGTTCCTTATGAGCGCAAGCAAGCTTTCATACCAACCTGTGTTCGGGGATGCCATGCGTCCTCGGGAACAGGATAATATAGAAAGCTCTTGAAAATGGTTTGATGCGAGTAAACTAGTCGGATTGCCTAAGCATCCTGGTTGCAAAGGATGGCGACGCCGCGCAGAATCCAATGGTCCGGATCCACGGACCCCGTGGGAAGGTCGATGACGGTGACGAGGTGCTGGCCCGTGCGCTGCGGGTACGTGTAGACCGGGCACTCGTACACTGGATTGCTGGCACGGGCAGCCGTCTTCTGCGCCATGGTGGTCGCCGTCAGGTAGACGAGCGGCATGGGCGCGAAGAGTTGCTTGGGCTCTGACTCCGCGAGTCCAGGCTTGACCCAGCGCGCGCCCTCGAGAAAGAGCCCGTGCACCAGGACGCCTTCCTTGGGCGGCGTCTTGGCGGCCTCTGGGCCGGCAAGGTCCGAGACCTCCGCATACACGACTACGTCGTCGAGCGCCCACTCCTCGTCGCGGTGCGCGCGCGCCACCGCCTGCAGGGTGGCGGTGATGAAAGCCTTCTTGTTCTGCAGACCCGCGAGCCAGAAGCTCGCCGGCTGGCCGTTGTTCAACCAGCTCGTCAGCTGGTTGTGCCGGTTGCAGAGCGTCTCGAACCACGACGAGATCGAAGGCGCCATCCACGAGCGAAGGTCGCCCGCCACAGTGTACAGCCAATGGTGCGGGACGGCTCCGTTCTGCACGGCGTGCATCGCGGTCGCGAGTGTCTCCGTAAGGGTGATCTCGCCGTCAATGGCCTGCACCAGCTGCACCAGGTCGAAGCGCGCCATGTCCACCACGCGCTGCAGGAGAGCGCACTCTTGCGAGAGCACCACGTTCAGCGGCTCCGTGAAGCCGCCTCGCTTCTCGTTGATGACTGAGGTGACCGTCTCAATCACAAAGTCCGCGCTCGGCATCGAGCTCAGCAGCTCGTTGCAGCGGTCCTTGGTGGCCTCCTCCACCGACCCCGCGCCCGGCACCACAGAGGCCCCAGAGCCTGGCTGCGTCGACGCCACCGCGTCCACCAGCTGGCCCGCGGCCAGGAGGCGGTGCTTGAGCTCCGCGTTCGGATGCAGGCCAAAGACCCCGGCCGACTCCTCCTCGGGCAGCGACTGGATGTGCCGCAGGTAGTCCGCGTGTTCCTGCTTGTCGCACACCGAGTATGTAAAGCTGTCCTCGGCGACGTCCGTCTCGTTGAAGCGGAAGTCCGCGCTCAGCACGCGCTCGTTCAGCCACACGCCCGCGTACGCCGACATGAGCCGACGGTCCAGACCATCCGTGATCTTGCCGCCGTACACGCACTCCCCCACAATGTACGCCAGCGCCGGCCAGGCGATGCTTGTCGTCGAACTCGAGTACAGCGCCTTTTCGAGGTAGCCCACGGACGCCACGAGGTCGCCCGCGGAGAACTCGTACGGCACCGACCAGCCCAGCGGGCCGAACTTGCGCCGCTCGGACACCGTGCAATGCAGAAAGCACAGCGTGTAGAGCAGCTGCCGCCACACCGGCGCGTCGACACGGTCGATACGGTCCTGATCCACCAGCGTCGAAAACGCCCGCAACATGCCCGCGCGAATGCCCTGCGGGGCCTCGTTCGTCACCTTGATGCTCATCTGCAGAATGCCCATCGGGAAGTGCTCGTTCGGCGCCGCCGTCAAGAACACGCGGCTCGCGCGGAGCGCATCCTGGTCGTCCCACGATTTGCTCCACATGGCCTTGAGCGTCTCCTCGAGGCCTGCCATAAAGTTGAGGCCGAGGTCGCAGTTCTGAAGCAGGACCCAAGCGCCCGAGCGCATCGCGGCGTCGAGCGCCTTCAGCGCCACGGGCTCCTGGCCCTGGCCCATCGACACGGCGCTCACCGCCCGCTTCTTCTTGGCGCCCAGCTGCTGGATCGCGTCCGTCGGGTCTGCCCCCAGACTCAGCAGGTAGATGATGGGCGTCGTGTAGTCCGAGTCCTCGTAGACGCTCTCGATCGTGTCCGTGACTGGGTCCACGTACCGCGCGCCCATGGCGGGCACGGCGCGCACAAAGTTGCGCACCGCGGGAATCGTGCGGTCAACGCGCAGCGCCCGAATCACCTGTAGCTTGTTCCAGGCCCCGGCGCCGACCCCGCTCGCCTCGAAGCGGTCCTCGTAGTCTGGGACCGTCATCGTCTCCGGCCGAGAGTTCTCGAACCACATCTTCCACATGGCCTCGTTCTTGCTAATGTCCTCTGGCAGCGTGCGGAAAAAGGGCATAAGCTGCGCGAGGGCGTGCGCATGCATCCAGGCGCCGTCCGGCATCCACGTGGGTTTTTTCTTCGAGACGCGCTCCGGGTCCACCGTCGCAGCGCCGCGGAAGAAGGCGACCATGTCGCGCGAGGCCAGCTCGCCGGCCACAAGCAGGATTTTCATCGTCACAACCAGCACAAAGGTCAGCTTGTCCTTCTCGTACATGCCGCGGTTGATGTACCGATACGTCAGGTACGTGAGCGCCTCGATAATGTTGTTCACGCGCTTGTGCACAGACGCGTTACGCGGCGCGTAGTCCTCCAAAGTTGACTTGAGGAACAAGCCGCTGAACTGCTGAAGGCTCGTCTGGTACATGCAGTTCAGAGCCGAGCACTCGACGATGCTAAAGTAGAGGACCGCGCCCCGGGTCGCCACCGGGCGATATTGCTCGCGCTTCTCGTTGATGGAGACGCGCGTCTCCTCGGCGTCCCGCAGCTTCGCCGTCACCGTCTCCGCGGTCTCCTTGACCTTCTTTAGCACCGTCACGAGCTCCTCATCGTCCAGGAGACTGCCCGAGTTCGACGTCAGCTTGTAGAGAAGCTTGTCGTTCTCGGACATGAGCAGCTTCGTGTTCACAGCCACATCCTCGATCACCTGCTCCAGCTGGTCCTGCAGAGCCTTTTGCTCGCGGCCAATCACGACGTCCAGGAGCTGGTCCTCCAGACCCTTAAGCGTCACGGTAAAGTCCACCACCGTCGTCTTCGCCTGCAGCTCTGGGCTGAAGTGCGGATTGGGCAGCCGCGACACAAAGAACGCGGCAAAGTCAGGGTGATAAGCGCACGCCTTGTCTGCAATGTTGATGTACAGACTCTTGCCCTTGCGAACAACCTGCTTCTCCAGCACCGGGTCCAGCATCGGGTCCAGCTCCTCCTCGACACCGGCAACAACGAGAGAGAGACCCTCGCTCATGGCCATTTCGAGGTTCTCGCGCAGCTTGAGCGAGTTCATCTGTACCACCCCAAAGCTTGGCATGCGCCCGGCGCGCGTCTCCTTGCGGACGATCCAGTTGAGTGCTTGGCCCTGAGGGTCGATCAGAAGCGGGTAGCGCGAACTCTGCGTGACCAGAATGCCGTTCTGCACGCTCAGCGGGTCGGAGGGCAGACCGTCGAGGCCCCAATCGCCGACGGTCGCCGCATCGACGAGGAAGGAAATCGGATTCACCTCCGTCGAGACCGGCACCCCGAGCGACGCCGCTTCCCGCACAAGCTTGTGCTGTACGAGGTCCTCACGGAACTCCTGGTTGAAGGCGCCGCAGTAAGAGACAAAGGCGCACGACACGGCCACGTCGCCGACCAGACGCCGCTTCTGTGCCGCAAACTTGGCCTTGTCCTCGCTCCATCGCCGACGCTCGTTGGCGAGGCCGTTGATGAGCGAGGCGGCCTGCGTCATCTTCTTTTGTAGTACCTTGGCGTTCTCCTCGATTCCCGCCTTCTCGCGAAGCTTGGCGTTGAAGGAGTCTTGCAGTTCGTGCAAAGTCTGCTTGCACGCGTCCAGGCGCAGCGAGGCGGCGTCGAGGTTGGTCTGTGCAGTCTCCAGCTCCGAAGAGGCGACCGCCAGAGCCTCGAGCTTGGGCTTGACAATCTTGGACGCCTCGTGGTACGACTTCATGGCGTGCACCCACGTGCACAGGCCCTCGGCGGCCGCGGACGCCGACTTGGCCACGGCAGGAGTGAAGTTGCTCAACTCCAGGTACGGCATCATGAACTCAATTGTCTCGTCGTTGATGAGATCCTTTCCAGATTTGGAGAATTCCAAAAGGTCCTTGAGGAAGGACGCGCTGCCCATCATCTTCTGCGCATGCGCGTACGAGGGCTCGACAAAGGAGATCTGCTGCTTCTTCACCGTCAGCGTGCTCTCCTTGACCGGGTTCAGCTTGGCCTTGAAGAGAAGGAGCACGCCGTCGAAGACCAGCTTGATGATGTCGCTCGGCTTGGCAAGCTTCTTCACCTCGTTGATATGGGCCGGCTTGATCGACTTGATCGCGCTCTCGGCTTGGTCCAAGAAGGGCTGCGCCTGCGCAAGGTCGTTCTCACAAGCCTCCTTTTCCAGCTTGATGCGCGCGGCGTCTTCCTCGCAGTCCGCCTTGATAATGTTCACCTTATCCTGCTCCTTTTTGGCCTCGAGGCTCTTGGTCTCCAGGTCGCCAATCATGCGGTTCGTCTCCTTGGTCGCCTTGGTGAGCTTCTCCTGCTCCTGGGCGAGCACGAGCTTGAGCTCCTCAACGTCGGCGGCGCCCTGAATGAGCTTCTCCAGGCCAAGACTGATGCGGCCCTCCTTCTCCTGCAGCTTGGCGAGCTTCGACTCGTACTGGACTTTGAAGGTGTCAATGAACGAGAGGTATGACTTGGGCGTCTGGTAGACCTGCCTCCGCATCTTCTTTTCGTACTCGGTGCACGAGTCCACGACGATGCGGTGCACCGAGCCCATGAACTCGACGAGATTGGCGCGCACGGTCGGGTCGTCTTCCGTCGCGCCATCCTCCGAACGAAGGTACATGCCGTGCTCGCCCGGATGGTACGCGCCGACGAGCCCGCTTGCCACGTCCTTGAGAGCGGCCTCGGGCCATCGCAGGAACCAGTTGATCGTGCACGAGCTGATGAGTCCCGGGAATTTGCGGGCCCGCTCCGCAAAGCGGACATTCACGGGCGACATGCACAGCACCACGTGCAGGCGGTCGCGGCACGAATCGAAAAAGAACTGCCGCAGGCTGGCTGGGGTCACTTCAAAGTCCGCGCCGCGCTCACGCAGCGCGTGCTGCTCCAGATCTGCCGTGAGCCCGATCATGTCCTCCTTCGAGAACAGACCGGGGATCTCACCCGTCATGAGCAGCGTGTTGAGAACCTCGAGGAAGGCCTCCTCCTTGATGTCCTGGTCCGTAAACAGAAAAGTCACGTCGCGTCGCTCCTGGCCAGCCGCACGATACAGGCCGCGGAGATCGTCAAGCAGCGAGCTCACGCTGTAGGATTTGGTGGGCGTGATCTGAAAGAGATCGTAGCCGGCAATGTAGGTCGCCAGCTTGCTCAGGCTCTGCTTCCCACTGCCGCCCACGCCAACCAGAAGTGCAGATCCGCGCGGCATGTTGATGATGCGGGAGATGCGCAGCAGGTTGTTAAGCGCGTCGTCAAAGAGGACGAGCTTGAGCGCCTTGGACGGCTGGTCAACATTCTGCTTGCGCATGAAGCCCGCGACGCGCTCGCGGATGCTGCCAAGCCGGCCGCCGTGCTCGTACACTTTGGGCGCCTTGCTCACCAGGTCACCGTCCTCGTCGACGACGTCGTCGCGGAGAAAGTTGACAAAAGGCTCTGCCGACTTCCTCACGATCTCGAGACCCAGGTCGCTGTCCAGGCGCGCAGCCGCTTCGAGGTCGTCACCGACACCGCCCTCCTCCTGAGCCCCGCCGCCTCCGCTGTTGTTGCTGGTGCCGCTCGCGAGGGCTTCTTTGTTGTGCTGCTGGACGAGCTGCGAGTCCTGCAGGTCCCCTCGTACGGCCGTCTTGGCGGCAAGAGAGTCCCCGAAGTTGTCCTGCAGCACGATTGCCGCGTGCTCCAGGTACCGAAGCTTGTCGATTTGGTCGACAAGCTTGTCGCAGAACACGCGCTCGCACTCGTGCTTCCACAGCTTGACCAGCGTCAGCGCCTGGTCCTCGCTCGGCGAGTTCACCCCGCAGTTCACAATCGTCTCCTTCGGGCACAAGAGGATACCCTGGAAGACACGGCTCACGTCGCGCATGTTGAACACGTAGTGGAACTTGCGCGGCGTGGGCAGGAACTTGCGCTGGGCCCACTGCCAGATCTGAATCGTCGCTGAGGTCAGCTTGGAGATGACCTCCTGCGCGGCGCCGGAGAGCATGCTGTCGTCGCCAGAGAAGCGACCCGCCAGCATCTGGCCGTAGATATTGTTGATCGACGTCATCGAGGGCAGCACCATGTTGAAGATGAAGAAGTGCCGCTTGAGGCGGTTGGGCACGTCGTTGTGGCCGCCGCCTGGGTGCGCCATGGCTGCCACATACTGGAGATCCTCGCAGTGCTTCATGTCGCCGCGTTTATCCTTGTCCAGGAAGGCGAAGCAGTCGAACTCGATGAGCTGCCGCGCGAATTCCAGAGTGGGCTGGTCGCCCCACTCATTGATGGACGGCATCGAGATGTCGTCGAGGAAGACGGTCATCTTCTTGCCGCCGGCCGGGCCAAAGTTCTTGCCGCCGCGCTTATCGAGCTCGCTCTCGATGGCGTTCTGCAGACCGATCGGCTTGGTCGCCGAGCTAAAGTTGACGCGCTTCACTGTCCTCGTCGAAGGATCGAGCTTGGCGAAGAACATGAGCGCGGTCGAGGTCTTGGCCGTGCCCGAACCACCCACCATCATCACGGGCAAGCCCTGCTCGTGCATGTTCTCCAGGAGGAAGCACGCGCGCGTGCTGTCCATGGTTGGCACCAGCAGGTTGCTAAAGTCGAGCTGAGCCTCGGGGCCCCAGCCCTTGGCGGCGCTGCCGCTGGTCGCCAGTGCGTCTGGCGGAACCCCCTCCGGGTCGACGTGGGAGGCGTCACCGAGGCTTGGCTCGCCGGCCGGGGACTTGCCCTCGATCAACGGGTACTCCCAGGCCTCCGGGTCCCACGACTGCCATGTGAGCGAGCCGAGGTCGACGACGTATTCAAAGGACGTCTCGTCCTTGCCCTCCAGCTCGGGGAGCATGTCTCGATCGATGGAGCGCAAATAGGCGTCAAAGCGCTGCCTGCCCTCGGGCTCAAGGTTGCCGCCGAAAGACCAGAGCAGGGCCATGACGAAGAGCTTCTCGAGCTCCTCCTCCATCTCCACGACTGTCTCGCTGAGTTTCACAGAGGCCATCATCGACGACAGGAGGCTCAGCAGGTTGGAGATCTTGCCGACTCGGGAGGTCTGGATGACCTCATCGTCGAAATCGGCACGCGCTAGCTTCTGGAAAAGCTCGCCCGGGTCCGTGGGCGACCAGGTCCCGATCCACTTGGAAAGCATGGTGCTGAGAAAGGCCGCATGCTCCGCGTCCTGCTTCTGCAGCCAGGACTTGGCCACCGCGTACCAATCGAGGTCAGTCTCGGACACGTAGATGATACCAGCGCGCGAGACCGTGGCGGGCGAGGCGTTTCGGAGCGACTCCACCTCGAAGAGGATGCGGTTCTGGTCGGTCATGGGAATACGATCGCCGTTGGCCAGGGTCAGGATGCGGTTGTCGTCGAGGACGGTGTTGAGGTCCTCGATCCAAATGGCATCCACGGGGCCATCGCAAATGAGCCAGGTGCTGAAGCGGTTGCTCCGTTGGTTCATCTTGGCCCAGGTGGCCGCAAAGACGCCGGTGGTCCACTCTCCAGAGGTCTTGTCAACCTCGCCGTACATTTCGGCGGCGCGGATCGCCTTGGGGTTAATGCGCGCGAACTTGAAGGTGGCGTCGGTGGCCTTGGAGAGCGCGGCGGCCAAGGTGTTGCAAATCTCAGTCTTGCCGCCGCCCGTGGGGCCCACGAGCATAATGCCGTGGCGCACCTTGTAGGTCTCATAGAGCTGAACGACCTTTTTCATCCAGGCATCTTCAAGGATGAGGCCCTTGGCCAGCGCGACTTCGCTGATGGCAGGCTCGATGTCCGGGTAGGTGGACACAGGCGGCGACGCGCACGTGGGGAAGAGGTCGGCGAGCAAAGAGAGAAAGAGCGGAACGTCCTGGGCCACAAGCTTGGAAAGGTTCATGTCGCGCAGCGTGCGGTACATGAGGAACTCCTCCGGTTTCTCAAGATTCTCCCGCTTGTTGGCTCCACAGGTGCGCAAAACGCTGAGGATGTTGCGGAGGCCAAAGTCGTAGTGCTTCTGCTGCGAGAGTTGCTCCTCGCACAGCTTGTAGAGCTGCGCAAACTTCTTCGCCAATGAGGTGAACGAGGTATACCCAACGCTGCAGAGCTTGACCTTCATGATGATCATGCGGTCGGGGACCATCATAGCGACGCCTCGAAAGAGGGACTTGAGATTTTCCGGAAGCTCCTGGCGGCCGGCATAGCCCGGGTTCATAGTGATGAAGAAGCCGCAGTCAGGGTTCAGGTGGCACGGGGTCGGGTCACCGGGAAAGGAGAACGAGGTGGCGTGCGCCTTCTTTGCGTTCTGGATGGCGAGGACCTGCTGGGCCACCACCGAGAGGACGGGGAGCGTGATGCGGTTGAACTCGTCGAAGCAGCCCCAGAGGCCGCCCTGGCAGAGTCCCTTGAAGATCTTGGCGCAGTCTAGGTAGGAGAACTGATCGCTGCAGTTGCTCACCATGACGTAGACGCCGAGCGCGCGGCCCATATCCTTGACGGTCTCAGTCTTGCCGGTGCCCGCCGGGCCGGCCGGCGCGCCGCCAAAACTCATACCGAGCGCCTGTGCAAGCGTAATGTAGCAGCGGTCCGTTAGCGGGGTGATGACGAGGCGGTCGCGGCAGCCCAAGTACTCGTAGGAGTAGTCGAACTCGACATCGGTAATGCTGATAGTGAGCGCGCCGCTATCCGAGACGGTGTCCTTGCCGTCAGGGCGCCACTCGAAGCGGCACTGCTTTTGCCACTCAAAGTCGTTCGGGTCAGAGATCCTCTTGCTCTTGTAGAGGGTCGCGATGTCGTTGATGACGTCGCGCTGGTGCACCTGAATGGTGACGAGGCTTTCAATTTTGACGCGGTTCATCTTGGTGCCGAGGTCGGTGAGGCACCACGACGAGAGCTCGCTCAGGATCTGGCCCGCCTTGGCGCTGCAGTCTTTGAGCGCGGTCTTCTTCTGCTTGCAGACGTGGAGCGCCTCGAGGCAGTCCGCGCTCCAGTTGAGCTGGATCGCAAGAAGTGCGAACTGTCCGGGGAGGGCGTCGACCACGGGGCGCAGCTGGGAGGCGTCCGTGATGGCCCCAGCGCGCGCCGCACAATCGCGGGCGACGTCCTTCATCGTGTTGCGGTGCTCGGCCAAGAGGTCCATGAGCCAGTCCTCGATGTTGCCCTTGCACTGCACGCGGTTGCTGAGCGAGATGCGCTCCTCATCGGCGCCGAGGCGCGAGAAGAAGCCCTCGATGTACTGCGGGCTCTCTGCGTCGTGGACGACCTCGTCGATGGAGTCGAAGATCTTCTCGTAAAAGGGCTGGATCGCCAGCGGGTCCGAGCCTTGTGAGAGAACCTGCAGGAGCACCGGATTCGAGACAAAGTAGAAGCGCGGGAACTTGTTGCGCTTCTGCTCGAGGTAGCCCTCGAGACTCTTTTGGCACTTTTCCAGCTCGTTGTAGAAGACGATGAGGTTCTGCTTGAGGATGTCATTTTGGCAGGCCTGGATGACGTTCTTGGTGGCGAACGCCTTGCGCATGACCTTGTCAAAGTCCTTGTCGATCTTCTGGAACTTTTTGGCCTCCATGGGGAGCTGCTTGGCAATGTCGCCGCCAGAGAAGACGCTCTCGAGCGAGCACCACAGCGTCTGCACCTTGATCCAGCGCTCGAGGGTCTCGGCCGTGTCAGAGGTCGTTATGAGCATGGCCTGGGCCTCGTCCTTGAAGGGAAAGACGTGCCGCATGGTGAGCATGGTCTGCAGCTGCATTTGAGACTCCTCGAGGTCCTCGACAATGGGCATGACGTTTTTGAAGACGTAGATGCCGCGCGACTTCCAGACGATGAAGTCGAACTCGCGGAGCTGCCAGGCCTCGGCGATCTCCGCGATCTTGTTCTGAATCTGGAGCTGCTTGTCGGCGCTGTCGCAGATCTCCTCGATGTCCTCGGCAACAGGAATCAGGTTCGCGTCGAGGAGCGCGCAGAGACGGAACTCGGGGCCCACCACGAATTCCGTGCCGCACTTGCGCGAGACTTCGGTCCAATGGCGCTGCATGATGCTGGGCTTGGCGAGCGCCTGGAGCAGCGGAAGCACGACAGTGAACTCGTCGATCTGCTTCTTGAGGTCCTTGTACGCGTCCCAGTCGCGGAGCTTGCCGGGCATCTTCTTGCAGCGAACGCCAAAGGAGTCCATCTTGTCGGCCATGGCGTCGATCTCGTCGCGCACCTTTTCCCACTCGATCTGCTTCCAGTCCTCGATGGTATCGATGACGTCCGTATACAGCTTGTACAGCTGGTCGAGGAGGACGAGCTCCTTCTTGGTCTTTGTGAGCTCCGGGTAGCTCGTGGGCTGGAGCGCAAAGAGGTCCTCGCCGTTGCGATAGAGGTTGAACTTGCGCTCGCGGATCTCGTACTCCTCGTGGAACCTGCGGAGGCGATCGACCGCGACCTTGGGCGAGATGCCGGGGACCATGGGCCCGTTTGCGACAAAGTCGTTGCGGAAGACGATGACATCATTGACAAACTCCTTGATGTCGCGAAGCAGCTTGCGCTTGAAAGACTCCTGCAGGTCGCTGAGTTCGTCGGTGACGCGCTCCGCGTAATCGACGAGGCACTCCCAGCGGTACCTGAGGACCTCCTTGTTATCGTTTTCCTGGTCGCCGAGGCCTTGCGAGCCGACGAAGCGCTCGAGCATGCTGTACATGTCGAGGACGGGGCAGATTTCCTGCTCGATGCCCGACTCGCGCTCGCGGATCTCGCGGAGAACGTCCATGATGCTCGAGAGCTCTTGCAGCACGTCTGAATTGGAGCTGCTCGACTCCTTGTGCACGAGTTTCTTGATATTCTCGCTGCGCTTGAGTCGCTGCTCGGTCTGCTTCATGTAGTTGTAGAGCTCCTCCATGTCGGAGCGCGCCTGCTCGTGGAGAAAGCGGGAGAAGGTGAGCTTCCACGTCTGCACCTCGTAGCGGAGGTTGTTTTTGAGGGTCGAGGTATTGATGGACATGGCGCCAATGACGTGCATGGAGGTGATCTCGTTGATTTGGCGGTCGACCTCCTGGAACTCCATGAGCTTGGCCTCGTACTCGGACAAGGTGGGCTTTGTCGCCATGAATTTACTGTACGCGCGGTCCTTGTCGTCGCTCCAGAGCCACTGGTACTCGTAAAAGCGCTCGAGGTATTTTGTGACATTTTGCTTGAGCCCTTGCACCGATCCAGTCAGCAGCAAGCAGACCACGGCAATCTGCAGGTCGCAGGTGATTTCGTCGAAGAACGTCTTGCGGTCCTCCTCGGCGAGGTGGTCCTGGTCCCAATCGTAGAGCGACTTGGAGCACTTGAGCACGGCGAGCGCAGACTTGTTGATGGCGCTCTGCACGTCCTCGAGATCCGGGGTGATCTGCACCTTGGGGGTCTGCAGGTTCACAAAGAGCTCGAAGAAGGGCCGCTCGACGAAGAGGAAGCCGCCCCCGGCGGCGCTGCCGCGGTTGCCGACGCGCTCCTTGATCATGTTGAGCGAATTCTTGGTGCACTTGAGGAGCGCGCAATACATCTTGAAGCGGTAGTTGCGCTTGACGTTGGTGATTTCCTCCTGGGACACCGGGTCGATGTGCGGGTCGAGCGGGTAGCTCTGGACGAGCTCCATGAGATCGTTGACCGCGTGCTCGATTTCGACGTTTTTGCCGTGGAGGAACTTTGACTGAACGCGAATGCGCTTCTCCTGCATTGCGACGAAGTCGCTGAGCTGGGTGCTGCGATCGGAAGGGATGTCGACCAAGACGGTCTTGGAAACGACCTTGAGGTTCTTCTCGATGCGGTTCTCAATGATGTCGTTGATGTTGGTGACAAGCTCCTCGAGCTTGGCGAGCCCAGTGTGGATGTGGTGCTTGTAGGCGTCAATGTTCATCGATGTCCAGGTGAGCGTGATCATGCCGGGGCGCAGCTTGTATTCCATGTCGCGCATGTGAGGCCTGAGAAGGTCGGCGGCGACGGGGATGACGCGGCGCGTGACTCGCTCGTACTCCTTGAGCGCGTACTGCAAGTCGTTGTAGTACGACTTGAACTTGGCCTCCTGGAGCAGGACGATCTTGGCGGACTCTGGAATGTCGATGCCCATGCGGTCGAGGCACTTGGCCTCGCGGATCAGCTGGAGGATCTCCTGGTCAAAGTTCACGTACAGGCGGTCGTCGTCCGGGTGACGGATGATGAGGGTCGCCTGCAGGCCCGCCTTGGCGGTCTCGATGCTCTGCTGCCAGGCCTGGAACCAAAGGTACTCGAAGGCGACGAGAGTGCGCGCCACCTTGTTGTAGGTCTTGATAATGCGCTTGGCGTCCTTGGTGGAGAGGACGTTCTGGTTCGACTCGAACTTTTTCATGGGCTCCTCGATGCGCTTGAGCAGGTGGCGCGACCACATGATGTTGCCACTGACGGGCGGGAGGTTGCGCGGGATGGGCGGCGCGTGCTTGTGGCGCTCGTAGAGCTGCTGCACGACCTCGAGCTCGAGTCCGTAGTTCTGGAAGATGATGTTGAACTTGGAATCGAGGTCCGATTTCAGGTTTTCCCGCTGCAGAATGGCCTGGAACTTTTTCAGGAGGTTGAGCGAGTTCTCGATGGAAGTGATGCGCTCGAAGCTGTCGTTGATGAACTGCTGCAGGGAGGACTCGAGGTCGGAGATGGCGACGTTGAACTCGACGTAGTCGCGGTCGAACTTGTTGTTGTGGTAGTCGAGCAGGTCGTGGTTCTTGCGCCGGAAGTCCGAGATGATCTGCTGGAACTGGTCGGTGAGCGCCTCCATGCCCTCGAGCTTGTGATTGGCGAGGGCGCGGAACTGGTGGATGGTGCTGAACATGTCGATGAGCTTGATGACCCGGCGGCAAAAGAGGTCGAACTTGCCAAAGATTTGCTGCTCGCTAAAATCGAACTGCTTGCCCTTGGGCATGGTGAGCAGCTTGTCCTTGGTGAGGCGATAGTTTTCCTGGTACGAGTCATTGAGCTTGAGGCAGGCCTCGAGGCACTGCACGAGTGCCTCCGGGTCTTGAGACCAGAGGTCCGGGTTTTCGGCGAGGATGCACTTTTTGCAGCAGGTGATCATCTGGTTGGTGATCTTGCTAAAGAGCTTGGTCATGCGCTCCATGGTGTTGTAGTACCTTGCAATGGTGTGGATCATTTTGATCGAGTTCATGAGCGCCGGCAGCGTGTCGACGACGGACTCCGGCGTCCCGGAGTACAGAGGCTCGATGAACTTTTCCAGCGTGAATAGGTACTTGACATTGTCCTTGGCCTCGTTGGCGGCCTCGGTGATGTTGATGTCGATCTGCTTCCAGCGGCGCAGCAGCGAGAAGACCTTTTGCCGGTTGCTGTCCTGCGGGTTCTTTGTGAGGCTGGAGAGCACGGCGATGACCGTCTTGCAGTCCTTGGTCTTGAGCTGCTCGGTAATGCTCGTGAGGCGCTGCATGCGGCGCTTCCAGGCCTCGAGCTCGGTCATGGGCCCGGCGTCGGGCGCCGAGCTCTCGTACGAGTCGGCGCTCGTGCTTTCCAGGTAGGCCTCGATCTGGTTGCACCACTCCTCGAGGAGGCCTTCAAAGTGGTCGACGAGCTCCTGGTCGTCTTTGGTGCGCTGCGCCAGATTCCGGCCAGCGCCGTCGATCTCGAACCGCTTGTCTGGCTTGCGCAGCTCGAGGCCGCCGTAGAGGCTCTTGATGGATTCTTTGAGCTCGGCGGAGACCTTGCTGCAGGCGTCGAGGAACTCGCGCGTCTGCTCCTCGTCGGCCTGCCCCCAGCTGCCGCGGCTCTCGCACAGCGGCTGGTAGAGCCGGGAGAGCGCGAGCTCGAGACTCTTGAGCGGGTCGTCGCCGAGCTCGCCATGAACGAGGTTGTTGCACGAGCTCTGCTCCTTGTCGATGGGCCCGAGACGCAGAAAATAGCACGCCTTTTTCCCACGAGCGCGCAAGCGCTCGGGCTCCCACCCCCGCGTGAACACGAGCTGCGGCCTTGGGTCCTGCATGACCCAGTCACCGCTCGCGGTCTGCTCGTACACCGGCTGATAGAACACGAAGCAGCTGCTCGGCCCGTTTTCCGAGAGGACGCCATCCAGCAGCTCAAAGCTCCCCTCTGCCTTGATTGCCTCGTCGACGACGTTGCCCTCGACGCCGAAGGTTTCCTGGATGCGGCCGATGCACCAGCGCATGCGCGGCGTCACGATTCGCGACGTCATGGTCCCGACTCAAACGAAGAGAATGCGACGCGCCCTGCAAGGGATTTGCGCCGCGCCGCTGGCGGCGGCCTCGACGGCGCGCGGCTCGCCCCGCCTCGCGTCTCGTCTGGTCTGGTTCTGACCGGGTCTGGAGAGGCCGGGCGTGCCTGCCTGCCTGCCTCAGTCGCCCGCCTGCGCCGGCCGGACCGCGCCCGACAGGCCCTCGAGCGGAGCCTTTCGCGCCCGGCGGCCGAGCCAGCCCGCGTCCGCCTCCGCAGCGGCCGCACGCGCGCGCGTAGCGAGGGGAAGGCGCTCTGGCCGGCGGTCGCGGCCTCGAGGTTTATGGCGCGCCCGCTGGGGATTTTTAAGGCGCATCCATGCCTGCTTCGCGCCCTTGCCCGCGCCGCGGAAGACCGTTAAGGCCTTGCTTGGCCCCCGGTGTCTCGCCCGATAGTTTAAGGGGCATTCGGCGCAACGCACACATTGTCACCACCGTTCACCGTTCCTGCCTGGGAAAAACAAAGGGTTGCGCAAGTTACAGAGGTTCCAGAGGTCGCAGAGGATTCAAAGGTGCCAGAAGTTCCGGTGAGCTGGGTGGCGGTCATCATGACGACAATCCCGCGACCCCTCGCCACGCGCAGGCTCGGAGCCGCGCGACCGTCGGCGAGAGCGGGCCCGCGCGCAGCGGGGAGCCCGGGCCCCGGCTTGCGATATCACCTGGACGGAAGCCGCGGGCCGAGGCCCTGGCCGTTCTTTATGCAGGCCGCGCTAAGGCTCGGAAGAGGACGGGTCTTCACCTCCTCGGCCTACTACTACAATAACGGCGTCGCCCAGATGGAGCGCCACGCGCCGCGAGGAGATCGCGGACGACGAGGGTTCTCCGCGGCGGGAGATCGAGGTCGAGGCCGAGGAGGTCGCGGAAGCGGAGGCAATTCCAAGAATTACCGCGGTAGCGATGACGCCCGTGGTGGCAAACATGACGGTCACCGGCGGGGCGGCTACAACTGGCGCAAGCACCTCCCCGAGGGACACCCGCAAAAGCATGGCCACGGCAGGCACCGCGCCGTCGACAAGGAGACGTGGTATCAGGAAAAGCGGATGAATTCTCTGAATGCACTGGCCAACATGGGCATTGACGCTGGGCGTGGTCCGTCTGACGGAGACGCTGTCGGCGCTTCTTCAGCTAAGGACGCCGCCGCCGCAGCAGCATCACGGGGTAATGGCGCGACCGCGGGTTCGGGTCCCAGTTCTGGCCTAGCCGTGAACACTCGAGTGGTGGATCACGATCCTCAGGCTCTGGTCATTCCCGAGGAGACGAAGCGCGACCTGGCGAAGGCCCTATCCAGGCTCAAATCTTCGGACGACATCAATCTCCCCACAGGGTCAGCAAAGCGCACGAAGAATGACTCGCGCAGTGCCAGACACGCCGCAGAAGAGAGTCAGCAAGGCGTCAAGGCCGCCAAGATCGGCGTGGAAGATCTTGTGCGCATGGCGGCAGAGCCGCATCCAAAGCTGGCCAAGTTTCGCGAGGGCCTGCCCGTGTACCAGACTCGCGAGAGCATTGTGGAGACTGTGCGTGGGAACCGGATCACGGTGATCAGCGGGGCCACGGGGTGCGGCAAGACGACGCAAGTGCCGCAATTTATCCTGGACGATTTGTGGGCGCGCAGCGAGCACTGCAACATTGTGTGCACGCAGCCGCGGCGCATCAGCGCCATTGGGGTCTCGGAGCGTGTCGCAGCGGAGCGCGGCGAAAAGGTGGGCACCGGCACGGTCGGGTACCAGATCCGGCTCGAACGCAGAGCGAACGAGCAGACGCGGATGCTGTTTTGCACGACGGGCCTCTTGCTTCGGAGACTCCAGGTGGATGCTGAGCTGGATGATGTGACGCACATTATTCTTGACGAGGTCCACGAGCGCTCGATTGACTCTGATTTCCTGATTGTGATCCTGCGGGACCTGCTGGCGCGACGCCCGGATCTGCGCGTGGTGCTCATGAGCGCGACGCTGGACGCCGACATGTTTGCCAAATACTTTGGCGACGCCTTTGGGGAGAAGGTTCCCGTGCTGCATATCCCGGGCCGCACCTTTCCGGTGGAGGCGCTCTATCTCGAGGACGCGGTCCAGGTGACGGGATGCAGAGACCTCTCCGCGGAAGGAAGGGGTGGCTCGCAGCAGCACCACCAACAGCGCAAGCGCCGGCCAAAGCGGCCCCGTGGCCAAGACGAGGACAGCGGCAAGGGGGGAGGGACCACGACTGAGGCGCAGCGACAACGCGCTGCACGGAGGGCCGCGCTGGAGCAGAGCGGGGTATACTCGCGCGACACGGTCCGTACGGTGATGGACTCCTTCGACGAGGACGAGATTCCTCTGCAGCTCGTTGGCGAGCTCCTGACTCACATTGACGCGACGTATCCGGTGGATGAGAGCGAGGGCCACGCCGTGTTGGTGTTTCTTCCAGGGTGGGAAGACATTCGCAAGCTGCACGAGCAGCTCGATGTGCTCAACGCGGCGCACAGGCGGTGGGCATTGTTTCCGCTGCACGGAGCAATGGGGACCGCACAGCAGCGCGGAATCTTTGGCCCGCCGCCGCCGGGCAAGCGCAAGGTGATTTTGGCAACCAACATTGCCGAGTCGTCCATTACCATTGACGACGTGAGCTTTGTGATCGACTCATGCAAGCACAAGGAGAAGACGTACGATCCTGTGGCTAACATCAGCTGCCTGCTGCCGACCTGGGTGAGTCGGGCGTCTGCTTTGCAGCGCCGCGGTCGCGCTGGGCGCGTGCGGGCCGGCACGTGCTGGCACCTGGTGCCCCGGGATCAGCTCGAGACCAGCTTTGACGAGCACGCGCTTCCGGAGATGGTGCGGACACCGCTGGAAGAGCTGTGTCTGCAGGTGCGGGCGCTGGACGTGGCGCCGAGACGCAAGGGGGGTCTCTTTGCGTTTCTCAACAAGGCCCTGACGCCGCCGTCGGAGCAGTCGCTGGTGAACGCCATTGACCTCTTGAACCGGATCGGCGCGCTGGCGCCGGACGACGAGTCGCTGACGGCGCTGGGGCAGTGCCTGGCGACGCTGCCGCTGGGTCCCCAGATTGGCAAGTCGCTGGTGATGGCGTGCGTGCTGGGCTGTCTGGACCCGATTCTGACGCTGACGGCGCTCCTCTCCCAGCGCACCATCTTTGTGGCGCCGCTCAACGCCAAGGAGGCGGCCGACAAGGCGAAGAGCGTCTTTGCGGCTGATTACCCGAGCGACCACATGGCGATGCTGAACGCGTTCGCGGAGTGGACCGAGGCGGAGGGCCGGCGCCAGGGCAAGGACTTTGCGTGGCGGCACTATCTCAACCACAATCAGCTGCTGATGGCGCGGGACGTTCGCGAGCAGTATCTGGAGCTGCTGCGGGACGCGCGCCTGGTGAACACGGGCCCCGGGGGGCTCGACGCCCAGCTCAACCGGAATGCAAACAACTGGGCGGTCGTCAAGGCGTGTCTCTTGGCCGGTCTCTACCCGCACGTGGGGCGCCTCGACATCAAGCGGCGGCGCGCGCTGATCTTTATCAAAGGCCTGCCGACGGTGAAGCCGCACCCGGGGTCTGTGAACGCCAGGACGCAGGGCGCCGAGTGGCGGCACCGCTGGGTGGCCTTTCACGACAAGGTGCGGACCGCGGGCGGTGTCTTTCTGTATGATACATCCGAGGTGGCGCCGCTGCCCATTGTCATGTTTGGCGAGGCGGCTCTCGCGGACGAGGGCGTGACGGTGGCTTCCATGAAGGACGTATCTGGGTCGGCCCGGGCCAAGGCGACGCCGGAGCAACGAGAGGCTGCACGCCTGGTGCGCGAGATTGTTGATGCGAAAGGCGGGTCTGTGCCCCTCGCGTGGCTCAGCCACACGCTGCGGTCAGCGCGGCCGGATCTGAAGATGGCCATTGGTAAAATTCGCCCGTTCTTGGCGAACCAAGGGTTTACGGTCGACAAGGTGGACGGCGTCAACTGCGTGACGCTAGAGTCTCCGAAGGCGAAGGAGAAGCGCATCGTCAAGCTGCAGGAATGGATCTACTTTGCGTGTCACGATCCGGACCTTCCGCACCTCGTTTCGGACTGTCGCTGGGCGGTCGACCGGATCCTCCAACAAGTGGTGCGAAAGGAGGCGCCGACGGCGTCCCAGGTCGCCTTCATCGACGCTCTCTGCGATGCCTTTAGTGTCAACGAGACTATTGCCTACGACGACATCGACGAAGATGGCAACATGACCGCAGGGCTGGTCTGGCGCGGAAAATAGCTAGCCGAAGATGAATGCAGTTGCCTCACGTGGAAGCATGGAGCGGAGGCAACACCTGTTGTCTGCCGGCGGCGCTCGCAGACCGCTAATAACGGCTGCGAGCGGCGACCTAGTGGGGCGAGCTTCCGGCGACAGCGCGACGCGAGGCGAGATTTTAGCTAGTTTTTATTAAAGGGTGCAGGTGGCCTCCGGCCTGTGGCCGGCCGGCCCGTCGCCTGGACCTGGACTGCAAAGGCAATCTACAACTACCTTTCCTCGCTTCTTGACGCGCAGAGACTGAACTCACCCCTCGAGTATAGCCAAAAGACAACATACTCCTGTATATATGCACGTACGTACGTACCGCGGGTGGTGCTGACCGCACCGCGCGCGAGAGCGATTGCCGACAGACTTTAGAGTAAGGCCAGAAGCTTGAGACGGGTTCCGTCACGAGTGAGCAGGTTTTCGCGCGATGACGAAGCCCCTAGCCTGACGCGGCGCCGAAAGCATAGTATGAACGCGAACAAGACTCCACCGAGCGAAGTCCGACGCCCGACCATGCGCCGCGCTTTCCTGCACAAACTGACAAACTTAGGTAGATCTCGCGAGGCAGTGGAAAGTTGTGCAGGTTGACGCAACCGGGACCCAAGCTTGACAACGAAGACAAGAAGGACGCTAGCCAGAGGCTCCCAGGGTCACATCGTTTGTGCTGGGCCATCACTGATCATCAGGCACTCCCCAGGAGAGCTGATCCCTTCCACAAGTCCCTTTTCCTCTTGCGGTGCTCAAGCGACACACTGTCTCGGCCAAGGCTTTATTGGATATTTAGAGAGTGACGCCGAGCTGCGTGGCCATGACGGCCATAACAGTGTACATGCGGGCCTCTGCCTCGTCAAAGACGACGGAGCGGTCGGAGTAGAAAACCTCGTCGGAGACCTCCTCCGGGTGGCGCGGAAGGCAATGCATGAAGATCCAGTCGTCAGCGGCGCCGCCCTTGGACATGAGCTCGGAGTTGACCTCGTAGCCTTCGAAGGCTTTGATGCGCTTGGCGGCCTCCTCCTCCTGGCCCATGCTGACCCAAGTGTCGGTGACGACGATGTTGCATCCGTTGACACCCTCGAGCGGGTCGGCGCCGACCCAGATGTCGGTGCCGAACTTTTTGGCGAGGGCCTCGGTGTCCTTCATGATGCCCTGATCGGGGCGGTAGCCCTCGGGGGTGCAGATGCGCAGGTTGACGCCCATGGGCGGGGCGGCGAGCATGAGGTCGTGGAGGACGTTGTTGCCGTCGCCGACCCAGGCGAGGGTCTTGCCCTTGACGCTCTCGGGCCCAAAGCGCTCCTGGATGGTCATGAAGTCCGCGAGGGTCTGGAGCGGGTGGTGCATGTCGCTGAGCGCGTTAATGACGGGGACGGTGGCGTGCTCTGCGATCTCCTCGACGGTATTGTGGCCGAAGACGCGGGCGAGGATGAGGGAGTTGAAGCGGGAGAGCACAAGCGCGGAGTCCTTGATGGTCTCGTTGACGCCGAGCTGGACGTCCTGGGAGGAGAGGAAGAGCGGGGATCCGCCGAGCAGGTTCATGCCGGTCTCGGTGGACACGCGCGTGCGGGTGCTGCGCTTTTGAAAGATACAGGCGACGGACTTGCCGGCGAGCGCCTGCGGGACCTTTTGGGCCTTGACGAGTTCCTTGAGGTGCCTCGAGAAGGCGAGGATGGCCTCGAGCTCCTCCTTCGAGTAGTCATCGATGCGCATGAGGTGCCGGCCCTTGACGCCCTCGAGCGTCTTCCGGTGCTCATCCGTGTACCCGGCCGCGCCGCTGCCCGTCGACATCGCGCGCCACGCCAGGCTCTTCGTCGTGGTCCCCGTCGCGCGAGCGGCCGTCGCCGTCTGTCTCGCGAGGTGCATCATCATCGTCATCTGCGTGCGCGTCTGCGCGTGTGCGTGCGTGCGTGCCTGCGTGCGTGCCTGCCTGCGTGTTCGGTCTGCCAGGGCGCGCGGCCTTCTGGGTGCGCGGTGGGTCGCGGGCGGTGGCGTCGGCGGCGGAGAAGAGGCGAGAAGATTGCGGGAATGGTGCTCCACAATTTTGGCTTTGTGCACAAGATCATAACGCAGCGCAATACGTACATTGCGTGCACAACCCTTTCGCAGGGCGGGGCGAGGCGAGGCGAGGCGAGGCGAGGCGAGGCGAGGCGGCCGTGGCGAGGAGTCCCGCGCGACCTCTGTCTCCCCGCACGCACGGAGCGCCAACCCCCGGGACCTGGGCTTGCTTGCGGCGATGGCTATGACTCGATGATGGCACGGCGATGCGGCTGAGAGCAGCGGGACCAGCGG
The DNA here is from genome assembly GCA_001462505.1 of Aurantiochytrium sp. T66. Classification (NCBI taxonomy): domain Eukaryota; class Bigyra; order Thraustochytrida; family Thraustochytriidae; genus Aurantiochytrium; species Aurantiochytrium sp. T66. Next base: position 139,615 of record KQ758873.1, on the reverse strand, counting down.
CCTGCTGACCGGCGTATCAGGCTTGACGCGGTCGTCGTCGTTGTCGTCGTCGTCGTTGTCGTCGTTGTCGTCGGCGTCGTCGTCCTCGGCCGGGGTCTCCGGGTGCACGACAGTCTTGGTCGGCATTTGGCTCCACGATGAACCGGCTGCTGGATCCGCGTCCTGAGCCGCATGAATCTTGCGCGCCATCGGCCTTGAGCGGCCAGTCTGGCTGCCATCCTGGCCTGCACCTCGACGCGGTCGTCCTCGTCCTCGTTCTCGGCCGGGGTCTCCGGGTACAAGACGTTCTTGGTCGGCATTTGGCTCCACGATGAACCTCGGCTGCTGGATCCGCGTCCTGAGCCGCATGAATCTTGCGCGCCATCGGCCTTGAGCGGCCAGTCTGGCTGCCATCCTGGCCTGCACCTCGACGCGGTCGTCCTCGTCCTCGTTCTCGGCCGGGGTCTCCGGGTACAAGACGTTCTTGGTCGGCATCCACAATATCATTCATTCATACCTCGGCTCCTAAGTTCGCGTCCTGCGGCGCATGAACCTTGCGCGCTTCTGGCCTCGAGCGGCCTGCCCGGCTTTCATCCTGGCCTGCGCCTCGACGCGGGTCCCCGTCATCGCGGTCGTCCTCGGCGAGGGCATGGAGTCCTTCCGGGTACAAGACGTTCTCGGTCGGCATTTCGCTCCACAATATCATACCCTACATACCTCGGCTACGAGCGGCCTGCCCGGCTTTCGTTCATCCTGGCCTGCGCCTCGACGCGGGTCCCCATCGAGTATCGCGGTCGTCCTCGGCGGGGCCATGGTCTCCGGGTACAAGACGTTCTCGGTCGGCATTTCGCTCCACAATATCATACCCTACATACCTCGGCTACGAGCGGCCTGCCCGGCTTTCGTTCATCCTGGCCTGCGCCTCGACGCGGGTCCCCGTCGAGTATCGCGGTCGTCCTCGGCGGGGGCACGATGGTCTCCGGGTACAAGACGTTCTCGTTCGACATTGACTTACAGAGTCGCTGCTCGCCTCGCAGCCTCCGAGTCTGATCCAATCGAATCCAATCCACCAACGGCGCGGCGCGGCGCGAGGGGCCGCCGGGCAGCAGGGCAGGGCACGCGGCGCCC
>KQ758873.1:92375-118194 GCA_001462505.1 Aurantiochytrium sp. T66 | reverse complement strand
GTCTGTATGGTGAAAAAAAAATCGTTTACCCCCGCTCGTCGCGATGACCATGACGATAATGAGCATGGAGCATCTTTTATGATGAGGGCCAGGCTCTGCGAAAAATCATCGAAACGCCGCGGGGAAGTGATTGTGATCGTGTGATCGATCGATGTTGAGAGCTCAGCGACTGAGATCATAATAAAGCTTGAGATGATGAGCATCATGAGCAGTCCATGAGCACGGGCTTCTTCTTTCTCGTTCGTACTTTTCTCCAGAGAGTGAACCCGCCGCGTTGTCAAAGTCTCCGACCTTTGGTAGGTTAGTATCCAGCGGAATCGACTTATCGGGCTCGACGTGGTCGAGGAGCGAGCACCTCACGGGCAGCAGAGCTGAGCGCAGCACAGCCTGCCTGGCGCTGGAGGATTCCGTAGTTTGAGAATGAAGAAGAAATTCTTCCCCTGCTTCTGCGTGGCGTCGACTTTTCCTCACTCTCATCACAGTCCATTGTCACAGTAGGCGTCAAGGTGCATGAGCGGCAAAGGCCACAAACGCCGCCAACTTGGCGGCTCGCCAAAGCCTCTGCGCAGCTGCGGCGAACGATTCTGTGCACACGCCGTGGCCCGCCAGCATCATGGGACGGCCCCGCCGGCGTTGAGAGTCGCTTCGAGGCTGTTGGCGCGGCTGCGAGTCGGTCGCGGTGGCCGGGTCGAGCTGTGTTTTGACCTCGCATCTTCTGACCATCTTCTCACGGCAGGCACACTACGCACTGCCAGCCACCTGGTTGCTGACCGCGAAGTGCGCCGAGCCGCTGTGCCGGCCTGCGTGCCTGCGTGCCTGCCCGCAGGACCGACCGTCCGTCGCGCTCCGTCGCTCCCGGGATTTTGGACCTTTTGGACGCTCGCGGCGGCGCTCATCTGAGGCTCGAAATAGAATCTTTTCTTTTTTCTTTTTCGCGGGTGGCACGCACTGTGACAGTGACAGTGACAGTGACAGTGTGCGCGCTGTATTTCGAAAATGGGTTGCGGGAACGGGAACCGCGCTTCTGCGGTGCGGCGCGAAATATTCATGAGTCGTTTTGGCGCGACCTTAGCCTATGCAAGCAAGGCAAGGCTCGCCAAACTTTGGCGCGTGCAAGTGATGGACGCATCGCATACGCAGATACGGGCACCAATCAACGCAACGCGACGCAGCGCGTCCAGCGCGAGGAACATTTGCGCGGAGCACACATCGCTATTTACGAGTTCAAGGCGTAGGCATCGGATCGAAAGCCTCGGACAAACGGAGAACTTCTTGGCGGCAAGAATTCGGGAGCAGATCCAGACGTGCGGTCTTGATTAAACTCGCGGTCCGCCGCCGCCGAGATGCTCATCGTCATCATTGACGCCTTCGATGAGGGCAAGGCGGAAGAGCGCAGACAGTTTGCAGCCTTTGAGCGCACGTGTCGAGCGGCGATCGCCGCGAGCGGAGCCGGGCAGCCGCAGATACGTGTCGTGCCTCGGAAGGAGATTGTAAACTATATTTACGACAGCGAAGAACCCGCGAGCTCGCCCAGCGGACTCAAGGCCTTCGATCGCGTCGATATTTTCCTCATTGGGTGCGCTCCAAATCTGCTTCCGTGGGAGGCGGCAGGCCGCGAGCTCTACGTGCTCCTGAAAACGTGCTTTTTCACTAAAAAGTGCGTCTTCGGCGCCGGCGGCGTCGGTCAGTTCCTCGCCTTCCTCTGCACGGGCCGCGGCATCGACATCAACCCAGTCAACGGGCGCGAGGGCGGCTCGCTCCAGGACCTCGATGTCCACGAGCTCGCGGCGCGGGTCGAATTCCCGCGCAAGGACGTCCTCCTCGACTGCGACTCTGGAGACTTCTTCATGTTTGAGCACCGCCGGCACCGATGGGTTCCTTTCTGCACCGTGGGGTCCAAGAAGAAGTCGCGGCAGCGCAGAGCGGTGCGCAGGCATCAGCACCGGGTCACGGACCCTAGTCCGCACGTGTACTTGAGCAAGTCCGACGAGACAATCTGCCGCATCGTCAATCGCTACGGGCGGCACGCGCTCTTCAAGGGCATCGACGACCTCGACCTCGTGGTGCGCAGCCGGCCGGGCTGGATGCTGGACGGCAACGCGCTGCGGCGGGCCAAGCACCGGCCGGAAGTCCTCGCGCAGAGCGCGCTGGCGCCCCTGGTTCTTCAGTACCACAACTTTATCGCCGCGCACTTCGACGTGAGCGCGGAGTATGCACCAGCGGCGCGAATGCTGCGCAACTATGTGCAAGACACTGTGCGCCGCATGCAGCACCACGGCCACCTCGACATGCCCAGTCGCGTTTACCTCTCGTTCAAGTCACAGACGGCCAAGGCCGAGGAGCGCATCAAGCCCCCCGCAGCCGCGAACGCGACCCAGGCCCGGGCTCAGGCCCCTGCCCAGCAGGCCGAGACCGATGCCCAAATTCTGGACGCGCTCGCGGCCTCGCAGGCGTCAGAGGCAGGTGGGGCAACTGGTGCCGAGACCTCCGCAGTGGCGCGGCAGAGCGCGGCGGCAGGCCCGCGGATGAAGCGTACCAAGTCCAACCTCGAGATGCACAGCGGCACCCGCACCGCGCAGGCTTCGGACTGCGTGTTCCTCCGCACGGATCGCGCGCGGCCAACGCTCTCGCGCAGCAAACTATCTCCCGCCGAGCGTCGCGCGGCCACGCACGACAGCAAAGCCCGCCCACAGTCCGCGGCGCCATTTCGCAAGACCAACTACGCCCGCAACGCGCATCTCTGCGAGCTCGACGACGAGCGCGCAGAGACCTTGGCGTCGCCGCGCACCCTCGCCCAGACCAAGCGCTTGCGAGCGGCGCGCGCGGCGCGCTCGGCGGCCGGGCATTTCCCTACGAAAAGCTCGAGGCCCAGATCTGCACCGAGCGCGGCAGTGCGGCGCTCCTCGCACGAGACCCGCGCCGCCACCTTCATGGCGCGCGTGCCGCCTACGCACGTCTACGACCGCTCGCGCCACCTCCCGCTCGAGGATCTTCTGCAGAGCGCTCTTTCTGCGACCCATAATTTGCGCACGCTCGAGGCGCATGTCGAGCTCGCACCGGCCCGAAGTGCCGCCGCTGCGGCATCTCCAAAGGCACCGGTCAAGTCGCGGCGCCCTTCAACAAAGTCTGCCAGCGGCGCGCGGCCCGCTACGGCCGAGAAGTGCAAGATGCGTGTCCCGCGAATCGAGCTCGGCCGCGAGCCGCTCGTCGGCGGCACGATCAATGCCGACGGTCCGTACCAATCCCAGTTCGATCGCACTCGTGGTGCCTACCTCGAGGAGAAAAAGAAGTGGGTCTCCCAGTCGCAGGTCTTCAATCACCACGTCGGGACAGCGAGCCGGGTCGAGCGCGAAGACGCCGTGTCGCGCGAGCATGCCCCAGGCCGCGACGAATTCGATGGCTATCGTCCCATCGCGCACCACTGCTTCCGCGAGCCCGCCAAGAAGAAGACCGCGTGGCTACCAGCATAAGTTTCCATCTGACTCCACCAGTGTGTTTGTTCACAGAGTTTTTCAGTATTCGTTATCACGCTTGCGATCCTTCAACTGCAGGCAGACGCCCACTTGCGCGCTTTGATCACTTTACAGAGTGTCCGGAGCGGCCGGACTTCGTCGTCACTCGGTCATACTTTCATCCTCGCGAGCGGATGCCCTTGAGGATGGGATGTTTCTCGAGCATCTCGGCGGCGCGGTCGCGCCACGCCCGAACTTGGTTCGTAGACTTGCCCGTCATTTCGACGGCGAGCTCGGTGCGCCCCGGAATTCGCAAGCGCTCGAGGTCGTGCGGCGTGGTCACGCCGCACTTTTCCCGCAAGACCCCGGCGAGATCCTCGTCGCTCCCAAGAATTTCGGCAAAGCCCGCCTCGGCGGCCTCGAGTTTGGCTCGCTGCAGCCAGTCCGAGGCCTGGGTCTCGGTGGCGCTTGCCCGAGACTTGCGGGCGGCGCGAAGGAGGGACACCTCGGGCACGGCGGCCAATTCAAGAACGGAAGAAACTTTGAGAGTGGCCTTGACAGCCCGTACGAGGGCAGCGTCCTCGTCAAAGACCCGCTTGAGAGCAGCGAGGTCGAGCTGCTGCTGCGCTCGCCGCTGGCGCTTGGCGTTCGGGGTCATTCGCTGACGGGCCTCTTGGTCCGCCGCCCGCTTTCGTTTCCGCTCGAGGGCCTCGACCTTGCGGCGCTCCTTTTCCTCTTGCAGTTTTTGCGCCGTGGCCTCAGCCTGTAGCGCCTTTTCGGACTTGTCGCGGCGGCGTGCGCGCAGGAATTCCCAGTCGAGGTCTGGGCAGAGAGCGCGGAGACAGTCCTCCAAGGTTTTGTCGCCACTCCTCAGGTCGTCCGAAAAGGCTTCCACGAGGGACCAGAACACGTTGGGCGAGTGCAAAGCGAGCTCGCGGGGGCGCATCTTTTCCCTTGCGGCGTCGGCGCAGGCGTCGTCTTCCACGGAGAGCACGTAGCGCACGGTGACTTGAAGGACAGGCCGGGAAATGAGCTTGACGGCGTCCTGCTTCCACTTGGACCCCTTTTCCGGGGCGAAGCGAACCGAGACGAACTCGGCGCGCGCTTCGTCGGCCGGTGCGGGCCGGGCGGCGTCGCGGTCCGGCCTGACAACCTCGTACTTTCCCGAAAGCGCCGCTGCGTACCGGTCGCTGGCGTCGCGCCGCGCGTGCGCGTCGTTCAGGAACCCGCGTGTAGCTTTGCGCAGAAATACCGAGACATTGTCTCGCGGCCCGCCCTCGAAGGCCTGCACGAGGTTCTTGGCAATCGTCTCACGCGTATCCCCCACGCGCTCCTCGGCTTGCTGCTGCTGCTGCTGCTGCTCCTGCTTCTTTTGCTGCTGGCGCGGCCTCCTGCGCCGCGGCAGGGCTGGGGCGCGCGGCGCCGCAGCCGAGGCCGGGGCCTCCAGTCTGCGCACGGCGATCGTCTCCCGGTCGCCGACGCCGAGCTCTCTCGCCGTGCGCTTGTCGCCGGCGCGGACGACCGTCTTGGTCGTCGCGCCCACCACGACCTCGAGCGCGTCCGCGGGCTCGCCGAGCGCCTCGGCGACGATGGCGTGCAGCGGGTCGCCGTCCTCCGCGACCTCCACCCGCGCCGTGCCGCCCTCCGGCAGCCGCACGCGGACGTCCAGCATCGAGCTCTCGAACTTGACGTCGATCTGCGCGACATCCTCGGGCGGGCGCCCTATCCGAGAGCGCGCCTTGCGCTCGCACTACGAACCTTACCCATACAACATGCTTGCTTGTAGTCCACGATTCCGCGCTCAGCGTTCTCATTGGTCTGCTAAGATAAGCGGGTGATAGGCCTAAATACGGGTGGTAGGCCTAAATACAACTACATGGCCGTCACAAAGGAGCGTGCGACTGTTAGCGGATGAGAACGTGAACGGGCGAAGCTGATGATGGACGCTGGTGGCCGTAGTAGGGCGAGCGAGCGCAAGCTCTGTCGACTGACTGTGAGCGTCCTCTGAGCGCAGGATCCATTCCTTTGCTAGGCTGACTGCCTGCCGATGTCATCTAAGAAGTCCTCCCTCATTGGTCTTTGTCATTGGACCTTGAGTCTCCCTCAACTCCTTCCGCAGAAGGTAAGTTCACCCGTTGCCTGCACAGCAAGCTATGTCCTGCCTTTGTCCTGGCCCGTCCGTTACTGTACCATGGTACGTACGTACGTACCATGGTACGGTCACTTCCCTGCTCAACGAAGAATCTGCAAGCGCAATCGTGCGCTCCGTCACTTCCATGGGACCTCCGTGGTGGTGATACGTGGCCCAGCCTCCAACCAGGCTAGGCTAGGCCTAGCCTAGCTTGTCGGCGCGGGTATCTTCACCGTTCGATCATCATCATCAGCACGCCACGTGACCGTGACTTGCTTCTCCGTTCCGAGATCCCGCGTGACGTGGTCCTCTCGCACCACGTCACCCACGTGGTCGTGGTGATCGTTGTGGTCGCGGGCGATAATTTCCACCTCGGCTCTCTTCTCCCCGGGCTGCTCGCCCTTCGGAGTTCTTCTTCCTGCGTCATCTTCGACGAGCCGGACTCGGCCGGGTCGCTCTCGTGGGCCGTCTCCTCGTGGGCCGTCTCCTCGTAGGCCTTCTCGGAGTCCATGACGTGCAAGTTGTTCGCCGTCGAGGAGGAGGAGCAGACCCGCTCGGCGGCGCCGGCCGGGATGGACGGCGACTCGGAGAGCTCGCACTCGTCGGAGAAGGCGTACGACGTGCCGAGCACGCCGCTGTCGCCGGGGTACACGTCGCCGGCGGGGGCGCGGGGCGCTTCCTTGCTCGCCGCGCGGCCGGCGGCTCGTGAGCCTCCGCGGCGAGAAATCCAACGCGCCGACGCTCTCGCCGGGCCGGAGACCCGGGGACCCGCGCCCGCGCCCGCGCGCGGGACGGCCGCCGCCGGCGCGCGGCAGACCCGCGACGACGCCGCGCGCGAAACGCTCGCAGCCGCCAGCAGCAGCGCGGAGACCGCCGCCAGCATGGCGTACACGGCTCGGCCCGTGCTCGTGGCGCCGCAGGGCGCGGCCGCGGCCGCGGCCAAGGACGCGCGCGCCGGCGAAGGCGGCAGGACACAGGAGGAGATGAAGCTGGCCGGCGACCTGCGCGACGGCGCCGAGGGCGTTGACGGCGTTGACGGCGTCGAGCGCGCGAGCGCCATCCCCGAGGAGCAGCACCATGTCGCCGAGGAGTGCCTCGAGCCGTGGCGGTACATTTGCAAGACGCCGGGGAAGAACGTGCGGTCGAAGATGATCGACTGCTTCCAGGAGTGGCTGCGCATCCCGGAGGACAAGCTGCCCGTCATCAAGCAGATCGTGGGCTCGCTGCACAACGCCTCGCTGCTCATTGACGACATCGAGGACGACTCAAAGTTGCGCCGAGGCCAGCCGGTCGCGCACCTCATCTACGGCATCCCGCAGACGCTCAACTGCGCCAACTATGTATATTTTCTGGCCATGGAGAAATGCCTCGCGCTCCAGAACCCCTTTGCGCTGCAGGTTTTCACGCTCGAGCTTCTGAACCTACACCGGGGCCAAGGCCGCGAGCTGCTATGGCGCGACACCGGAGTTTGCCCCGACGAGGACGAGTACCTGGGCATGATCATGGACAAGACGGGCGGCCTCTTCAGACTTGGCGTCGGCCTTATGCAGACCTTTTCCGAGACCCGCACCGACTTTTCCAAGCTCGTCAACCTTTTGTCGATCTACTTCCAGGTCCGCGATGATCTCATCAATTTGGCCAGCAGCTCGTACCATCGCAACAAGAGCTTTTGTGAGGACCTCACCGAGGGTAAATTCTCCTTTCCCATCATCCACGGCATCAAAAACTCTGTTCCCGGCGACAACTACCTACTCTCCATCCTCAAGCAGCGCACCGAGAACGTTGATCTCAAGCGCAGCTTTGTCGACTTTCTCCGCACCGAGACCCGCTCCTTCGCTTACACGAAGCAGTACCTAGACCGCATCTTCAAGGACATCGAGCAGGAAATCGCGGCCGTTGGCGGGTCGCACCACCTCATGTCGCTCATGGAGAAGCTGCGCGAAGAGGTCGACGACTGTGAAATCTAGAACTACGAAAAAACTCGCGCCACCAATGACGACTTTACGTGCTTATTTGCTCTCATATTGGCCTTGCTGCCGGGGCTCAAGAGAGAATTGTTCCACATCAGTCCTGGCCTCGGCATTCTGCGGCCGAGTGGAGGATCACTACGTAGCAACGAGAGAATCGAGATGATGGTTCTTCTTTTCATGCTGCCGATTTGCAGGGCTGGCTCTTGCTCTTTGGTGAAGTCCTGCGAGCGGCGAGCCGTCAGTCACTTGGGCTTGAAGGTGTCTCCATCAAGCGTGCGGACAAGGGGTCTTGCGCAGTTTGCTCAGCTGCTCAGCAATACGATCCGCGCCAAAGGCTGGACCGCCCACTCCTCGCGCTATCGACGAGGGCGACGATAATTGCGAGTAGGACTCGGGACCGAGGGTCGAAACGGGCTTCTCGAGCCGGAAAATCAAGTCTCGCTCCTCGACGAGGGCCTCGACAGCAGCGTTAAATTGCTTCACGCTGGTAATCGCCGAAGGGTTGAGCTGCGCGCGAATCAAAAGAGGTCCGAACGAGTACGCGAGTGTAGAGGTTTTGATGCCGCGTACCTCGCCGAGCATCTCGCAAACTTCATGCAAAATGTCCACGGCAGTCTCGTCCATGGTCTGCACAACGGTCTGCAGCTGTGCCACGCACTCGTCGCGGGAAATGTACGGCGACATCGCGCGCAGCAGCGACGCGTTCAGGCTTTCCGGGATGAGGGGTTCTGCACGTTGCTTCAGATACAATTTGATCGTTTGCGCCAACGTGAGGACATCGATGTCCTCGAGTATGTCGTGCACCATGGCGAGGCTGACCGCCTCCTCGACCTTGTGCAGAACCCAGGTCGGGTCGCCCTGAGGGCAAGCCTCGACAAATAGGCCAGGGGTCGAGCCGAGCTTGGGATGCTCGCGCAGAAAGCGCACGAGGGCGCAGATGCCGTCGCTGGCCCCTTCAAAGCAGCTTGCCGTCGTGGGCAGCGAGCGCTGGCTTGCAATCTGTCGTTGCAGGTCCTTCATGCGCGCCTGCGACGGGCTCGGTAGAGCTGAACGAAGCGAGTGCGCCACGTCCACATCCAGTACAGGTTCGGCGGCGCGCAAGGGCACCGGCGGCACAGCCCGCCCGCGCATTTTCCCAGGTTGCGCCATTGGAGGCGGGCATCCCCCGTTCCGCGCTGGGCTCGTCGCGATTGACCTCGCGGAGCCATTCCTCGCTTGCCGCTGCAATTCCGCCATCAAGGGGCCTGGCGCCGCCGCTGCCGCTATCGGCGCGCCTGGGCCCCTTGGAGCCGCATGGCCAGAGGGGCGAGACGGTGATGAGGACGAGCTCGAAGGACCGATTCGGCCGGCCACGGTCGCCTCACTTCGATCGTTGACGTCCTTCTGGTCTACCTTGCTGAGCTTCTTGCCCTTTTGGATGTCCGCCAAAAAGCTCCCAGGAGGAGGCGCCATGGTCTTGCGAATCGGACTGGCCGGCAGCTCAGTTCGCGCGAGGACTCTGCTGTTTGGGCACTGCCGCAACTCCACGCGATCACGGTTTGCCGACGTGGTCTTGCGCCTGCAAATGTGGTGCCGGGGCGCGCTTTCCGAGCCTGGTCTGCGAGTCGGCTTCAAGGTGTCGCCTTCAAGATGTCGCTCGACGGAATACAAACACTACTGCCAAAAGCCGAACTCTCCTCCTCACCGACACCCCAGTGCGTGCATGGGCCTCAAGAGTCACCCAAGTCCCCAAGGTCTTTGGGTGTGCCCCGGTCCCGGTTCATATGACTCTGTGTAGGCTCAAGCCTGGACACGACGCACATACCTGAGGGACTTGGTGCGGCAAACCTTCCAGCCGCCCGCTCGCCCGCCAGCCAGCCGGTCAGCTCGGCAAGACAGCCATCGGCGGCCAACTTGCCACAAGAAGTCGTCTTCCCAGTGTCGTCGGCGCCAAAAAGTCGAGCCCCTCTCCTCTCATCGCCAGCCAATCCATTTCCGCCGGGGCAAGAAGAGCTTCCCTGGTTCCGCCAGAACAAAGGAGTTTCGCTCTCGCTGGCCATCACCGGCGAGGAGCCCAGGGGACGCGCGCGCGGGGCCCCGCGGGGGTCGAAGCTGCGCGACTTTCGACCGCCCCATGTCGTGTCACCTCTACTGTATGTTACTATGACGGCCCGAGAGCGGGACGGGCCGGACCTGTCCCCGCCTTAAAATGGCATCCGCTCGCGAAAGCGCGGCTCCGGCGAGCGCTGCGTGGCCTGCGTGGGGCGCGAAAGGTGGCGATCTTGCGAGCCGTGCCGCTTGGCGCCGCGGCGCGGCCGGAGTTCTTCGTTCTAGAGCCGAAGCGCGCGATGGTTATAATTACGGAAAGACGCGCAAGTCCTTTTGCAGGGGACATTCATGGTGCTCGTGGGGCCGGGGCGCAGAAGCCGAGGCAAGCAAGCCGTTTTGCTGGCTTTTGCAATTTAACGAATTGCAGGAACAAAGTCCGGAGGCTTGGATTGTTCGCGCGAGAGGGCATACGTACGTACGTACGGTCGCGGCCAGCCAGCTGGACCGAGGACCTCGCCGTTTACGTATTGGCGTGGATCATGTTGCTGCCTTCGGTGATCGCGTCGTTGAACGTGCTGATCATGAAGAAGAAGGACCAGTAACGACGGCGGTGCAACAACTCACCGCGACAGCGGTGTGGATTGGGACAAATGGCTGCTTGTCGTTGGTCTCAGGCTCTTCCGCAGCCAGAATTGTTTTAGTCTCGATCGAATTCATACCCGGGAACGATCGTGCTCGGAGGAGAATCTTCGGCGATGAACGATCCAAATCCGCGTTCATAGAATGTCTTACTAGTCCTGGCCTTGTTGAGACCGGCGACGAGACTACGCTGCCCAAATAGGCACGAGGCGCCGTGTACCGAACTTGTGATGCCGTTTGCGTGGGCACGGACGACACACGGATCGGTGGGAAACGAAGCGACGTCGACGCGACGTCAATGAAGCAGCGTAATAATGCACTTACGTAGTACGTACGTACCCGTAGTTGACCGCAAGTCGCTCTAGATTAATCCTTTAGCAGTCTCTGTCTTTCGATTTTCGGCAGATTCTGGCTGTGGGCCTTAGAAGACCAGAACGGCAGCTTCACGTACGGCTTTGTTATGGTCGTGCGATCAACCTTGAGCGTGTTGTCCTCAAAGCTCTGCTTTTTTGTGCTATACCTAGCTCGTCGTTCAAGAGCCATGCCATTGCGAGGCTCAAACCGTCCTCCAGCTCGCCACTTCGGCATGCGCCGGGTCGCCGCCAGAATTAGGATTCCTGAATGCAACTTTCTGGATTTTCTTTCGCTTTGTGAGCGGCAGGCTGCCTTGAAGCCTGCCGAAGCATGGCAGGACTTATGGGGATCCCTCTGAATATTCTTTTCGACGTGGATCGTGATTGGTTTGGTGAGTCGTCTTCGTCGCGGTCGTCTCAAAATTTTCTCAGGTTTAAGCTTGTGTGGAAGGAAGGCCTGCACATGTACCTCATACCTTCAAGGGCTCTCGTCAATGATACGTTTTGGGCAAGAGATTCCTGTGAGCCCCTCGTCTTGGCCAGATGATCATCTTGAACATGACCTTGTGTGGGGAACCCAACCATGGCCCAAACTTGTGAAGAATACCTGGTTCATGACTTTAGGCATCTTGAAGTTGGTTGTTGCCAGCATGCCCGCAGGCTCGTCGCCTCGGTTTGCCGGCCGTCACGGGGGTGCTTTTCTGCAGGCGTGGGGTCTGCTGGCGTGCGGATGAAGGTCCAACCGTGGCCTCCCTAATAATAATACGAGCTCGAGTCTCCGAGAGAGGAGTCTCCTCAAACTTTGAAAGCGCAACGGTCAGGGCCGCGGGCGCGCGGCGCGGCGCGGCGCGATGGGCGACGCGGAGGCGGTCGCGGCGCAGCTGGAGGAGGCCGTGCAGCTGTACGAGGAGCAGCTCGCGGAGAAGGACGACCAGCTCGCGGAGCTGCGCGAGCGCAATGCGCAGCTGCAGGATGAGCTCGTGGGCGAGGGCCGCGGCGGGGACCTCGAGCTGCGAGACGAGGTCCGCGAGGCGCGCGCGAGGCTAGAGCAGGCCGAGGACGAGCTGGAGCGCGCCATGGACGCCGCCAAGGGCCAGGAGAACCGCGCCAGGGAGCTCGACCTGCAGAACAAGGCCCTCAAGATGGACAAGCTCAAGCTCGAGTCCGAGCTGCAAAAGGAGCAGGAGCGCGCGGAGGCCATGGAGGAGAACCTGCACACCATGCGGCAGCGCACGGAGCAGGCTGCCGAGCACGAGGGCAGGATCGGGGCCCGCGAGAAGTCCCACAAAAAGACGCTCATCAAGGCCCTCGGCGAAAACGAGCAGCTGCGCTCCGAGGTCGCGCAGCTTGGCACCGACATCGAAACCCTCTACCAGGCCGTCAACGAAAAGGACGAGGCCGTTCAGCGCCTTGAGGGCCAGCTCGCGGCGTCCGGGCAAGAGCTCAAAGATACCGAGAGCGAGGTTGAGGAGCTCAAGCGCCTCATCCGCGAAAAAGACAAGGCCATCGCCGCCGCCCACGACGAAATTAATGCCGTGACCGAAATGGAGAGCGAGATCGAGGAGCGCGTCAAGATCAAGGTTGAGAAATGGAAACAAAAGGTCAAGGACCTCCAGTGCGAGCTTCAGACCGAGCGCAAAGCGCAAGTCGAGTTGCAGAAAAAGTGCGACTCGCTGCTGCTCGAGTCGGGGCTCCGCGAGGTCGAGCAGCAGCTCGTGGCCTCCGAGGAAAATACCAAGGTCATGGCCGGCCAGCTTGAAGAGGCGCGCGCCGCCCTCGACACGGCCCACACCGATCTCCTCGAGCTCGCGCGCGAGAACGAGGCCATGAAGGCGGACCAGGGCAAGTTCATCGACATCGCTCTCGAAAAGGAAAAGGCCGAGCTCGAGCGCTTGCGCCAGGTCATCACCCACAAGGACCGTCTCTTGGAGGAGGAGCGCGCGCGCTACCGCGAGCTCGACGAGCAAAAGGCCGCCCTCGAGGAAGAGCTCCAGGACCGCGAGTTCACGCTCGCCGAGTACGAGCGCGGCCATGGGCTCTCCGAGGCCGTCCTTAAGCAGAAAAAGCTCAAGGGCGACATCAAGCGCCGCGACAAGGAGATTCGGCGTCTCAACCAGACGCTTTCTGAGCGTATCGCTGCCCACGAAAAGCTCTACGAGACCTGCCGCCGCCTCAAAAAGAAGGCAGGTGTCCCGGAAGCCTTTCAGTATGACGAGCTCGAGCTGGAGGAGGGCATGAAGGGCCAGACGGAGCGCCTTCAGGCGCTCATTCGCGAGCTTGAGGGCCAGAACGAGGCCCTCGAAGACGAGCGTCTTCGCCTGCTCGAGGCCCTGCGCGTCAACGCCGCCAACATGGGCGACAAGGGCATGAAACTCTATGGTCTCACCGCTGATCAGGTCATCCAGGTGAATCAGTTCGTCGAAAACCTGCGCGAGGGCCGTCTCGATCTGCCCCTTGACGACAAGTCCCTTCAGCTCAAGGAGGAAGTTCGCGACCTCAAGCACCGCCTTCGCGACGCCGAGCGCGACCTCGCTGCCGCCGAGCTCCAACTCGAAGGCCACACCCCCTTGGTGCCCATGGGCGGCGCCGACGCCGACGAAGACTTGGAGATGGTCGACGACTTTGACGAATCGGCCGCCCATCGCGGACGCAATCGCTCGCGTCGCGCCGATGAGCATGAGCATATCGAGCGCCTGGCGCGCCAGCAGCACGCCATGATGGCCGAGATAAAGTCTGACATCCAGCGCACGATCGAGGACTTTATGCTTCAGGCGCAGCAGGACGATGGCCGCCACGCTCGAAGGACCTCTCCACGCGGCTCGCCGCGCAGCCCCAAGCTCGACCCCGGCTACGAGAAGCTCATGCAGATGCTCGAGTCTAAGCTCGACAGCGGGCCCGCTGGAACCTCCCCGGCGCTCGACCGCGATCAGGTCGAGTCCATGCGGAACGAGCTCGAGCGTCAATCCGCCATGAATGAGCAGCTCGTACGCCGTCTACAGGATGCCGAGGCCATCATTGGCAACGTGCAGCGCAATGGCGCGATTCACGCGCCTACAAGCCCGTCGTCGCCCACACGCGGCAACCGCTCAGCGCTAGAACAGCCGACGGCCCTGGTTGTGCAACAATTTGCGGATCAACATCTGAAACAGTATCGGCTACCACCCGAGGAGTGGGCGGAGCCGCTCATCCTTGCCAACAACCGGCTTTCGGCCTGCATGGAGCGCCTGCTGCTCAAGGAACGCGAGACTGCGCACCTCGAGACCCGTTTGCGCGAGTATTCCGGACAGATCGAAAAGCACGCGGCGCAGATGGCACTTCTTTACCGCGAACACGCCCAGGCTCGGCAGCAGTGGGCGCAAGATACCACCGACCTGCGCAAGGAGGCCGAGGAGGCGCGCGGGGAACGCGACGCTCTGCGCGCCAAGGCCCGCCGCCTGGACACCCTGTGCGCAGTCTTGGACGGCGACGACCATGACGCCCGCGCTCACGCCAAAGACCTCACGCGCAAGGTGGCCATCCTCGAAGTCAACGAGGTCGTTCTCGCTCGCCGGTACAATCTCATCGTCGAGGAGGAGCGCTCCGTGCGGCACGAAAAGGAAATTCTCCAGCACGAAATGGTGCAGGCGGAAACGGCGCTGCGGGAGCGCGTTCTCTATCTCGAAGAGTGGAAGGCCGGTGCGCAAGCCCAGCTCGACGCCATGCAGGCTGCCATGGACCGCCTCGTCCCGCGCGACGCCCACGAGCAGGTCGTGCGCAAACTCGCTTCCACCAATCACAAGTACCGCGAGCTTATTGGCCGCGAGGCCCAGCTCCGCGGCCGAACGAGCGGAGCCCAGGCGCTGCGCCGCCGCGTGCGCGAGCTCGAGACCGAACTCGAGCTTGCCCGCACCGAGCGTCTGCGCGCCGTCAAGGAATCCGCCACCGCCAAGGAGCAGCTCGAGTGGCTCCAGCGCCACGCCCAAGAGGGGGCCAAGCCCGCGACCTCGGAGGCATCCGACCTCGTGCAGCAGGTGGCCAAGTTCAAGGGCGAGGCCCTCGAGAAGGAAATCGTACTCGCTTCGACCACGAAGAAGACGAACATTCTCGAAAAACGCGCCGGCGAGCTACAGGCAGATCTCGGCACGGAAACTGCGCGCGCTGACCAGGCGGAGCAAGCCCTCGAGTCCGCCCGTGAGGTCATCAGGAAGATCGAGCTTGAGCTGACCGAGGCACAAGAGCGCTTCCACGGCGGCGCGACGCGCGACGAGCGCAAGGTTCTCGATGACCGTATTGCCGAGCTCGAAGCCATGTTTGGCGCACTCTCTCGCGAGGCCGAACGATTCCGCGAGCTCGCGGACATCGCCACCTCGCAGGTTCAGGCGTTTGAGGCCTCACACAGCGCGCGGCAGCAAGAGGTTGAGGCTTTGCGACAGCAGCTTCGAGATGTAAACGCCCGCTCCGACGATGACGCCATCATTGGCAAGCTGCAGCACGAGCTCACCACTACAAAGGTGAGCTATCAAATGTTCGTGCGCAAGTTCGAGAGGGCCAAGGCCACCGCGCGCCGGTACGAGCTCCAGCTTCGGAAGCAAGAGGTGCAGCTCGACGAAAAGGACCGCGTTTTACACCAGACACGCGAGCAGGTACGCAAACGCATCCTTGCGCTCGAGGGCGCCCTCGAACAGGTGGGCGCGCCACCTATGGGATCTCTTTCCATGGCCATGGTTTCCTCGATGGCTACCTTGCCACCCGCCGTCGCCTCCATGGCGAGCATGGAGCAGCTTTCGGAAATGATTGCACGCCTTGGCGAGAGCGCAGAGCAGTCCGAGGAGGCCCTCCGCCGCTCCGAGGTGTCGCGGCGCAACCTCGAATCCGAAATTGAAGCTTTGCGCATCGAAAACCAAGCGACTGCGGCGGCAATGGATGACCTTCGCCACCGTGTTCTGGAGGAATCCGCGGGCGACGCAGACGAAGGCCCAGACGCGGAGCGCCAGAGCCTGGCGCACCGTCTCTTGCAGCTCAACGAGAACCTGAGGAACGCCCAGCTTGAATCGATGCGTCAACGCCGCGAGCTGCAGCTCCTGCGCGAAGAAAAGGACCACCTCGAGAAGCTTCGTGCCCGCGACGAGGAACATATTGCGCGTCTCGAAGAAGGCGTCGCCAACTCGGAAAACACTCTGCGCAGGTACGAAGATGAGCGTCGGCTCCAAAAGGCATCAGAGCCGCGCGGCGCGGGCGGTGATGACACGCTTGGTCTGCTTGCGCCGCAAGGCGTTGGCGGTGACGATGCTGCTGACGCCGGACTCGCAGGTAGAAACGGGCCTGCTTCGCCCTCCGATTCAGGCGCGACGCCTTCAGGCGTAAACTCGGCCGCATCCGCCGCCGCTCTGCGCGAGCTGCAGGCGGAACTACACGAGGCGCAGGCCCGCGAAGACCGTCTCGATCGCCAACTGCAGGTCAAGGGCGAGCAGGTGCGCCTTTTGCAAAAGCGCCTTCGCGCAGAGGGGCTCCCGGACGACCCCGAGAACCTCAACATGGACGAGCAAGACAGCAGTGGCGAGCGCGAGTACGCCAGCGGCACCGCACGAACGAGCGCGCAGCACCGCGCCACCAACCTTTATGAGGCGGACGCGCGCAAAATTCAAGCAGCCGCCCAGCAGTCCGTGGCGTCCTTCAAGGACATTATTGCGCGAAAGAACCAAGCGATCGAGGCACTCAAGCAAAAGCTCGAGCACGAGCGCAAGGTGGCGCTCGCCGAAAAGGAACGCGACCAGGTCGAGATCGAACGCCTCACGGAGAAGCTCTACGAGGATAACCGCGACGCTATCTCCAAGCTGCGCACGGCGTACGAGGACATCTCGAGCGGAGCAATTCCCGGCGGCGGGGCTGGCACAGAAGAAGCTCAGAGCGCTGACGCGGCCTTTCACCGCGACCTCATGGATAGGCTGGAGGAGGCCGACGTCCTCTTGGAACGCAAAGATCGGCGCATCCTCGAGCTCGAAGGCATGGTGGAGGAGTTGCAGATCCTGCGTGGCAAGGCCGAGGATCGCGCGGGGCAAAGCGCTGAGATTGCCGAGACATTACGTGAAAAAGTACGGCGACTCGCCGCACAGAGCGAGTCGCAGGGCGCCAAGCAGCTTGTGAAGCAACTGCGCGGCCAGCTCGCGGCCAAAGAGAATACCCTTGTGGGCCTCCGGTCCGCCGTTCTTGCGCTCAAGACCGAGTTCGTCAAGGCTGAAGAGGAGCACGAGCAGGACCTCATCCGCCGCGATAGGGCAGTTAATGCTCTGAGCAGTAGCAACGGCGCCAACAAGGGCGCGCTGGTGTCGAGCAAGGCTCCAGGCGACGAGAATGAGCCTGTCTTGGGCAATGTTCGCGACCAGATTAACGCTTTGCGCGAGCGTGTCGAGCGCAGCCAGCAGGACCTGGACAACACCAAGAGGCGCGAGGAGAAGCTCCGTGCAGAGAATAGCAAGCTCCGACGCCAGCTGCACGAACAGGCAGACGAGGTTGATCTCCGCACCGAGGATAACTCCCGCACCGGCGCTGACGCGGCCAAGCTGCAGCGCAAAGTCGACGAGCTGCGCAGAGAGAACAGAAGGCTGCGCGAGAACCTGCACAACGCGCAGGCGACGGCGCGCGGCCCCGACAGCAAAGAAACGAAGGCGCCCGACGAGGCCGTCCCGACAGCCAACGAGGTCAGCCGGCTCGAAAAGCGCATCAAGGTGCTCGAAGCGCAGAACGCGGCGCTGCGGTCCGCTGCCAAGGCTACGCCCCCACCCGGCGCCGCCGAGGATGGTGGCGCGGCGGACCCTACAGCGAGCTGGGAGCACGGCAAAAGGCTCGAGAAGAAGGTTGCCGTGCTCTCGCGCAGGCTCGAGGAGCGCACGCGCGAACTCGAGGCCTCGCGCGCGCAGACGCAGCAGGCCAAGCAGCTCGTGGACAAGATGGGCAAGCAAGCGAGGGCTGGGCGCGCAGGTGCTTCGGGCCATTCAGCGTGGGGCGGCGCCATCACTGGTTCCTCGTCACAGGCCCACGAGGCAGCGCGCAGCTTGCAGCGCGAGCTCGACGAGGCGCGCAGAGACCTCGAGGACAAGGAGGATCGCGTTATCGAGCTGCGCCGCCAGGTCGACGTGGACCATCCGTCCGAAGTCGCGCGGCTCAACGCCGAGCTGCGTGCCTCTCGGGTCCGCGTGAGTGATCTCGAGGACGAACTCGAGGCCTTTCGTGTCCGCAAGCGCCACCGCGCGGGCGGCGCAGACTCGCTACAGATTGCCGAGGATCAGTACGGCCGCGAGGACGAGCTGCGGCAGCAGCTCGCGCAGTCTCGGCGCGAGGCCAACAGCCTGGAAACCGAGCTGCTCGACCGCGACAATACCATTCTCGAGCTGCGCTTCGAGATGGAACAGCTCTCTCTGCGCGCGCAGCATGATGACGAATCGAAGCAGCGGGATGCTCTGACCGGGTCATCGCCAACGTCGCGGGGCGCGACGTCGCGAGGGCCAGGCGAGCGCTTTAAGCGCGAGCGCGATCTGGAGAACGTGGTCGAGTCCATGAAGAAGGTAGTGAGCAAGATCCAGGCCGAAAACGAGCGCCTGAAGCGTACGCACACGAGCTCGGCAAAGTACTCCGAGCTGCAGAAGCAAGTCAAGAGCCTCAAGCAGGAGAACCAGGCTCTCGTGAGCGCCCGGGAGAGTCTGCAGCAGCGCGCCACCAAGTACAACGAGTCGTCCGCCAAGGCGATCCGACTTCAGGACGTCGTCCGCGGCCTTCGCCGCCAGGTGCGGTCGCTGGAGGCTGGTGTCGAAAAGGAGCGCGCCCGGGCGACGTCTCTGCTCAGCGAGAACGAGAAGCTCGTGGACGAGCTGCAACAAGCCAGCGACCGTATCACGTCGCGCCATCCGCGTCCAGAAGCGGCGCGCGACCAGGAGGCGGACGATCTACGACGCAAGATGCGAGAGCAAACACGTGTGATTGAGGCCCTTCGCATGGAGGTCTCTGCAGCGACAGACCTTGTCGAAGGCAGCACTGCTGAAGGCGGGACCGAGGTCGACGAGCTTCGCGCGGAGAACCAGCGCTTGAAGAATGAGCTCAACGCCTTTGACATGGACTTTTTTGAGGAGATCGAGGATCTCAAGTACAGATACCAACAGGCGATCGAAGAGAACGCGCGGCTTCGCGCTCGTGCGGCGCAGTAGCCTAGCTTGGACGCGGGGCATCTAGACTACAACGATATTCTTCCGACTTTCTGTGTGAGACCGATTCCATTTCTTCATCGCGCCTTAGGTTTCTACTCCGAGCCGGCAGACGTGACATGCTCTTGTTGATATTGCTGCTGGTGCTGCTGAGACTTTGCTGCGCGACGCTGTTTCTCCGCGATCTCGTTGAGCCGATTGGTGACCTTTTTGAGCTGGTCGATAATGTACAGCTGGCTTGCGCTTTCTGGGAAAAGCATATTGACCTCTTCTCGTGCTTCCGAAGGCCTGAGCTCCTCGGTACGCTCGCGAAAGAGCCAGAGCAGGCGCTCCGTCATTGCCTCAGAAAAGGCCTGCCTCAGCTCTTGGCGGAGCGCGAAGGTGGGCACCGATCCTGCCACGTGGACGCGAAGAAACGCGAGTCGATCGACGTAACGATGCGGCCGCTCGGCGAGCTGCTCGAGCGTCACGCCCCCGCTGAAGAGCATGGAGATGTTCTTGACGCGGGGAGAAACCGCGGGAACTGCGGGCGTTGGCTGGCCGTCGAGCGCCTCCAGATCCGTGTGGGATATATTGAGAGCCGCTACTGGCAGTGCGTTGCTGCTATCGTCCCCCTTGTCGGAAGCCCCACTGGCACCACGCCAATTCTGGTTCTCTTGTACTGGCATAAGACCAGCACCATTATTTGGCGCGCCCTCCCCGTTGGGCGTCTGCTCTACGGGCACCGTTGCGCTTGAGGACCGGGGCGAGACTTGGGCAACCATCTCGACACGTGCCCGCAGTGGGTCGCTTGGTTCCCGCAAATCTAGGGAACGGGTGTTGCCCGGCTTTGGGCCCGCCGCCGAAGCCGCCGCCCCAGCGGTATCCGAGGCCCTGCCGCAGCCGCACCTGGCACAAATTGCCTGCGTGACGGCAAGAAACTTTGGCCAATGATAGTTTCGCACGTCATAAAGCGAGATCGCGCTTGATAGCTCCAGACTTTGCCAAAAGCTGATCGTCGGAGAAGCATCCGAGGCTTCCTGAAAGGTCACAAAGCTTTCCACAATGATGCTGAGCAAGATGTTGAAGAGAACCAGCGTGGTGAAGAAGACGTACGTCCAAAAAAAGATCTGCGCGATCACCTTGTCGCTATTGATGACGTCGGAGAAGATGACTGTCATGGTAGCATCAAATTCGCCCATTGACACAAAGAGCAGCGTGGTCACGGACTCAAAGTATGTGGAAAAGGCCTCGCCGTAGGGGCTGTACATTAAGAATCCCACAAAGGCGTAGGCGAGCACAACGAGCATGTAGACGAAAACGAACGAGAAGATATCTGACGTCGCGCGCTTCAGCGTGCGCGAGATAATGCCAGTGTCTGGGTGGAAGTCGAGATGCTGAATCGTCCGAATGACCATGAGAATAAGCAGCACCGCGTAGATTCGCTTTGTAAAGGTGACGCCTTGCACGAAGTTGACAATCTCGAGCACGCCGTGAAGAACATTTTCTGCGTCCGTCCCGTCGAACGGCTCGAGCGCGTCCGAGGAGCACTCGAACTGAAAGAAGCGAACGAGAACGAGGACGTGCAGGAGTATGATGCCGGTTTCAAAGCAGAGCACGATCCAGGAAAGCGCGCGGCCCGACCTGGCCTTCCAGGCCCCGACTTGACACTGAAGCTTGCGGGTCCATTTGGCCGCGAGAAGACACATTGAGACAAAAATCAATACCGCGTACACGGTGGCGAGGAAGATGGCGCCCGGCCGGACACCTTTTGTGGACCCTTGCGCAGAGTGGACGGTGACCTTGGGAGTAATAAGCCCGCCGACGTCGGAATAGAAGCACGCCTTCATGTATCCGTATCGGCCCCGTCCATTTAGGTTCTGGACGACCACGGTGGCGCAAAGCTCGGAGGTGGCATGGTCTACCCACTCGACCTGGTCAAAGAGGTAGTCGAAAACGCAGTCCATGTAAGCCTGGTCGATGTTGAGCAGGCCGAGGTCCACGATGGTGAGAAAGGTCCCGAGGTCCGCGTTCTTCTCGAAAGGATTCAACCCAAAGAGACTGAAATTACGAAGGATCTCTGGATATGCTTCGGTCAAGAAACTCTCGTACTCGTCTGCCTTGGATCCAGCCCTAGCACACCTTTTCTCCGGGTACACGGGGTCGTACACGCTGAGGCCCTCGTAGAGATCTTCGAAGTGGGCGTGGCAGGCCCCCATCTTGAAACGCCGCTGCGCGACAACGAGGCCAATCTGGTGCCGGTTGTACTGGTCAAGAAAGCCGCTAAACTGCGTCACGTTGCTGCACTTGTCGATGATTTGCGACAGGTCTCCCGCGCAGGATTGGAAGTCGCATTCGGCCGCGCTGACTTTATCTCGGATAAAGTACGGATCCGTGTGCGCGAAGGACTGCGACATGGCGCGCACAAAGGCTTTGGCCTCGAGCAGGGAGGCAACGTCCGCAAAGGCGACGCCATCCTCGGTGGCGACCGACTCTAGCGCGCGGACCAAGGCGTACTCTTGGCTGTGCGTCGAGGGCAAGAATGCAATAAACTGAAAGTAGGCGAGGCAAATGACCAGGAAGAAGAGCAGGACATGCACGCAGAGGTGGTTCCAGCCAAGATGGAGGCGCTTGACCTCGTTGGCGACCTTGAGGAACGCTGCTTTGCTGATGAGCACTTTTCTGTGGAAGACTTTGGTCGCGTACTTGCGCGCGCGGAACCCTCTGAAGAACGCCTGGATGCGGACGACGATCCGCTCGAGGTCCGCGACATCTGCCTGGCGGTCGCGCCGCGCGCCGCCGAGCTTGGCGGCGACGGCGTAGCCCTCGTCGAAGGGGTACCAGTTCGGCCGCACCACGTCCAGGCTGGCCCGGCTGCCCGCCGCGCCGCGCAGGCCGCCGCCCGCGCCGCCGTGGTTCCTGCGCCGCAGCGCGGCGAGCGTCGCCTGCGTCGCCATGGCGCGGGGCGGGGCGGGCTGGCGATCTGGCGATCATCAGAATCCGAATCAGGGCCACGCGAACACCCGGAATTACGGGACCCGGACCCCGGAATTCCGGGCCGTAACGGCTCGCTCTTCACGCCTAACTTCGCAGAACCCCCGGCCCCCGGGGGACTCTGGACGTACCTTTGCGCCAAAGTCAGGACTCATCTATCGTCAGCGCTGTCGGGGTTGACGTCGTCAACAACGTCGTCGTCGTCGTCGTCGTCGTCGTCGTCAGCTCTATCGTGCTCAACCTTGTCAACAACGTCGTTAATGTCGTCGTTGACGTCGTCGTTGACGTCGTCGTCGTCGTCATCGTCGTCGTCGAGGATAATGACAGCGCCGGGATGGGAGAAACCGCGGAGGAGGAGGAGTAGGAGACGCCAAGGGACCCCAACAAGCAGCATTTGCTGCGTAGGCGGCTTCGTGAAAGCGGGGGTCATCGCCGCGGTGCTACTGGGGCAAGAAAGCTGCACGGGGATGAGGTCGATGTTGCAGAACCAGCAAATTGCCGTCGAGGTCTTTGCCATGGGCCTAGGGGAAAACCACGCGATGCAAATGCAGCTCGATGGCCCGCGTGTGGGGGAAGATGATCTATGGCGGGCTGGAGACCTGGTCGAAGACTGCTGGCGGGTCGCGCAGACGGGGCTGCAAAATCTTTCAAGGCTCACTGACGCAGATTGGGCCTGCCGTGAGAAATTGCACCTTGTCGAAGCGACTTGGTACGTATCAAGCTGCGATGGCGATAAGAGCGTATATGAACAGCCTTTACTTCCGGCACCAGGCGACGAGTCATCTTCTTCTACCCCCTTTCACATCCAAGGCCCCGCGTGGCGTGTGGCTGACTGGTATGTCCACTTTGTAGCCGAACGTCAGCCCGTTGTCATGGAGGCTGACGACCGCGTCGCAATTGCGGAGGAATCGAAGCGCTGCGAGATGTCGGTCCTGCAGCAAGAGCAGCAACGATCGCGGCGCCGAGGGCGCGGCAAGCCAGAGTCTCTAGATCCAGCTGGGATGGACGGGACGTGCGACACGCAAACTTCGACGTCATTGCCCCAGTGGATCCCGCGCTCAGATCTGGAGGGACCTCGAATTGTGCATCGGCTCGCGCGGAATGCGGCAGTCGCGCCCTCATGGCAGCGCCTGAGCCTGCATCGGTTGCTGCACATCGCGCACGGGTCAGTCGACGTGGTCGTTTGCCCCTTTCGCGCCTCAATGCAACTCTTGTACCCGCAGGTGGATTTACGGGAGGTCAAGTTTGCAGCAAATCCCTTGCAAGCGAACTTTGCCAAGTTCCCCAAGCTACGCGAGACGGACGAAGCGTGCTTGCGTGACTCTTTGACAGAGGGCGCCACGCTGTATGTGCCCGCAGAAAGCGCGCTCGCAATCAAGGCTCGCGCCTCAAGCCTTGCGCTCGAGTTTTCCTTTGTCGATGAGATGGGCCAGAGCGGGCTACGCGAACTCGTTCGCATGCAGATGTTGCACTCCCGCGACGCCCAAGGTGGCGGTCTCTTGCGCCTCGCGACCGAGCCAAAGGCCACCGCCTTCGCCCGCGCTCTGCTCGAGGACGCGGCCTTTGCGTGGCAGGCCGAGGCAGCCCCGCAGTTCGCGGCGTGGCAGCGACTCCTTCGCTTGTCGCTTCTCGCTGACGCAGCCGTGCCGGAGCGGCCAGAGGTGGAGCTTGAGCAAAGCGGGCGCCGGGGCCTCCGCGTGCGCGTGCGCGCTCCGCGGGACCAGGTCTCGCATTTCGAGGTGCAATGGCGCCCCGCGCACGTGGACGTCGCCCTGCACGCCATTCTCGCAGGCCGCGTTTGCGACCCGCTCGCGTTCGGGACGGTGCGGGCGCCCGAGGTCCCCGCGACGCTCGTCCGGCAGCACGAGTGGGAGACGCTGCAGGTCTCCGGGCTCGCCGCCGCGGCCTCGTACGCGGTGCGCGCGCGCGCATTTAGCGCGGAGCGCGAGATCGCCGGCCCGTGGTCGCTGTGGGGGCGGCTCTCGACGCTGGGCGAGTCCGTGCCCAGCGCGGCGCGCGAGGCGCCCGCGGTCCAGGTCCGCTCCGTGCAGCGATCGTGCGCGAGAATCGCCTGGACGGAGCCAGCCGATGATGGCGGACACCCGGTGCTCGAGTACGTCGTCGAGCTCAAGACCGCGGGCGGGAATACCCTGAAAGCCGACGCGACGCCCTGGCGCGAGGCCGTCGCGCAGCCTGCGAGCTCCCGCGAGGCCCTCGTGTGCAACTTGCAGCCGGGTGTCGCGCATGCGTTTCGCACGCGCGCGCGAAACGAGCTTGGCGATGGATGGCCAAGCCCTGCGAGCGCGAGCGCAGTGATTCAGGGCCACTGCCTGGACGAGACGACTCGTGAGCTGCGGGCGATTGCCGCCGGCGGGAGCGCCCTCGAGTCGTTCACGACTTTCGCGGACCTTGCGGCGCGGACCGTGATCAAGACGCAGCCTGCGAAGCGAAACCCTGCGGATGTCAGAGTAACGCTTTCCGACGTCCTCGAAGTCCTGGTGGTGCATCGCCGAGACTCTTTTGGGGACCCCGTGGACCGCGCAGCTCCTGTGTGGGCTTCGGCGTCTTCGCCCCGCTCCTTTGACGTTCACGGGGAAGCGCGATGGGCTCATCCCCGCGACGCGTGCTCGGCGCTCGCAGACACTGTCGCCGGGGTGGTTGTGCTCGTAGAGCGAGGCGCGTGCCCGCTTTTGCACAAGGCAGAGCATGCGCGCGAGGCTGGAGCCCTGGGAATGGTCATTGTGGACGACAGCGGCGCCTGCGACGACGACTTTGAGCACGGCTGCAGCGCTGGCTCGTCGAAGCGGCGCGGAGAGGGTTTCGCCAAGCACGACCGCGCCTCGGCATGGGCGCAGCTCCAGCTGCCTGCGGTGCTGATTTCCGGCAAGGTTGCACGGGGCCTCTTGCACTAGTAGCATGTGCTGCTCATAAAGATGTAACATACAATTTAGCTCGTGCGACGGGATACACTACGCAGCTGCGATAGCAAGTGATTTGTTTCTTCTGAAAGGAGGCATGGGGCCGGTCTTTTGTTTGTTGCGGGGCGACAGCTCCGTGAGGCGGATTCAATCTCCTCGGGGAAAGCCTCGAGCTCCAAGGCAGACGCCGGCTCAGGGTCGGGCCATGACTTTTGTCGTCAGTCGCGCGGCAGCGACTTGTGATGATAAAAGCGCACAGACTCCCATGCGGGGACGCTGTCGTTGGACCAGTCCCACGCCATGGGGAAGTGCGGGGCAGGATCGAAGACTCGATAGGCGCCCGTGGTGTCTCTGGCGCTCACGCGGTGGGCTGGCGCCCACGATGTCGAGTAAATGGAGTGATTCCCATGGTCCAGGCGCTGAAGCCCGGTATCCCCCGGAAAAAACCATCCCTTGTCCAAGGCGCGGCTGTTCCCGCGCTGGTCGACAAAGTGCCATGCTCCATCGATGAAGACCTCAACCCAGTTGTGATTCCCGCACTGCGCGTCTGCGTCGCCATGCGGGCAAAGCTCTGGCCCCTTGTTCCAGTGAGGGACGCCGGCAACGCGGGCGGGGATCCCGACGCTGCGGAGCGCGTCGACCAGGAAGATGGCGAGCCCCGTGCAGGACGAGTTGTGGCGGCGCATGGTCTGAAAGGGCGAGTAGCTGTTGACCTGATCGGGCGGCGCGGCCTGGAAAACGATGGGCGGATCGACAATGGCCCAGGCCTCCTCGTTAAGGCGGAGCGTCACGCAGGTGGCGTCCTGGCAGGTGCTGGCGATCTCGTCCATGAAGACCGCGAAGACCTCGCGCCAGGAATCCCGCGGCTCCGCGAGCGAGGCGTACGGGAGCACGTCGTTCAGGAAGACGATCCAGGGCAGGTCGGCCGTCCAGCGGTCCGCGTAGGAGCTCCGGGCGCGCATGGCGAGCTCGACGTTCGTGGCAATGTACTCCGCGGAGAGCGCCTCGGCGTCGGCGTCGGGCATGTAGCGCACGAGAAAGTCGGCGGCCTCGCGCGTCGCCGCGTCGGCCGGGTCTCCGAGGCGCGCGAGCGCCTGCTCGAGGAGCTCGCGCCGCCTCCCGCGCAGTTCGCCGCCGGCGCCGGCGCCACCGCCGTCCGCGCGGCCGCGGCCCGCGTAGAC
>KQ758873.1:69447-92365 GCA_001462505.1 Aurantiochytrium sp. T66 | reverse complement strand
TTTTGGATTTGCTTTCAAAAGTAAAGTAAACTTAGTTGGTTGCTTTTGAATGGCTTCTCTCTCGTTTGAAATCTACGGAGCCCCGGCACCGCTCCTCCGCGCGTGGAGTACCCCGGAGGCCGCGCCTGGCCGCCGCGCAGAGCCGCCCGGGAGCCCTCGCGGCGCGCCGGCTGCAGGCCGCCTCTGCTCGCCTCTCGCCTGCGATTGTCTTGTCGATGTTGTCGAGACGACACGAGATCCTCTTTCTTTTCAAAGTTCTTTCACGGCGCCGTGGGTCTTCCATCCCTATAGTTTATACTAAAGGCACTCCTAGATGCTGCCTGCCTAGAACGTCCGATCCCTCTCGGCTCGGGGGGGGGTGTCCATATTTCTGCAGGGGGACCGAGTCAAGGCGTACGGAGGGCAGGGAGGCAGGGGGGGAGGGAAGGAAGGAGGGGGCGGCGGCCGCGAAACTTGGGCTAGGACCTCGTGAATCGTGAGTCGTGACGGCAGCTCGCGAGCAGCAGTCTCGTCTCTGCGGCGTCTCTGCCGAGTCTGCAGGTGCTCGCAGGTTAGTCCGTCGACCGAGGGCCGGTCGTTGTCTTCTTCAAGGTCTTCTTGGCGCCGCGTCATGTCACGTCAGTCAGGCCATGTCCTCCCTTTTTACCCTGGTATTCTTTTTCTTTCTTTCTATTTTATTTTATTTATGCCAAGCAAGACTGACAGTGAGAGTCCCGGCCCTTGCTTGTTGTTGATGACGATGGTCATGATGATAACGCGAGCGCTCGCTTGTGGCGGACTCGTGAACCCAGATGACGCTCCCGACAGCCTGCCCGCAGGCTGCGCGCTCCCGCACAGCGCGCCGCGCGCAGGCCGCGAGGCCAGCAGGACCGACGACTGGCGCGGGCTGCCACACAACAGTTTGGTTTCGAAAGGCTGGCATCATCATCCTTCGTCAGGAGCCCTTCGACAGCGACAGCTCCGCTCGCCTCGCCCGCGCGACAGAAGGCGAGGCCGCCGCGTGGGCCGTCGCCCGCGCAGGCTGCCGGCCGGCCGGCCAACCGGCCGCCCGAGGCGAGCGGCCGGCGAGGGCGAGGGCGAGCGGCAATTTGCCCAAGAACTTCGGCGGGTACGCGTCCGAGATGCAGCATACGCACGACGTCGCGATGGCCAATGGCGATGATGATAGTGAACGCGGAAATGTCTACGAATAGCAGCGGGCCGCCAGCCTCGACGGCGAGCCCAGCGGCTCAGAATATGGCGCAGGCGTCGGGCCCGCGCCGCGCGGGCCCCTCGGCGGAGACGCTGCGGGCGTCGGCCCTGAAGCGCGCGAGACCGACGCGAGCGTGGCGCGCGAGGACGCGGGCGACCTTGGCGTGCCCCTCACGGAGCGCGAGGCAAATAGGCGCGTAGTCGTCCAGGGCGACGTCGACGCGGCGGTCGCTCAGGAGGTGGCGCACCGTCCCGAGGTGGCCTCCGGCAGCGGCGCTCTTGAGCGCGGCCTGGCCTTGCGACGCAGGGTCCGCACGCCCGTCCCGTAAGAGCGTCTGTACGACGGCAGCATGACCCCTGGCGGCGGATACGCGGACCGCCTCGCTGTCGTGCGCGCCGGGATCCACGCCTTCTTGCTTGAGCAGAAATGCGACAATGTCGGCCGAACCCCCAGCCGCGGCCAGCCGCAATGGCCAGTTGCCCGGCGTGAAGGCCGTCACACCGCGCCCAAAAAAGAGCAGCGCGTTCACCACCTCTGCATCCCCGTGCTCGCAGGCCAGGCAAAGTGCCTTGTTGTTGAAGCCCCCGGCGTCCAGCGCCTCCGAGCACAGCAGGAGCCGAACGATGAACTCGGCACCCTCGTCGACCGCGGCCATGAGCGCTTTGTTCTCGCCATAGGTCACGTCGCACCTGGGGTCACCAAGCAATAATGCCGCCATGTCGGAATATTTGTTGCCGCGTCGGGCGATGCGAATCAACCCCTCGCTGAGCTCGTCGCCCGGGTTCACCCGCGAGTCCTCGAGCAGAGCCTTGACGGCATCAACCGCGTTCTCATCAATCGCAACGCGAACGAGCAGGCCCGTCTCGTCTCTCTTGGTCCTGCACGAGTCGCCGCAACGCTGGCCCGCTAATCTCCCTTGTGGCGCTTCCCGCACGCGCCTCTTGGTCGCTGCGCTCGCGTCTACCGAAGAAGGGGCCTTTTCCGCGTGGCTACTGAGCCGCGCAATAGCTTCTCGACGTACGCTACTTCGCGCGCTACAGTCGCCGTTGTCTATGGCGGTGGGACGCGCGATCTTCGACGCAACAGTGTCCGTGGGCCCGCCCCAAGCGGATTTGGCCTCTTTCGCGCGATGTTCTTGGTTCGCGCTACGCATTGCGCGAC
Organism: Aurantiochytrium sp. T66; assembly: GCA_001462505.1. Classification (NCBI taxonomy): domain Eukaryota; class Bigyra; order Thraustochytrida; family Thraustochytriidae; genus Aurantiochytrium; species Aurantiochytrium sp. T66. The sequence continues at coordinate 90,012 of KQ758873.1, read as the reverse complement.
ATGAAAGATCGTTTCTTGCCTCGAAGAGATGGCCCCCGCATTCATCGTCGTCTTGCGCTTCGGCACGACTGCGCTCTGGGCTTTGGCAGTCCCGCGCCGCAAATTTGGCGGGGCGTCGCCACTCCTTTCGTCTGACGTCGCCATCTCTAATGCATCCAGGCAGCGCCCCGTGCGTTGTCATGATGATTGCTCGCTTCGCTACGTTTCCTGTCTGCTGCCACTCCCGCTGCTGCTGCTGCAGCAGCGGAAGAAGAAGTCACAGCCGCCGAGTCGTGACCTCTTTGGTTGCCTCTCCCCGTCGTCTTGCTCGTTTGTGATCTGCTTCGGCCCGCGGGGGCGCCAAGCCGAGCCGCCTTGGGTTTTCTCGGGATGTCGACAGGCTCGGGACAAGCGGCGATGTCCGGCCTGCGATGCTCGCGCGGACAGCCAGCGAGCCAGGCGCCCGCCGGGTTGCGGAATGTCTGTCGGGCGGGGATTTCCTGGCTGATGGAATGAACGATCATTGATCGTGGCACTGTGAAACGACCGCGCAGGAGCCGCCGCAGTCTAGACTACCAGCCAGATCGTCGTGGTCTGCCAGAACGTGCGTGCCAATGCCATTGCGTGACGTCCATTGCGTGGTGTTCTTGCCAGAACGTGGACCGCGAGCCTGAGAATGGAGACCCCCACAGTCACTCCCTAGCTTCGTTTCTGTATTCGTCTGTCTGGGAAGACGTTATCCGTTGACTCAGCTCGGCGCCGGCGCCGCCGCCGCGCCGCCGCGAGATCCGCTTCGAGTCGGAGCTGGCACGGGCGGCTCATCTCAGCTGCGCCCGGCGGCGGTATGAGACAAGCTTTAGGCACGACTCGGCGAGCGCTGGGCGGAAGATGCTAGGGCTTGGGAGTAGAATCTAGGAAACCGGAAGAGGTTCAATCATCAAGGCTGGCTGTCTGTCACATACGTCGAACGCTGCAGTCCATCCTCCTGTGACTTCCAGATCCGTAGGCCGCTGTCTCCGCACTCGTCGTGCAAGGACAAGCGGTTGACGGATTGCTCGCTTCGTTCATCTGGAAAGACATGATAAGTCTCTTCGCTCGAGCCGACAGAATGCCGTTTGTTTACCGTCCACAGCGAAGCGAATCAGCGCGGAGCTTCTCCAGCATGGCTGCGATGTGGGCCTGCATTCCACATGACTCAAATGCACGACAGCGCCGGCACAGAGAAGACTCTTGATCCATCAGGCTTGCCGACGGAATTCTTCTCTTCACAGTCACGGTGGCAAAGCAAAGTAACGCTCAGTACAACTCGTTTCTGTTTGTCGACTGACCCGCGCGGGGCGCACCGAGCTGAGAGACGCAAGTCCGTCAAAAAGCACGCAAGTTTCTGACACAGCGGTCCAAGCTTGAGTCGCACGGCCGAACAAACACCCCCGGCAAACGTGACACGATCAGAAATCACTCGGGCTGCAGGTGACAATCGCCCTCGCCATTAGAGGGACATTCGCTCGTCAAAAAGCACGCAGGTTTTTGATACAGCGCTCCAAGCTTGAGTCGCACGGTCGAACAGACGGCCACGGCGAACGTGACACGATCAAAACCCCCTCGGCTGCATGTGACAATCGCCCTCGCCACGTTCGCCCTCCATATAAAGAGAAGGCATTCTGGCCGCGAGTAAGCTTCCGCTCGCGCGAAACGTGACTCCAAGCTTGCCCGCGTGGCGTCGATCTCTTCCGGGAATCCTGGAATCTCGCGGAGCAGCTGTCATCGGGTGACCGCCGGGGCCCGGCCCGCATTCCGCCCAAGCGCTTCTTCTGAAGAGGCCTCGCGGCGAGTCTCGGGATGAATTCCGCGAAGGAACTCCGCGAACGCGGTCGCGAGGGTGCCTCCCGGCCCGGGCAGCCGCTCGACGCCCGCGCTGCCGCTGCTGCTGCTGCTGCTGCTGCTGCTGCTGCTGCGGGTCGCGTCGGACGGCCGTAGAAACCGAGCGCCGCGACCTCGACCGCGACCGCGACCTCCGCCCGCCGGGGCGCGCCTCTGCGCTGCGAAGAGCCGCGGCGCGGCGCAGACAGCGCGCGCGGCGCGGCGGTCGGGCCCCTCTCGGGGCGCGGCGGCGAGGCGAGGCGAGGCGAGGCGCGGACCCGAAGATGGCGGGCCCAAGGTCGCAACTCGCGACGCTGGGCATGGTCCTCCTCCTTGCGCTCCTCCTGGGCGCCGGCCAGGCCCGCGCGGAGAGGGACATGTACTGCGGCGAGCAGAACTGCTACGCGGTGCTGGGCCTCGACGCTTCGGCGTCGCAAAAGGAGATCAAGAAGGCCTACCGAAGATTGAGCCTTGCGCATCATCCGGACCGGGAAGGCGGCGACGAGGCGCTCTTTGTCAAGATCGCCGCAGCCAACGAGGTGCTCGGCGACGACTCGCGCCGCGCCGACTACGACTACTTCCTCGCGCACCCGGAGGAGCACCTGTACAACTCCTTCCGCTACTACCGCGCGCAGACTGATCTTCGCGTCGTCAGCACAGGGCTCGTGATCCTGCTCTCGGGGCTGCACTACGGTCTGCTCTGGGAGCGCTATCAGCGCAAGGCGGGGCGCCTCCCGCTCGTTGAAACGCGCGTGCAGCAGCTCCTCTCCGCGGAGACCGCGGGGTCAAGCAAGAAGCGTAACAAACAGCAAGCACCAACTGAAGTGGAGGCTCTTCTGCGGCGCCAAGTGCTCGACGCCCTCGATGCCCAGGGCGCCTTTTGCAAGCCGCGCGTCGGAGATATTTTCGTCTTTTCTATAGCGCGTGGCCTTGTGCGCCTTCCGCAGCATTGGCAAGACTGGCGCAAGGCGAATCAAGCGGCGCGTGTCGCCCGTGCAGAGCAGGAGGCCGAGGCCGAGCGCCGCGCCGAGGAGGAAACCCTCAAGCGCCAAGAATCCGAACGTCGCATTCGGGAGGCCAAGCTTACCCGCGAGGCCAAGCGCGAGCAGGCCCGCGAGAAGGAGCGCAAGGCGGAGCAGGATCTTGCCAACGCTGAGGCCGAGGCCAGGCGCGAACGCAAGCAGCGTAAGCAGCTAGCGAGCGACCTTGCCAGTCTCGCCGGCGCACTTTCGCTCGAGGAGTTCACCAAGGACGACCTGAGGTATCTCTGCAACAGCCCACAGTGCCCCGTTGATAAGCTGCTCGAGTTCAAGCGAGATCTCGAAAGCGGCCGTGATGGCAAGCTCTCAGATCTGGAGGTAAACCGCCTCGTGGTGACGGCCCGCAAGCAGGCTCGCAAGGCGTACCAGGCGCGCGAGCAGGAGCTGCGCGACCTTGCGTCGTCGTCGAGTTCCTCATCGTCTTCATCGACAGTATCAAATGGAGACGCGGGGAGCAGTGGCGACGCCTGGACCGACGCCGAGCTGGCGGTCCTCGCCAAAGCTATTGCAAAGTACCCCGGAGGCACGAGGAACCGCTGGGTCACGGTGAGCAACATGGTCAATGCGACGAGCTGTGCCAAGATGCCACGCTCCGAGCAAGAATGCGCAGCGCAGGCCGCCAAAATCAAAAGAGCAGGTATGGCGGCCGCTGCAGGCGCTCTTGTCGGGGCCGCCGGCAGTCACGCCGACCAAGATGATAGTGACGAGGCGTGGACCTTGGCGCAGCAAAGCCAGCTCGAAAGCGGGCTGGCGCGGTATGCGAAGTTGCCAGATCCCAAGGAAAAATGGCAGAGCATTGCGGTGGGCGTTCCGGGCCGCTCTGCGAAGGAGTGCGCACAGCGCTATCAGTCTCTGCGCGAGAAAATCTTGAGCCGTCGGAAAGCTGCTGCAGAATAGAAATATTTCGTGGTGGTGTGTGAGCAGAATTGAACTAGAAGTCGTCGCGCGATGGATTCTTGCTTGTAAGCTTATTGTTGACGTAGAATCCGAATGAGAGTAACAAAAGATGTTGATGACTAGCTTCAGGGGATACGGGTCTGCCTCCGGACTCGAGCAAGTTTTGCTCTCCGTTGCGGCATGAAGACCAGTGGTGTTGAGTCGCGCGGGACGGCGCAGGCGCGTACGTTGTATACGTTGCGCTGGGAATGAAATGCCGAAATGGTTTGCGCATGCTCGCGTAGGAGCTGTGTACATGCTCACGTCCGACGAAGGGCCTGAATCCCGTAGCTGAGCGAAGCATGTAGGTCGTGGCGGCTTGCAGCCTGGCATAATGCGCACCGTACCTCCCACTAAAGCAGGCTCCCTGCAGACATGAGATCTAGAACATCTGACGCCTACGTTTCTTGTCCAATAGCTTATTTGACAAATTGCAATCAGCGCGGAGGGTTCTCAGCAAGATCAAGAGTCTTGCGGGATGCACAGTCTATGTGTGCTTTCATCCCCCGTGACCGGAGCCTAACTTTACAAAATATGATTCCGATACTGTAGCCGACCTATCTTCGGCCCTTTCCGAGCTGGCAAGCCTTACTGCCCTCGGCAGAGTTGCCACTTCAAGTTCTGTTGTTGCAGCCGGTTGTCTAGGAGTTGAGAGGCGAGGTCTCGGTGCGCATTCGCTTCGCTGCCGAGCCGTCGCCGTTCTTGCGGCTCTGCTCCAGCTGCTTCTGCTTTTGCTTCTCCTGATGTTTCAGGATGTTGGGCGGGAGCGTGACATTGTCGCTCTTGGGAAGCATGCCTCGGCGCTCTAGGTCGCGATATGCCAGATCCTCGTATGCACTGGTGATCTCCTCGATGCGGGCCTCGAGATCGGGGGCATCGGAATCGATCTTTTCGAGGTCCTGAATGGTCTTTGTGAGGGACTCGCACAGTTCGTTAATCTCGACCTCGCGAGCATCGCACACCTCCTTCGAGAGCCCCCCGTGCTTGCACTTGCGGCGCATCCATCCAATCTCGCTCGTCAACTTTCCGCGGCGCCGACGCAACCTGCGGATCACGCGCTCGAGAGTGACCTCCTTCTTCACGCCCTCCGAAACGCCGCGAGCCGTGACCTCGCCCGTACGCGTGTCCTTTTGAAAGAGGTCAACGTTGCGGCGCGTGTGGCGGTCGTAGGCCGGGCCATAGCCGTCTTGCTGCGTCCGGCAGCGTACCTCCTTGCAGGCGTCCGGACCAGAATGCAGCGCCTCGGCTTGAGCGACGATGTCATGGTAGCACGGCAGCCAGTCCTCGTTGTTGCCCTGCCGCGCAAAGGCCTCGCGCAGATCCTTGTGGACCTCAAAAGTGCCGTGCAAAATTTTAAAGAGATGGCCCCGTACGATCTTCGGGCCCTCGTTGTACCGTTCGGCGAGCTCAAGGTACTCCTTGGCCAGCTGCACGGGCTCGGGCATGCGCTCGCCCAGAGGCATCCCCAGCGCCGGATTCTCCAGCAGGCCTTCGGCCGACATGACGCCGTCCGCGCATGTGGCCTCGAGGCACGCCTGAATGTCCCTGCGGCGCCCGACGCTTCCATTGGCCAGCACAGGGATGCCCAGTGCCTCCTTGACTTTGCGGATGACACTCCAGTCGGCATCGCCACGGTTCTCCTTGTTCTGCTCCTTGGTGCGCCCATGCACCGTGAGTAGCGAGCATCCGCTGGCCTCCAGGCGTCTGGCAAGCTCGAGGGTGCGGTCCTCTTCAGGGAAGATGCGGATCTTGCACGAGACCGGGACGCTGAGGTTCGAGGAAAGGTGCGAGACGATCTCCTCGAGCAGCTCCACCTCTTCCATGAGGAAGGCGCCGTAGCGGCCGCGCCGGGCGATGTCTTGCGGGCACCCGAGGTTGAGGTCGATGCAGTCGCACTGGCTCTCGACGAGCTTGGCGGCGCGCAGCAGCACGTCCTTGTCGTGGCCGCAGAACTGCACGACCAGCGGCCGGTCGGCGGCGTCGGTGGTGAACTTTTCCGCGCGGTACTGCTCGTTGTCGCAGAAAATCCGCGCGTGGAGCATCGGCGTCCAGCACAGCTGCGTGCCGTACCGCCTGCACAGCGCGCGGAAGGCGAGCTCGCTGGCGTCCACCATGGGCGCCAGCACGAGCTGCTTCGTCGGCAGGCCCAGCAGCTTATGCACGGGTTTCGACGCCATCGTCTCGCCCCGCGCTCGCTGCTCCGCCGCGGCGCCCGGGCCGCGCCTGCCTGCGCGCCCGCCTCGCCTGCGCTCGGGGCCCCTGCCTGGCTCGCGGCGCGGGGCGGTGGCCTGGGGCGGCGACCGGTGACTGGTTATGGTTCAAGGGTCGTGGTCATGACGCAGTACGTACAGACGTACCATTGGTACTACGTAACCAACAACATCGACATCGTGATCATCGCAATGCCAATCGCGAACCAAGGCGCCGGGCAGGCTCGCAGTGCAAACGTCGAAACCCGTGACTGCTTGCGGCTTCGAGTTCAAGTTCACGGTCATGAGGTGACGTATCATGATGCCAATCTCGTCGGAGACCTCTTGCTGGGCAAGCCAAGGCGCCGGGCAGGCTCACAGTGCAAACGTCGAAACTCTTGTACGTACGTGGTACCATGGTAAGCTGATTGAGAGCGCAAGGTAGTACGTACTACGGAAGTATATGCATAGATCGCTGGCCTCGAGAACCAGGTTCGTCAGAGAATCGAGAGCTCCGAGCCGCTGAGATCCGCGTTCGCCTTGATTTTATTCACATCCGACTGCGAGAGCGACCTTCTTCGCGACGAGGAGGAAGAGGAGGATGACGCCGAGGCGTTCCTCCGGCTGGCGCCCTGCTGAGCCGCTTGGTGTCGATGCTGCTGCTCCTCGCGCTGAGAACCTGAAGCTTCTCGGGCCCCGAGCGAGGAGTGTCGACGGCGCGGGGGCTGGAAACTCGACCCTTGGAGCGCTGTGCCAGGTCCGAGAATTTCTGGCGGGGGAGGCGGCGGGGCGCGACCGTACCGTTCGGCCAAGGCCTTGGCCGTCTGGGCGGGCTTCGCCGACAGACTGGCGTGGTCGGCGGCGCTGAGTTTGTGGGTCTCTGGCACCTCTGATGGCGCTGGCGTGCGGGCTTGTTTGCCCGCAGAAGATTTGGCGGCGCTCGAGGCCGCGTTGCTGCTGCCGCGGCCGCGCACCGTGGAGCGCAGCATCGAGGCGAAGCGCCCGATGCTCGACTTCTTCTTGCTCGACGAGCCGCCGTGGTCGGGCGTGATCGGCCGTTCCGCGGCCGCCGAGCGCTCGTGGGTCTCGCTAGCCTCGGTATGGAAAGACGGCGAGTCGCCAGCAACCGAAGACGGTGGGCTGATCAGGAGCGCGCCCTCCTCGGCCTCGGCCTCGTGATGCTCGATGAGAACGCGCATTACGCTCTGCGCGACCTGCACCTCGCGGTATGAGCGCGCGGCATCAGCGTGGCTGATGCCGAGTAGGAGAAAGAGACCTGCCCAGTCCGCGGCCATGTCGCGGGCCCCCGGGCGGCACGAGCGGAGCATGGAGCAGATGGCGGAGACGGCGGGCTGGCTATCTTTGGGCAGCTTCCAGAGCACCGGCACCATCTTGGCATACATCTGCGCGGAGGGCGTGTCCGCGGCGGCGGCGGTGGATTCGTACTTCTCCAAGAGCTCGCGACGGACGCGCGGCGGCATAATCTCCAGGCGAATGCAGGAGATCTCGAGCGCCTCCATGAGCACGGCGGTGGAGAACTGACCGACGGCGTCGTCGAAGCTGCTGTGATTCGCGGCGGCGTCCTGGCCGAGGAGGTCCGCGCACTCGAGACCTTGCGGCGTGCGCTTGCCGTCGGCGGCCGCGCGGCGCTGGAAGTCCGCCGCGAGGTCCCTGGCCGCGAGGTGCCTGCATAGCCGCGCGATGCCGGCGCGCTGGCCCGCCGCCTCATCCTCGCCCACGCGCGGCGCCGCCTCCATCGCGGCGCGATCGATGTCCGGCGCTCGCCCGCGCGGCCTCGCGGGCCCTGGCTCGTGCAGAGCGCAGGGCAGGCGGCGCGTGCCGCGCCAGCCCCCTGGCGACGGTGCGGTATGCGGCTCGGGCTCGGCGACGAGGAGGGTCACAAGGCCGACTTGGGTTTACGTAATACGTACGTACGTACGTACATACGTATCGCCAAACTCCGTATCGCGAAGGCCGACCGCAGGCGCGGGAGGAGGCGCGAGAGGGCTGCGGAGACGCGCAGCTAGAGCGTGGGCGGGACGACGCAGACAATCGAGGAGAAATGAGCTCCGGAGGGCAAGGCAATGGATGTGGAACCGAGGTTCCTTGCCTTGGGGTCTTACGATCTTCACGCTGTAACACTATCAGCCTCCAAGAGAGCTCCTTGTCTCCCGAGCATACATTTTATAGGAAGGCAAGGAATCAACAGGCTTCAGGAATCAATCTTCGTCATTTGTTTCTAGCTTCGCCAAGCCTCTAGGCCTAGCTACTCGTAGAGCGAGGACACCCGCGTGTCAATCTTGTCGTTCGGGGCGAGCTGGTGGACAAACTGCTCGGGGATGGGGAGCTCGCGCATCTCGCCCTTGAACTCGAAGGCGCAGTTCATCTCGGACGAGTTGGCGGCGACGATAATGAAGTCTGGGTTCGCGGCGCAGTCCTTGCTGATATCGACAAGGACGCCGTCGCTCTTGTCGATCATGATGCACGGCGCAACGCCCGTCACGTAGACCTTGACGGACTTGCTGTTGGAGATCTCGACGTTGCCGACCACGTTCTCGACGAAGATAGAAGTCTTCTTCACACCATCGATCTGCACGGAGGCGCACTTGCCGCTAATGTGGATCCCAGACCCCTTGCATCCGTACACCGCGACGGCGTGCATGGTCTTCTCCACGACCACGTCAACGTTGCCATTTTCCACATCTTCAACGGTCCATTGGTTCGCGCGGAATTTGGCCTCGGGACTCGACGTCGCGGCTCCCTTGGGGGCCTCCGCGCTCGACTTTTTGTGCGTGGGCGCCACAGGGGGCGCCGCCGCCGCGGTCGCCGTGCCGGCCTCATCGGCGGCCTTCTTCGCGCCGGCCTTCTTCGCCTTGCGCGCCTTCGACGCCTTGGACCCCATCTCGGTCTCGCGCGCGCGTGCCGCCGGGGCAAGCTTCCTAGCTGGTCTGGCGGCGAGCGAGGGAGCGAGCGCGCGAGCCGAGCGAGGGAGCGAGCGCCCCGTGCCGGTAAAGTACTGGTACGATATCGCGCTCAGGTACGGTATCGCGCTCAGGTACGATATCGTGCTCACGTACGATATCGCGATCCTGTACGATACCGCGATCCTGTACGATATCGGCAGACGGTTGTACAGCGACGAGACCACGCCCAAATCCGGACCAAGCCGCGCGCGCGCGCGCGCGGCCGGCGGCAGGAGGCCATGCCCGCGCCCGCGCCCGCGCCCGCGCCCAACAGCCCGGCAGTGACGCCCGCGCGGACGCAGGCCCACGGCGACGATGGGCGGCGCGGCGCGGGGGACGAGGCGGCGGCGCTCGAGTACTTGAGCCTGATCAACCGCGGCCTCACGAGCTTCTCGGACGAGCTCCTCGCCAGGGCCGACCGCGTCGGTGCGCTCAACCTGCAAGGCAACCAGATCTCCTCGCTGAGCGGGCTGGCGGACTTTCCGGTGCTGCGCCAGGTCAATTTGGCGTCTAACGACGTGAGAGAGGTTGTCGCCTCGGACTTGGCCGGCCTCTCGCAGCTGCAGACGCTGAGCCTGGCCAGTAACCTGCTGTCATCGCTTCCTGCCGGGTCTTTCCCGCCGCTTGCGAATCTCAGATGCCTCGACCTCTCGTACAACGCCATCGAGGACGTCGAAGGGCTCAGTGTCCTCGAGCAGCTCCAGGAGCTCAACCTCCGTCAGAACCGGCTCGGGGCCACCTCGGCTCTCGTCCCTCTGCAACTGTGCCGAGCGCTGTCCACGCTCTACATCTCAGACAACCCGCTCTGTGCTACGACTCGGACGCTTGCACGTGACGTGCAAGCCATCCTTCCCCAAGTGCAAGAGACGGACGCGCAGGAAGAGCCGGCGACATCCCCTGGCGTGCGCCGAGACCGCCTTCGCCCGGATGGATCTCCCGTTACGCAGGCCCGCTCCCCATCGCCGCAGGCCCAAGCCGCGCACGCCCAGGCGCATTCGCCGCCGCCGCTCGAGCTCCCTCGCTTCCAGCAAGCCGCCGAGCGCTTTCTGCGCCGCATGGAGCGGGAACAGCTCGACGTTACCGCCGCCTCGTCACCTCGTGGACCATCCAGTAGAGGGCGCAACCCGTGGCAGCATACCTCCAGCCCCGGCGACCGCATCGTGCATACACGCGTGGTGCGGCAGCGCATGCTTAACGAGGCGCAGCAGAGCCTTGTTCTGGCGAGCTGGACCGCTAGTGAGGGCACCGATAGCAGCAGGATGCCGCGGCGTCCCTCGGAAGTGCTCCAGGCCTGGGCCGGGGAGGAGACGCTCTCGCGGAGCATCAGCCTGGAGGACGATGAGTTTCTCGACCTCCTCGTCTCTGCGGGCGTGAGGGGCACGCGACGCCAAGTGCGTCAGCTCAGGGAAGCCGGACGGCGAGGCGCGCCCCTCCCGACGCTTTGCGTGGGCCACTTTGCCGAGACGCTCGTGCTTCTTCGACGCGACACCAGTCGTCGAAGGAATATTGCAGCCGAGGCAGCCAACGCGTCTCTCGACGACCCGACGGCGCCCCCTCGACGGGGGCGAGGCCGCAACGTTGCGCGTGCTGCCTCCTCCTCCTCAGGATCTCCTCCGACCCGGGAGCGCTCTGACGATTCAAGCGGCGAGCGCCCCGCGAGTTCGCGACAATCCTCACCAGAATCCATCGGTGGGAAGGAAATTGGAGAAACAGAGCCGCAGGTCGAGGATGCGATGCAGGACGCTAGTGAGGATGTGCCGCCTGCCAGTGCGCCCAGTCCGCACCCCGAATCAGAACCTGCACGCGCGAGCTCGTCAAGCTCACAGCCAGCGCAGGGCGACGAGCGCGAGAGACCCCCGGGCGCAGCCTCGACAGAAAAGCAGTCTCGCGAAACAGAGCGAGAAAAGGAAGAGGGTCTGCTGCTGCTGCCTGGCGCGCAGTCCCGGGGCCCGGATGAGGAGGAGTCCCAGGTCGCAAGCCATCAGGACCCACAGCGCTTCCTCCTCACGGAGCTCTCGCTGCTGCGGCAACGCCTCGAGACACATGAGCAGGAGACCTGGCAGCGGCGCTTCGAGCAGCTGGAAACGGCTTCGTCGGCGGCGTGCGAGCGTGTCCGTGCCGATCTCGAGATCAAGCTGGCCAAGGCGCAGGAGAATCTTCAGCGTGCGCGCGCGGAAAAGGACAAGGAGCTCGCGGCAACCGCCGAGGCCGCCCAGAAAGAGGCCAGGACGCTCCACCAGGAGCTCGAACAGACGCGCGCCGCGCTCGCGTCCGCGACCCAGGAGAATGTCTTGCTCACGGAGCGTATGGAAGCGGCGCTCGCGGGCAAGCGCGCGGTCCAGGAGCGACTCGAGCACTTCCAGGACGCAGCAAGTCTGACGCAAGACCAGCTCGCCGGGCGCGCCGACGCGCTCGTTGCCAAACTCGCGCTCGCGGAGTCGCAGAGGGACGAGTTCGAGGCCCGGGCGCGCGACCGCGCCGCCGAGGCGCAAGCTCTGGAGCAGCGCGTCGGCGTCGTCCTCGCCGAGGCGCAGCAGCTGCGGGGCGAAGTGGCCACTCTCAAGGACGCTGCGCGACACGCGGATGCGAATGCCGCTCACGGCAGGGACGCGCTCGCGCGGCAGCTCAACGATGCCGAGACGCGCGCAAGTGACGCCGCAAGGCAGCAAGTTGCCCTTCGGCAGGCGCTCGATGCCGAGCGCGAAAAGGCCGGCCGGCAAGAGCTGCGTCTGCAGCGAACCAGCCTAGAGCTGCAGGGCGCACTCCGGGTGGTCAGCGAGCAGAAGCAGCGCCTCGAGCGCCTCGTGGCGGCGGTCCGCACGAGGGACAGTGATCTCGCCGAGGTGCGACAGAAGCTTGCGTCCGCGGAGGCCGAGCACGCTGACGAAATGGCCTCGCTTCGCCTTGAGACGCGAACTCTCGAACGGCGCGTCCGAGATGTCGACGAGGCCCGCGCTGACGCCCTTCGCGCCCAGGCCGAGGCAGACCTTGCGCGCGAGGAAGTCCGCAGGGTCGCCGCTGCAGCGGCCATGGCGCAGCAGTCTGCTGCCCACGAGCTCGACGAGGCGCGCGCAGCGCTCAAGGTCAAGAACGCCATGTTGCGCGATCAGAACCACAGTCTGGAGACGGCGCAAAAGGCCGCCGCAGCGCAGGCAAACCTGGAGCGCGCTGTCGAGGCAGCAGAAGTGCGCATCAGCGACCTCAAGGCCCAATTACGGGACGCGCAGGACACCATCGAGGAGCAAGAGGGCCTTATCGAGGGCTACGAGGACGCCGCCCGCGACCAAGAAGACGTCGAGGCGCTGCGCAAGGACCTCGGCCGCAAGACGGCTGCAATGGAGCAGGTGGCCAAAGAGATGGAGCAATTCCGAGATCTCATTCGGCGGCGGGATGCCAAGCTCGAGGACCACAAGCGGCGCGTCCACGATCTCGAGGCCCAGGTGCAGCAATCCGCCGAGGAGGCGGCACGTGCCCGGCAAGATGCGCAGCGCAGCGCGGATCGTGCTGCTCAGACGACCGCGGCGCTCACCGCGCTCCGCGAGACGCACGATGGCCTCGCAGCGCAGCAGGCCGCCCTCGAAAAAGAACTCGATCGAGAGCGCGAGGCTCTTTCCAGGGCCCACAATGACTTGGACGCGGCCAAGGCAGAGGCCCGAGAGCGGGGACACGAGATCCAGGTCCTCGGGCGCGCTTTGGAGCAGGAGCGCGCCAAGAGCGCACGGAACGTCGCGCGCTTTGAGCGCCTCGTTGCGGATATGCGCTAATCGACGAGACGCCTGCCAACCGTGGTTGGCAACCGGCACAGGGTAAGACGAGTCTGCAGGGGTTGCGGACGCGTCGAGTTGCTGGTCAAAGGATATAGATTTCTACAATTACGTACGCACAGTCTTCATTTATCCCGAGTCGCAAGGAGACAACTCTAGAGAGACTTCTGAAGTGACCGACTCCGAGTCCGAGGCGGCTGTGGACGAGGACGAGGCGCGCCGCCGGAGCGAGACGCGCCGCGTGTCCATTTGCAAAAGCGTGCAGAGGTGTATGCTCCTCTGCAAAACGCGGGGGTCGCTCGGGCGACGCGCGAGCATCCCTGTAGTTGCTCGCCGCTCCCTCGCGTAGGCCGCGGGAGGCATTACGCGCCGCTTCGCAGAGCTAGCCGCGTGCAAGGGCTCTCGGGCTCGGTCGTCGCCGTCGACGACAGCTGCGCATTTCTGGCTGGTATGTAACAAAGCCCTGCTTCCTTCTCCTCTGCGCGCCTCGTGGTCCGTGGCTGGGACGATGCCAGGGACGTGGCGTTCTTGGGACGAAGCAGGAGGCGCCTGGTGCACGGGCTCCGCGGGCCGGCCGGGCTCCTGGTTGGCGGCTGGCGTCGCCGCGTACCGCGAGCGCTCTGCCAGGCGATGCGACGTATGGGCGCGTTTTCGGTAGCCTCGGTTCTGCGCCGGAAATGGCGGCGGCAGGCCGGGACTGGCATCGCTCGCCGTGCACCTCAGCAACGACGGCGAAGACGCTGTTGTTGATGCCGACGAGGAGGATGCCGACGCAGAGGAGGATGCGGCCGAGGTGTCGGCTTCCGCGGATTGACAGGCGTCTTCGTCGGCCAGGCCGTCGTCTACCGGGTACCTTGGCAGCACGCTCTCGGTCGCGCGGCGCTGGGGAGGAGGGGTCTTGCCCGCCTCGAACCTTACGCGGCGCACGTCCTTCTGCAGGACCGTTTGCAGCTTGACCGCGAAGCGGACGTTCTCCGCCGCGACGCGCGCCTCGTGGAAGTCGGCCGAGGCGCGGCGGCGTTCATCGCGGGCGCCGCCGCGGGCGTCGACGCGTGCGAGCGCGTCCGCGAGCTGGCCTGCCGACGCGCGCCGCAGGAGCGCCTCGCGCGTCCTCGCGGAGAACTCTCCCGGCGGCGCGGCGGCCCTCTTCGCGGCCTCCGCGCCGCCGCCGCCGCCGCCGACGTCGCAGGAGACGACCACCGGGCACGAGGCCAGCGCGGGCCTCCGCATCGGCATGCCGGCCCGCGCGGCGTCGCGTGCGCGAAGAGCGGGATGCGGAATTGCGGCTGGCGATAGCCCTCGATAGTAGTGGTACTGCTTGTGAAATTGACCAACCCCCCGCGAGGCAACGCGACGCGAGGCGACGTGACGCGAGGCGAGGCGACGCGAGGCGAGGCGAGGAGAGTGCCGCGCGCGCGCGGAACTTTGCGCGGAGGTCGCAAAGGCGCGTTGCTTGGAGTGGAGGCGCGCTGCTGGGAGGAGAGAGCAGACCAGCAGCCGATGTGGCGCGCCGACGCCAAACGATGTGGCGCCCCAGGCTGTTCGTTTCTGTAACCAATAGCGGGCTACGTACAACGTGCGTGGACGCCTCGTACGAGGTGCGTGCGTACGCGGGGCGCGCACGCGTACGGGCGCTGCGACGAGGCTCGGCGAACGAACTGCGCGACGCCGGGCTGCCAGAGCAGCCAGACGGAAGGAAGGAAGGAAGCCGCGACGAGGAAGCGAGGCGAGGGTGGGAGGGAAGTGCAACTCGCTGCGACCAAGGAGGCGGCTAGGCGCGAAACTTGTCGGTGAGAAGCTGCGGCGCGAAGGGTTGGGTTTTTGCCTGGCGTGGACTTCTTGGGCGGGCTTATATGATCGAATTTGGAGCGAACGGCAACACGATGAGTGAAGTTGGAGTGCGAGTGGGAGTCGCATCATACTCTATCCCACCCTGTTGCACGACCCTGTCGCACCCCATTCGCAACCCGCAGTCGACTTCGTACAGCACGGCGCACTCGTTCCATTCCGTGCAGCCTCTGCCAGTCTAGCGCACAGGGAAAAAGCTGGTCGCCCATGGCAAGACCTGGCCAAAAAGGTCGTCCATGGCAAGAGCACCAGAGTCCGCGCGACGCCCTTCGGCAAAAGAGGAAGTTCTCGAGCAGGAGCCCCGCGTAGCCATCCAGGGAGCGAGGTCGACAGCACGTGCCGTCTGCGAGCGAGGGTCGGGCGGGGGATTCGGCTGAGGCACAGTCCATTGCGAAGACGCGCGGCGAGGAAGGGGCCCGACCAGATTGCGGTTGCGGGATCCTGTTTTCCACCTCGATTGGACTCGCTTCCTCGGTCGCACCGCGTACCAGATTTCGGAACCATCGTCCAGTTGAGGGAGCATGCGGAGAGCTACAGCTCAGACCAAAAGCTGCAGCTTGAGCTCGAAGTCCCACCACACCTCACGCGGAAGCTACTGCCCTGTGAATTCTCAACAATGCACCAGCTTCGCGCAGCAAGGGCACTGCGGGCACTGCAGAGCAGAATGGATCAGGGACGGAGAGACGTTGCAAGGCGACCTGGACAAGCACCCTTGGCGGGCAACGATGATTCGGAGGACGCACGAGGGAGCTTGCTGTCTTGCGGGGCTGTCACGCTGGAGTGCATTGAGCGTAGAGACATCTTCAGAGCGGTATGGCCGCCACAGCGGGACACCTAGTATGACTTTCTCGGATCATTCAGCCTGCGAGAAGTCGCCTCGTCAGACTGACTGATGCAAGCGCGGACGCTCTCGTCAGAGGCGCGGACGCTTCTTATCTACGATTCCACCTCCTCGTCATCTGGCTGCCTGCAGAATGAAACACTGTCTATTTACGTAAATCATCGACTCGAAGGTCACCCCAGAAAGACGTCGTTTCCCCCCGCAAAGCGGCCATCTCGTCAGCAAGCAGTTGAAGGTGAAGGCCTTTCTTGCCTGATTATGGAGTATTGAAATAGAGATGATGGCTCTCCACACTGGCAGGGCGAAGAAGAGTCTGAAGACGACGAAGGGCGTAAACTGCATATGTCCGTTGAAAAAGAAGAAATTTTCGAATTGAAAAACTCGAATTTTGTTCACGAAGCACTCCATTGTTTACGTAGCTTTGTTATAAATTTGTTGCATCTGAACGTCGAGCTCGATGAGCTCGTAAGCTTGATCCGGCGCGCGTACAAAGATCATGGTGGCTTCATTTCTGTCCAGCTGCCTGGTCGCGAGATTGACATTCGCTGACTTTACGTGACCCGTGCGTCTACCTGTACCAGCTGTATTGTCGAAAATTTGTTCGCCAGTTCATGATGCTGGTGCTGTGGCATTCGATTCGCACCGTGGCAGTGCGGTCTGCAACAACTCCTGTTCTACGTCTTTCCGAACATGGCCAAACGGTGTGCGCGCCTCTCAGCTTCCGAAAGCGAACTCGGGAACTCCGCTCGCCTGCCGTATTATCACGAGAGCGCGCACGACGAGCATGCATCTGCATACATTCACTCATTTACGAGCCTGTGCGCCCTGGATAGATTGCGCCCCTGCAGGCAGGCAGGCAGGCGCGGGCGTGCAGGCCGGCGACTTGCTGGCTGGCTGGCGTGCGCGTTGCGGAGACGCCACGACGCCACCATGGCGTCGCCAGCGACGCGGTTCAGCCAAAACTTTGCGCTACCCGCGGTGCTGCGGAGGGAAGGCAAAAATCGTCACAACGACTTGCGAAGACGCTCGTCGGGACGGAATCAGCGAAGGGCGTCCTCGTACGCCATCGCCGCGGACCTTGCCGACAACGTAAACGATGTCTTTCAACGCCACAGCGCGGCGCCGCAAGCCCGCCACGAAAAGTCCATCAGCGCCAGAAGCGTAGATCAGAGCATCAAGCTCAAGGTCGGCACTATCGACGGCATGGACACAGCCGGGGACCTCGAGAACAAAAAGGTCACGGAGCTGCGCAAACGTATTCGCGTATACCTGGCCACCACCAGCTTGGGCTACATTCTCGACGTGCTGAATGGCATTTTCTCCATTCTCTCCGTCTGTCTGGTGGTGACCTCGACGTATGGGATCGAGACCAGCGCAAGCGTCTACACCGATCTCGGGCTCTGTTGCTTCTTCCTCGCAGACTACCTATTACGGCTCTTCATCGCCGATTCGCGCATGGAGCAAATCTTCTCCTGGCAGGCTCTCCTCGACGCCATCACCATTTTGCCCACATTTGCCGCCCTGTGGACCAGCCTCGATTCTCTCGACCTCGCTGCCTCCAAACCCTGGGTAAGCGTCTTTACCACGATCGGCATTGAGTACATCCGCATTTTCCGCATGCTGCGTCTTCGGCGATTGCTTCTGTACCTGGACAAGGAGCAAAAGAAGGAGATTGGGCTCGTCGTTTTGCACGTTCTGACCGGCCTCTTGTTCGTGGCCGCCGTCCTTTTCTCGCTGGAGAACACCTTCCGTCTCCCCCTGCGCGAGGAGATGCTTTCATACCACGAGATCATGTACTTTCTGGTGGTAACCTTCTCCACCGTGGGCTACGGCGACATTTCCATGGCCACCGTGCCCGGCAAGCTACTCGTGGCAGGCATCATCTGTCTCACCTTGCTCTACATTCCCCGATGGACTAATATTATTCTCAAGAACATTGGGAACACTAGCATTTACAGGCGCTCGCAATACGTGGCCTCGTCGCACGTGTGCCACGTGGTGGTGACCGGATTCGTCGACCCGGTCAGCGCCAGGGACTTCCTCAAGGAACTCTTTCATCCCGACCATGGCAACCCGACCCTGCATGTCGTCTTCCTCATGCAGGGGAGCCCCGGCGAAGACCTCTTGAAAGTACTGGACCTGCCTATGTTTCGCTCCCGCATCACCTATCTCGATGGCTCCCCGCTTAGCACGCGCGACCTCGCCCGGGCCAAGGTCCAACTCGCGAGCGCCTGCTTTATCCTGGCCAACAAGTTCACGCGAACACCCCACAATGACGACGCAGTCGCCATCCTCAAAGCCCTCTCCCTCAAGAGGTTCGTCATGCACCACCACAGACCGGACATTCTCGTGTGCGTGCAGTTCATTCGCCCCGAGAGCAAGGCGCTCTTCACCATCAGTCGCGCCAGTATTCCATGCCACCTCGTGGACCAGGTCATCAGCACCGAACAGGTCAAGATGGACATTCTCGCCAAATCCTGCCTGTGCCCGGGCTTCATCACCATGCTGAGCAACCTGGTGGGCTCCATGGAGGCTGATGTATCGGAGGGGTCATCGGCCGATGACTATGATCAGCTCAACGCAGCGCCGCCGGCCCGCAAAGACACGCCTCACCGCGGCCTCAACAAGATTTTCCCTTCCTTCCGCTCGGATCGATATCTCAACGACGCCTCGCAATCGACCCTGAGCGCCCGCGGGTCCCAATGGATGTCCGACTACAAGCGCGGCGCTGGTTACGAAATCTATCGCGTCACCCTCGGCAGCGCCTTCACCGGAGTTCCCTTCGCAGAAGCCGCCGAGATCCTCCATCGTCGCCTGGGCATCGTCCTTTTCGCCATCGACATCCAGGCCCCGCATTCCCAGCGCCACCGCGTGGTCCTCAACCCCGGCCGCTTTCGCATTCCGGACGTCGAGGAGTACTATGTCCACGCCTACGTCATTGCCGAAGACGAGCGCAGGGCGGCGCTCAACTTTCCCGTGCGGACAACGCACCCGACCATGAGCATTCTCGTCCGTGAGTTGTCGGCCGCCAGCAAGCTCGAGGAGATCCTCGAAGACGCCCCTGGGGAGCGCAAGGCACAAAGGCCTTCCGACGCTGCGAGCGAGATGAACTCTTCGCAAGCGCCGATCAAGAAAGGCCTCTGGGCGGCCATGCGCAACGATCTGAACGGAACGGGTCCGGACGAGGAGCTCGACGCCGCAAATGACGCCGACAATTTTCACTTGGCGGAGCGCCAGCTGAGTCTCGAGGAGGCAACGATTGAGATCTCGCTCGCGGCCGAGATCCCGAGTATCCGCGACCACGTTGTCGTGATCGGTCGATTGGACCACGTCATTTGCTTCGTGCAAACCCTTCGGCTCAAGTACCTGCAGGAGCTCATTCCAATCGTGCTGCTTGCCGAGGAACCCCCCACAGAGACTGTTTGGAGCAGACTCTCGAGGTTTCCGCTCGTATTTTTCGTACGAGGCACCCCGCTCGACGGCAACGACCTCGGCCGCGCTGGCCTCCGCTTTGCCAAGGCAGCCGTTATCGCTACGCAAGAGGCTCAGGACCTTCAGCGCGCGCAAACGTCCATTGACGCAAACGCCATTCTTGTCCGCAAAACCATTCTGCAAATTAATCCCACCGTCGACCTCATCGTGGAGGTCGTCAATTCTGACAACCTCCATCTGCTCGGGAATGACGACGACTGGGACAACGCTGCGACCGCATTCAACAAGCTCGAGGGACCGTCTCAAACAGTAGGATTGACATCGACCCCCTTGGCGGACACCTTCCTCGACCTGGCCCCCGGCGTGATGCGAAGCATGTCCGGCAATATGCTGGTACAAGACTCAGTGGACTCGGCCGAGCCCATGATGGACCTGGTGGATGTCTTCCAGGCCCTCAATGGCAAGCAGAACTTCCACCAGCAGCGCCAGGAAGAACGCAGCGCCACGCTGCTCGCCAGTGGCCAAATCTTCCCGACCTCAACCTTGGACATCCTCATTTGCCAAAGCTTCTACAACCCGCACCTGCTCTCCGTTTTGCAGCTGCTCATCTCCTCTAATGGAAGCGCGCAGCTTGAGGAGCTCAAGCTCGAGCTGGCCTCATCTCTCGGCGACTTCCAAGACTCGAATCTCTATCAAGTCGCTATTCCTCGCGCCTTCGTCGAGGAAACCTACGGCGATCTCTTCCAGCACTTCACTCGTCAGCAAGGTATCCTCCCGCTCGGCCTCCTTCGCGCAATGTATCCTGAGGACTCATTGCTGGCCAGATCGCGCCGAAAGCTGGTTACCACCACCCCCACAAGCAAGACCTTGAGGTACGTGAGCATGAACCCGATGCAGTCCCAGATCTTGCACAAGGAGGATCGCGTCTTTGTGCTGTCTCCGCACCCCCCAGAGGGTGCTTTTACGGATCGTGGCGACCAGGCCGCCCGTATAATGCAAGAGCTCGAGGCCAAAATTCGCGCCCAGAGAGACAGGATGTAGCTTTATCGTGACGAGTAGAAGCCAGCGCTTTTGTGCGGGCGCCCGCGCCCTACTGCAAACATAAATCAATCATTCACCGTATCATGTGTCCTGAGGTCTCATTGCTGGCCAGGTTGCGCCGAAATCTGGTTACCACCCCCCACTAGCAAGACCATGAGGTACGTCAGCATGAACCCGATGCAGTCCCAGATCTTGTACAAGGAGGATTGTGTCTTTGTGCTGACTCCGCACAGGTTGCTTTTACGGATCGTGGCGACCAGACTGCCCTTATAATGTAGAAGCTTGAGGCCAAAATTCGCGCCCAGAGAGACAGGATGTGGTCTGGCTTGTCTTTTGGCTTTACTCGTCTCTGCGCGTCAAGAAGCGAGATGAGATGAGTGATATGGGAAAGTTGTTGTAGATTGCCTTTGCAGTCCAGGTGCAGGCGGCGGGCCGGCCGGTCCAAGGCCGAGCGCCACCTGCACCATTAACTTCATGGGCAAGACCTGGGACGCCGAGACCAGCAAGTGCCTGTCCAGCTTTGCGGACCCCACCAAGCCCGTGTACGTACCACCTTGTTTTTAGTCCCAATGGTGAGTACCTCCAAAACTAAAAGCTAAGAACTCGCCTCGCGTGAGTCGCGTCGCGCTTTCGCCTTAAGCTCACCCCACTTGGTTGCCGCTCGCAGCCGTT